>OZ024824.1:60934341-61534341 GCA_964016985.1 Anodontia alba | reverse complement strand
TTCTCTGCATCAACATCTGCTGTGTGTTGTCTCACACTCCTTGTTAAAGTTTTTGGTCTAAGGATGATACTTGGACTGGTGTTACATACTGATTCACCTCACTCCTGTCAATTGGCCTTAAGGTCATTGGCTCATTGCTGGACTCATAAAACTTTTATTTTAAAAATTCTTCTGTTATTATTATACCATTGACAAACAAACTTCCATTGAGACAAGCTATGCTGTTGTGCAACAGCTCTTGTTTATATGCATATGTATTAGAGCAGGACTCCTGATTAACTTTTACCACTCTCTGGGCTAACTCACCAGATGACAAATTGATTATACTTTTCTATTTTTCACAGAAAGGAGACACCTGAAATATGAAAGTATACTTTCTGGGAAAATAAGAAAAATATTTCAAAATGATGTCTGCTGAAATTTTGCCCAGCTTGCTAATTGTTAACCCTTGTCCTGCTGAATAAATTAAGATGCCACGCCTACTTCTAATTTTCAGCCAATCAGATTACTTGATCTGCATGGTTGCTATAAATTTACATACTTAATGGCAAACAGTGCAGATCCAGATCAGTTGGCTTCTTCAGAAGCCAACTGATCTGGATCTACATAGTTTGCAACGGTAGGGTATATCCGGGTTCAGCAGGACAAGGGTTAAAATATGCTGGGACACAGCAGAATTACATAATGTTATATGAGAACAGTAAACAGACAGACCAGCCTGTTAATCTGCACAGTCCATGTCATTTACTACATGTACTTACACACATAGTATCCTTAGTATTTGGATACCTTAACTCCTTACTGTTTTTTCCCAAATTTTCACAAGACCATTTTACAACTTGTTGATGTGAATAAAAATTGCTGGATGAATGGCAAACAGTGTACACCCTGATCGGACAACTTATTCTGTAGTATCTTATCAGGGTCAGCAATGTGTATTCATGTCTGCCTGTCCGTTAGGGCTGGCTAATCAGTGCTGAAAAGAGAATCGATTATCAGTCCCACTATTGTGATTGATAATTGATTAGTAATCACTGAAGATTTGGTCATAATTTTACCTGTCTCTGGGCATGACTACTGTACGTATTTGGCCAGGCAGGCCTAAGCAAACAGTGTAGATCCAGATGAGACGCTGCAAAATTTGGCATCTCTTCAGGGTCTACACTGTTTGCCACTCATTCAGCTATTTAAGACACAACATCGGGTAGTAAATTCTACTTGTTCAAATTTAAGATAAAGTATGGTAAGGAATTGAGGTGTCTGAATACTAAGGGTAAATTTGGTAAAGTAACAGACACAAAAATCAAATGATCGATTACAAGCAAATCTGTAAGGATAATCATTTTTGTGAAATTTATCGATCAATTATTTGATTATCCGATTAATTGTGCCATACTTAATATCTGTATACTTAGGGTAGATATGATAGTATATTGACACAGACATGCCCAAGCAAACAGTGAAGATTCAGATTAAGTTAGTCTTGAAAGGCTCATTTGGATCATGGTCTATACTGTTTGCCCTTCAGACAATAATTTTTTGACATATCACAAAATATTCAAATTGATTTATTCAAACTTTAGAATACATTTGTAAAAGTTGTGTACACTTTATTCCATATATTTTTGGCCTAAGTTTTGCTTTTTATACCATTCTTTCATAAAATACTTAGTGGAATTGCGAACGGTGTAGGCCCTATTCAGAGTGCTTCTTCAGGAGCAGTCTGATTTGGGTCTGCACTGTTGCATATGTCCTTTTGTGTACACTTTAGTGTTTGGTATTTTAGGATATTTACAGGAAGTATTGTTTGGAGTTAGGTGTCCAAATTTTAGGATAATTATGGAATGTAGATGGTTGGATAAGAAATAGCAAATATGACAGACTCAGACGTCTGGTCTGCACAGGCTAGTCTAGGTATTTACTGTTCAAATATCATCACAAAAGCATACCTGTATAATGTTGACTCCCTTAAACCCTGTTTTGGACGGGTTTTTAAAACTTTCTTCGTTATTTAAAAAACCCGTCCATAATGGCATTAGGTTTTTTTCTTGTTTATATAATAAAATTCTTATTTCTGTTCAAAAACATAGATTGTGGGTACTCCTTAGAAGTGCCTCGACAAGGTGGCTCTAACGAGTACCCACAATTTATGTTTTGAGCAGATATATGAAAAATATCAGATTTTTTGTCTGAAAAGTTTCTGTTATTGATGATGAAATTTTCAATATTTGAATACATTTGATTATATTTGAATAGGCAATCTATGTTTTGAGCAGAAATATGAAAAATATGAGAATTTTTATATGAAAACTTTCAGTTTGTGGTGGTGAAATTTTCAATATATTTGATGAGGCGTGTTTTCGTAATGTGACATTAATTTTTGTGGATTTTCCTTTGTTTAAAGTTCAACTTCCTGAAATGTTGTTGTAATTACATTTTTTAGAAATAACACAAAATGACCCTAAAGGGTTGATGTGTTGGAAAACAAGAACTTTATAGAATGTTTGCCTTTGTTAACGACAGTCAGATTATCTAGTCTATAGGAAATAAAAAGTACTGTTTGTAAATAAAATCAACCCTTAAACACCTATCACAATTAAGCATCCGGCTGGCCAAACAGTTAGTGCTCAGAGCAAGTAGCTGGGTTTTAAACCCGTTAGAAGCAGGATTCATCTCATAACTGTATAGTGCCTCATTGCACAGAGCCTTTTCTTATCATCCTTTTATAGCCTCAGTATGACTTAACCCTTGACCTGCTGAATAAATTAAGATGCCACACCCACTTCTATTGTTGATACAAATTCACATACTTAATCTCAAACAGTGCAGATCCAGATCAGTTGGCTTCTTCAGAAGCCAACTGATCTTGATCTACACTGTTTGCAAAGACAGGGTATGTCTGGGTTCAGCAGGACTAGGTTAAATAATGTTGAAGGAGATGTAAAAGCCCAAATCCTCATCACCAATCACAACATCAGCAGAGGACATTCCTTCATATTTATTTATTGTCTGATAAAACAAGGCTTAACATTCTATGTTAATTGTCTGCCCAGCAGACAGTTCACATGAAATGTTGAGCCTTGTTTTCACTAAAAAAATCAAAATATCATCTGCTGCAGTCATGAGTAGAACTTAAAGGGTTTTGATACCCTTTTGAGAGTTTCAGCTATTTGTCACAAGGGAGACTTTAATAACTTCCTGTTTATCACAAGGGAGACAACTTTAATAACTTCCTGTTTGCCTTTGTGCTTACTAAACCGTATGTAAAAGGGGTCTTTTATAAGACAGGAGTATAAAGAAAATAGGTATCATATTTTTGCATAGATAATTCCATTCTGATTGTCAGAGCTGAAAAAAAAAGAAATGTTATAGAAAAGATATAAAGCTTACCCTGACCTTGTTATGGCTCAAAATAAGAAGGATGTACAGTTAAATATTTTTCACATGTGCCTTCTACAGCCTCCAGGCTATCCAAAGAGGAATGAATGAGAAACCTTGCCATACTGGATGGATGTACAGGCTGATCTGAGTCTTTGCTGGTCTTTGCTGTCGTGCACTGGCTCAAATGTAATTAAAGGGAACTGATACACTGTAAAGGGAAATAACACTGACGTGGAAATATTTCCCTTCCTTTCCAAAACTTAACTTTAAGGACAGAGTTTGCTCCCTCTAGGAGCAAAGGATTTGCTATAATAGTAGCCCCCATATTTGAAGTTTCGAAAGTGTAGTCATTCCCATTTGAACTTGTAATTGATATGCAACATGGGAAAAAGGCCCTTATTCCATATGAAAACAGTGAAGGTTCGGGTGAGTATGCATCCTTCCAGTCTGATCAGGACTTTCTCTGCACTTTGACATATACTGCCATATCAATTGATTCTGTAAGTGAATGATGACGGCTCTGATCAGCCTGTGCCAATGTGCAGATCAGGGCCTGTATTGTCCACAAATTGCAAAATACCCCTTTTTTATGTGTTACCCGGTACACATCAGTATCCCAAACTGGTGACACCAGAGGGAGGCAGTTCTTTCCTTCAAAAGTGGTTCTAATGAGAAGAGACAATAATTCTATCAGAGTTATTTCCCTTGGAGTGTATAAATCCACCATAATTCAGAGTTATTTCCCTTGGAGTGTATAAATCCACCATAAGGGTAGTGGAAACATTTTCAGGGATGACAACTATTAACGTGCTCATTTTGCTAACCTTCTGTAAAGGGATCTACTCTAAAAGGAAAGAAATTGCTCCCTGTGGGAGCAATTTCTTTCCTTTTAGAGTTGACCCCTTTGAGAAGGGCCTTGGTTTGTAGGAAAATAAACAGGAAGTTGCAAAAGTTGTCTCCCTTGTATAAATGACTGAAAATTTACCAAGTGTATCAAGTCCCTCAAGTCAGGCTGCAGAGATATAGAGGCTTGTGTAGGGTATGTGCTGGTAAAATATAACCTAAATTCAGTTTTATTTGAGAGGTGCAAATAATTACAGAATTTTTATGCATTCACAGAGACTTGCATGATAATTGCCCATGACATGAAAAACCAGCATGATACTGTACTTCTGACAGCTGTTTTTGTTGGATTTCTCCTGGGTTTGAGGTTATGAAACTTTTTTTCATACTCAACTCCGCTAAGCATGAAATTTTCTCTGCTAATAAATATGAAAATGCCAACAAGAGTTGGCATTTTCATATTTGTTAGAAGAGAAATGTTCATGCTCAGCTATGTTTAGCAAGGAATAATTTGCAGTTGCTAGTAATTTGAGATTTATTAGGAGGAAAAATTTCATGCTCAGCTGTGTTGAGCATGATAAATGTTTTATAGCCTTGGGGCCTGGTCTTCAGATCCATGACAGCCTCAAAACATGATAAGCATATAGGCTGTTTTTCTTATAATAGTTTTGTAACTCTGTAGAATCTCCGAGTGTGGGCAGATTGAGGACAGGCTAAAGACTTTTGTAATCTCTTATGTCAACATACAGTCAAACCTGTCTTAAGCAGCCACCCATGGGAAGCTTAAAATGTGGCTGCTGAAGGCAGGTGGCTGCTTAATACAGTTCAAATATATAAGTCTATGAATTTCCGGGCAACTTTCCTCTGGTTGCTTGATACAGGTTGGCTGCTTAATAGAGGTGACCACTAACACAGGTTTGACTGTATATACTACATGTATGTTTGTAGAGTAGAAAGTATGTTTTAGTAAATGTATTACTGTTTTCTTGATGAGAAAGAATATAGGGAGTAATATCATAGTTCAAGATTAGGTGCTATTTTTGTTTTCAGCTGTAAAGTACTGATATTTTTCTTGTCTTCACAAAAATTTATGATGTGTGTACTCATTAGAAGTGCCTTTGCGAGGAGCTTCTAATGAGTACCCATTATATACACCGCAACCTCTTTATAACACTATTGTTGGGGTCCATAGCATAAACGGTGTTAGTTAAACAACCGTGTTATATCCAAACAAAAATGTATAGATTATATTGAAAAATTATGGTCATTTTTCAATATAATCTATACATTTTTGGGATCCATCTGTCAATCGTGTTATATCCATAACCATGTTATAACAAACCGTGTTATAAAGAGGTTGTAGTGTATGTGGTTTTTGAGAAATAAGGAAAATATTGTGTGGATACCTCCACATATCTGGAGCTGTGGCATATGAGAAAATGATCCATCACATGGGCAATGAATGCCCAGAATAGCTACTGCCTAGTAAAACAGTGTATCAGGGCTACATGCTGAATCCTCAGATACTATACAATATATATATGAACAGAAGATGTCCTGATCAGCCAAGCTCAAGATAAGGCAGTTTTTCTTCAACAAAAACAGCAGCTATATGTTTCTTAGTTCTGCGCGAAAACATCAGTTGTGGGTACTCAGTGAGGCACTGCTAATGAGTACCCATTTCATGCATATGTGACTTCTTATTGTAGCTGTTTCATTACAAAACCAAGTTAATACACCATTTTGATGCAAATGACCCTCGTGGTTTGATACGTCATTAAATCTGAACTAATACACCATTTTAATACACCATTTTGACGCAAATGACCCTCGTGGTTTGATACGTCATTAAATCTGAACTAATACACCATTTTAATACACCATTTTGACGCAAATGACCCTCGTGGTTTGATACGTCATTAAATCTGAACTCTTCATCATCCACAACAGATATTTTCATGGAGAAATAAGAAAAAAATCATGTGACACTTCCTATTTCATAGAGCTATGGATCAGTCGCACAAGCTTGTGTGACTTTTGCATTTCACATACAAGAGAAGGGATATTTTCTCACATTAAGCTTGCATCAACAACAGGTTAGGACTAAATTCAATTCTTAAGGGGACGGGATATATTTTGTACACTTTCTGCAACTTTTGTGACTTCCTGTTTGCTTTCCTGTAAACCAAGCCCTTTCTGAAAAGGGGTCTACTCTACAAGGAAAGAATTTGCTCCCCATGGGAGCAAATTCTTTCCTTTTAGAATAGACCCATTTCAGAATGGAGGCAGGTAGGTTAACTGACCGGTTTGGCAAGACCTAAACAATGTTGACTGGGCCAAAAACTCCCAGATCAAACCAATTCTGACAAGAGTTGCTCCCCACCCCTCAAGGAAGGTGTATCCGTTCCCCTTAAAGATCAGGGTCCAGTTGTTCAAAGCGTCGTTAGCTTAACGAGCTCATTAAGGGTCATTTGGTTAACTGTTTTAGCAGGTTCAATATACAATATTCTGGTATTTTTTGCTGAAAAAATGTGAGCAGCTTTTGCACTGCAAAAGCTACTCACATTTTTTCAGCAAAAAATTTTAGCATATTTGCGTATCACTCGATGTAAATTTTAACAAATCGTTGATTAACGACATTGCTAGCTTTGAACAACTGGGCCCAGATATAATCGGTATATTCAAATGTATCTAGTTATTCTGTAAGCAGGCAGTAGATGTCCTGATCATCACTCTATTGATCTGTCCGAAGATTAAGGATAAGTACCTTGTGAGGTTGATTTAAACATATATGGGTGCTTGTATAATTATAAAGTTTGTTATATTTTACATGTACATTGTTAAATTTTTTTCTTACTGCAACATTTTGCAAAGCAGTTTTAGTGTTATAGGCATTTTTACCCTACCATATTTAGTTCCCCACCTAAGGGGAGGGAGCCATATTGATTTTGGTGAGGATCCCATTGGCATTGGTGTTGGCATTTGCATTGGCATAGGTGTCACACTTTCTTGTCTGCACAGTATCTTGTGAACCAGTGGTTGGATTCTTATCAAATTTTCAAGGATAAATAAATTGAACATAATAAAGAACTGATAAGGTTTTTGTTACCTTGACCTAATTTTCAAGATCACAGCTGTAGAAAAACTCATAATTCATGGCTGGGGAACATCTATTTTCTCTGAAAATACTGTTACCAGTTAGCCTCAAAATGTGAACAGATGGGCCTAAGCAAACAGGGTATACCCAGATCAGATACTGCATTTTGTCTGATCAGGGTCTATACTGTTTGTTCTCATGTAGCAGTTTTACCCACAATAGCAGGTTAAACTGGACTTTTTCAAGTGTTGGGAGAAGCTCAGTAATTAATTAACCCTTGTCATGCTGAATAAATTAAGATGTCACACCCACTTCTAATTTCCAGCCAATCAGATTACTTGATCCAGGTTTTTGATAGAAATTCACATATTTAATGACAAACATTGCAGATCCAGATCAGTTGGCTTCTTCAGAAGCCAACTGATCTGGATCTACACTGTTTGCTAAGACAGGGCAAGTCGTGTTTAGCAAGAGAAGGGTTAAACTGTCCAGATATGTTCCAAGCTCCTGAAAAGAAGGGGTACCTGCGTAATTATCTCCATTTTTTTTTAAAAAGTGATGGGGTTATTGTGAATGCCTCCAGTC
This sequence comes from Anodontia alba, assembly GCA_964016985.1. Lineage (NCBI taxonomy): Eukaryota > Metazoa > Mollusca > Bivalvia > Lucinida > Lucinidae > Anodontia > Anodontia alba. The sequence continues at coordinate 61,526,435 of OZ024824.1, read as the reverse complement.
GTCACGCTATCTCCTCCTAAACCACTGGGCGGAATTTAACCAAACTTGCTACATGACTTACCCACTTATAAGGGTGTGCTAGAGCAACATTATTTTTCACTCTGCCCGTCGTGACCTTCGGGATGGGGTAAAAAGGTCACTTGACCTCTAATGAAAGCGTTTAGATTTTGCGATGGCATGCCGTCGGCTGCGCAATCTAGTATTTTTTCTTATTTTTCAATGAAAACATAGGTATGAATACTCATTAGAAGTCTCTGACAGTATACAAGAGATGGTTTAATAAGTAAGTTTTCTTGTCTTGTTTTCAAATCCTATTGATCTTTTCTTGCATATAACTTTCTTCATATATAACTAACTGAAAAGAAGTTAATAAAATATTGTTTACACTCTTGAGTACCACAACCTATATTTTGGTGGAGAAGTAAGAAAATATCAGTACTACTTTCAGTTGAAAAAGAGCCTGATCTGGATCTTTGTATGTTATATGTGCTTCCATATTGGAAAATCATTTCTCTGTATGCATTGTGTGTTTATCTGTAATATTCCAATAGTCAGGTCTGAGCAAACTGTAGACCCAGATCAGACCAGTTTGATCCGAGTCTGCACTGCTTGCTACATGTACGTATTTAGCAAGTTCTTTGTACACGCATGACCGGAGAGTCAACTGTTCTTGTTCAAATTTTAATTAGGCCTGAGCAAATAGTGTAGACCCATATAACATGTATTTTTTTTCCTAAAAGAGCAGTTGGATTAGGGTGTGCTCTGTTTGTCACTCTGACAGAATGAAATGGATACACACTCAGGGAAAGCAACTCTTTCAAAATTGTTTTGCCTCTTTGAAACGAGGTCAACTCTAAAAGGAAAGAATTTGCTCCCAAGAGGAGCAAATTCTTTCCTTCTAGAGTTGACCTCGTTTCAGAAGGGGCTTTGTGTGCCGAAAAACAAACATGATGTCACAAAAGTTGTTTCCCTTGTAAAAGCACATCGTGTAGTTAGTCCCCTTGAAGGGATTGGTTCAAAGTTTAAGGTAAGTATTGTATAAGACGGTACAGTTGACTCTCATTATCTCAAACACTGATATCACAAAATACTGTATACTGTATTCGATCTAATTACCGCACATACCCCTATAAGCGCACAGTCAAGAAATTCTGTAGTCCTCAGTGTACTTTTTTCTTTTGTTCATTATAATTGCATCGAATACCCACAACATATGCCTTTATAAAGAAAATCTGAAAAAAAATTGCATAATCATCATAAGTCTTTTTCTGATCTTTTTTTTAATAGTGTATCCTTTTAGGTAGATATATATTTTACCACAATTGAGTGTTCCCAGTAATTTTGAAAAACCTAAGCGCACAGTATGGTAATTAGGTTGAATACGGTATGTCAAAGTAAAATATAGTACAAATTTGGTTCAGTTTCCTACTTATTCCTTAAGGCTCCATATTCCTCAAAAATAGAAAAATTTTTATTCAAGAAGGGTTTAATAAATTGATGTATAGTATTAATACGATCATAAAATGTGGCAACTGACAGCCTGTAAAATTTCAGTTAATCTCTCGTTTTTCAAAAATGAAAAAAAATTTTGGCAACATTAATTCAGAAATACAATAAAAAGTCATTTCATTTTTGATCCAGTTCAGTTTTGAGGAATAAGGAACCTTTACATTACAGTAGTTTGTGATAACAGGAGTTAAAAAAAACTCAGTAGATCTCAAACTACAAAAAAACTCAGTAGATCTCAAACTACAAAAAAACTCAGTAGATCTCAAACTACAAAAAAACTCAGTAGATCTCAAACTACAAAAAAACTCAGTAGATCTCAAACTACAAAAAAACTCAGTAGATCTCAAACTACAAAAAAACTCAGTAGATCTCAAACTACAAAAAAACTCAGTAGATCTTAAACTACTGTTAACTCAAATAGACAAATCTTGTACCTTGGTCTTTAAGATATTGAGAGTCTACTGTATATCATATTTGAATATTCTGCATAAACACAGAATGCAGTAGGTGTAATCAATCTGATCATAGTCTAAACTGCTTGCTACCACTATATGTGGAACATGAAACAGTATAGACTCTGATTCTGGATTAATGCTTGTTAATAATGACATAATGTTGTTTTCTATTCACTTATAATATTGTTGAGTCTGTTTACCCACTGGTATGAAATACATGTTGTTAACTGTTTAGCTCACCTGGGTGAAAAAATATTGTTAATTCTGTTTACCTGTATGTAAAAAGAATGTCAAGTCTGTTAAGCTGACCTGTATGAAAAAAAAAAGAATTAAAAGTCTGTTTAGCTCAGCTCTATAAAAAAAAGTGTTAAGTCTCTCCTGTATAAAAAAAATGCTCTCCTGTATGAAAAAAAATGTTTAGTTTGTTTAGCTCTCCTGTATGAAAAAAAATATTGTTAAGTCTGTTTAGTCCTCACTGTATGAAAAAAAAAATATTGTTAAGTCTTTAGGTCTCCTGTATGAGAAAAAAGGTTGTTAATTCTGTTAAACTCTCCTGTATGAAAATATTGTGTGATTTGCCTGTTTGAAAAATATTGTTAAGTTTGTATAACTCTCTTATATGAAAAAAATATTGTTAAGTCTCTTTAGCTCACCTGTATGAAAAAAAAATATTGTTAACCTTTAAAGTGTCAGTCACAAGTGCGGCAGATGACCGTTTTGAAAGATATATATATTGTTCTCTTATTATATTTTTTTTTCACAGAAAATAAGTATTGGAATTTTATGGGAATTGTCTAGCAGACAATTCTCATGAGCTTAACATCAGTATAACAGTCTTATTTGAGAGGATATTGGGCCAGGCCCCAAGATTACAAAACTTTTTTTGTGCTCAACTCAGCTGAGCATGAAATTTTCTCTGCTAATAAATATGAAAATGCCAACAATAATTGGCATTTTCATACTTATCATCTGCAGAGAAATTTTCATGCTCAGCTATATCTAGCAAGAAAGAATTTGACATTTGTAGTAATTCAAGATTTATTAGCAGGACAAATTTCATGCTCAGCTGTGCTGAGTGCGAAAAAAGTTTTATAACCTGGGGCCCAAGTATGGATCTGGATAAATGGATATGCTCAACTGATCTGCCTTTCAGAATTTAACTGTTTGAAAGCTCTGTCTCTCCTAGGTATATAGTAGCACATTAACATGTATACAATCAGTAAGTTTTATATGTCTGGGTACAATTCCACATATTTTTGTCGAGAAAACTTATTCTGTGTGAATTCAAATTCTGTTATTGAGCTTTTATTCATAATTATTTTTGCTGATGTTTTGTTTTGCTTACATTCATTGAAATTTTTGGATAAGATTAAAAAAGTACCTTTTTTGGGGTGACATAAGCTGCAGCATAAGAGAATATACCTTATTACATTAATAATTCTATCGTATTCACCCTAAGTATTGGGACACCTTAATTAACCCTTATCCTGCTGAATAATTTAATTAGCCACATCCATTTCTGACTATCAGCCTATCAGATTACATCATATAATGTTTTCATTCAAACTCACAAACTAAATGACAAACAGTGTAGATCCTGATCAGATGGCTTCTTCAGAAGCCATCTGATCTGGATCTACACTGTTTGCAAAAATAAGGTTTGTTGTGAACAGCAGGATAAGGGTTAACTTCTTTCTGGACTTGTCCTGACATATGAAAAGGTTAATTTTACTACCTGTTGATGAGTCTAAAATATTGCTGGATGATTGGCAAACAGTGTAGACACTGATCAGATGCTGCATTCTGCAGCATCTGATCTGGGTCTACACTGTTTTACCTGTCTGTACCAATATTTAGGGTTATTAGGGTATGTTGTATATACACTCATGATCTCCTATAATAACATATAGCAAAAATGGGTGTGCAAGGGTCTTCATTATAAGACAAATATTTTTTATAAGTTTTTAGAACTGCTGTTTAAAAACTCTACGAGTATTTAAAGTTTGTTTTTTCTTTTAACTTTTGCAGTGAATAAGCTTTTGTAATGTACTTTTGTCCAAATCTTCCTTATTTCTCTGTATCTGATGGTGAAATACTATAGTTTTTGATAAGAAGGATATGGGGTCATCTTCAGAATTTGTGCAATCTGATCAGAATCAGGCCTATTCAGTAATGTTATATATAGTCAATGAATATTCTATAGGGCAGCAGCATGGGCCCTTTATCACATTGCAGAGGTACACAGACTGATCTGGATCTATACTAGTCACGTTATATGACTGATTTTTTACTTGGAGTGGCTCTTATAGCGATATGAGGCACTTAGCTATAGTGCACAATAAGCTTGCCAAAACTGTTTTAGCACCCTTTTGTCATTTTTTATGCCCCGCCACCAAAAAAGTGGCGGGGTATTATGTTATACCCTCAGAAATTTTGAGTGTCCGTTCGTCCATCTGTCTGTCTGTCTGTCCGTCCGTCAACGCCCCCACCATTCCTGTGCCCGCAACTCCTCCTACAGTTTTAGGCCAGTCCTTTTCAAACTTTACAGGCACTTTTAGGATGGTCTGAAGATATGCATATTGTTTTTTCAGAATCCTGAAATTATTTTTTATCACATTTTTTTCATTTTTAACTTAGACTTTTTTCGAGCCCTAATACTACAGAAATGTATAGGGAGTATGTACCTTGTACGCGCAACTCCTCCTACAGTTTTAGGCTAATTCTTTTGAAACTTTACAGGCGCTTTTAGGATGTCTGAAGATATGCATATTGTTTTTTCAGAATCCTGAAATTATTTTTTATTACATTTTTTGCATTTTTAACTTAGACTTTTTTCGAGCCCTAATACTATAGAAATGTATAGAGAGTATGTACCTTGTACGCACAACTCCTCCTACAGTTTCAGGCCAATCCTTTTAAAACTTTACACACGCTTTTAGGATGGTCTGAAGATATGCATATTGTTTTTTTCAGAATCCTGAAATTATCTTTTATCACTTTTTATTGCATTTTTAACTTAGACATTTTTGTGTTTTTTTGTCACTTGGTTGATACATTGCAGTGGCGGGGCATGGTGCATGGCTTGCAGTTTTATTTTATTTTTATTTTTTTTTTTTGATATGTATGGTTTTATTTCTTATTTCTTTGTTTTTGTTTTGTTTTTGATTTCATTATTAATATCAATACATGTTTTGTTTATTAGTGGAAGAGACATTTTACTTGTAATCTAAGCTTTTGAAAAGAACTTTAACCCTGGTCCAGTTGATCCTTGATATGACCTGCCCTTGCAAAAAGTGTAGATCTAGTTGGGGCTTCTGAAGAAGCCAATGATCTGTATCTGCTCTGTTCGTCATTATGTATGTGAATTTGTACCATCAGACTGGATCAAGTAATTTGGTTGGCTGAAAATTAGAAGTTGGTGTGGTATTTTACTTTATTCAGCATGGCAGGAGTTAATGTGACAAAAACATAGTCTGGACTTCATGTACATAAGCACAGTCTAAACTACAAGATCAGCTCCTGATTTTAATAGGCATTTGGACATTGGAAGAGATGCATCCAGAAGAGGTGGCCAGATATGTTTTTTAAAAAGTATAATTATTAATACAATGTATTATATTTTAGGGTAAATATAAAATATATTTACCTTAGATATTGGGACCCCTTTAATACCTATCAAGGCTCAAGAAACTGACAAACACAAATCAGTCCATTTTTTTCCCATTTCTGCACATGCTTACAGATTTCATCGATCTTGGATTTTGATAATTTCTGTGAGTGCCGGAAGGTTCTGAAGAACTTAGTCTGCAATATTTTGCAAATACTTTCTTCCATACATTTTATTTACATACAATATTCAAGAAAGCAGATGAAAATTACTGTCAAAACTTTTTGCAGAAGTACTTTTCAACTTATCATCTGCTTAAAGAACTACGCTTGCCCAGGAAAAAAGTGTGAGTAGGTTGACTGACTTTCTCAACATGACCTTAACAGTGTTGAGTGGGCCATAAAACTCTAGCTCAAAAAGAAAAAAAAAACAAAAAAAAAAAAACAAGTTGTACCATATTTAGGCACTGGGACAGACAAAACTGTGCAGACCCACAGTTTGCCACTTCTTAGTTTTAGAGAGACTATAGCTAGTTGTAAAATGGATTCAAAGTTTAAGACAAGTATGATAAGGAGTTCTATGACAACTAAGCTGGGTCAACTCTGTTTTGCCCCAATTATTAGGATAAATATGGTAGGTTTTCATTTATAAGATACTCCTAATATTATTTAGTGCTATGCACTCTGGCAGAAATGCTCTGGTATCTTGAGCAAGGTATTCATCCCTGCAGTATTTTAGTCACAGAAAGCCATTATGCATTTAACTATCACCTAAATTACTAGATTGGTTATGGGGGTAAATGTCCTAAAATTTGAAACACTTAACCCTTAAACTGCCAATCACAACAATTGTCGTCTGCTTTGTCATCTGCTTGTGATTTTAAAAGCCATTTTTGCAAACAGTGTGGACCCAGATCAGACTACTCCGCTAGAAGCAGCCTGATCAGGGTCCACACTGTTTGCCTGTATATAAAAATAGGTTTGGAAAGTTTGCAAAAATATTCAGCAGACGACATAAACAGACAACATTTTCAGATGCAGGTTTTCTTCGTGCTTCAATAGATTTTGGGAATAAATTTTGTCTTTTATGCAGTTGTTTCTTAAAATACTAATTGAAATGAAAAATAAAGCAGATCTTGATCAGACTACCCCCAAGAGCTGTCTGATCTGGGTGTGCACTGTTTGCATTTAATATTTTATCAGAAGGTTTGGTGTACAAAATTTTAGGATGTTTACTGTACTATAACATGTACTTAATGCATCTTTAATTACATTTATTACACATATTACACAAGAACCTCTTTATAACATGGTTCATTATAACATAGTTTTGGATATACTTGTAATAAGGTTTAAAGGTGCACCCTAGAAATGTTGTATCAGAACAAAACCGTGATGGTTGTATAAAAAATATGGTCATTTGTCTATATAATCTATACATTTTTGCTTGATTGTAACATAGTTGTTTAGCCCATTGTAGTCTGGAAACCCCTAAAAGGGTAATTGTCAAAAAGTGCAAACCCAGATCAGATGCCGCAGAACGCGGCATCTGATCAGGGTGTCCACTGTTTGCAAATAGTTCAACCATTTTCCTCTAGGAATATCTAAATCACATAGCCTGACATAACTCAAATCGAAATTAGAATCTTCCAATATATTATGGTGGGGAAGTTAATTCAGTCTACAATGGGTTAGCTAAAACATTTTCTATGGATCCTGGCAGTAGTGTTATAAAGAGGTTGTGGTGTATATGGAAATAGGTTGTTATTTTCTATATATAATCTTAACAAGCGAGCCACAACATCAGAAAATGTACCTTCCCCCATGTGCACCCAGCGAAGATTCAGAGCAGCCTGCATATTCACACAGTCTGATCTGAATCTTCACTGGGTCCGACTGGTGATCTGGAGGTTGCGGGTTTGACCCCTGCCGGGTTAGAAACATTCTTTCATGGAGATTGATCATGAAGTATTTTCTATGGTCATTCTCTGATCATGAAATATTTTCTACGGTCATTCTCTCCCTTCCGCTGATTCAAGAAGGGCAGTTGTCAGTTTCTGGCAAAAGAAAGTGCACAATACCGGTTAATCACTTAGAGGACTACGCCTGCCCACTAAAAGTGTAATTTGGTAAAATGACCACGCTCAACATGACCCCATTGGGTTGACTGGGCCATAAAACCTCCACACACATTCTGGATTGCTAAGGATGCAAAGTTTTTTTTTAGCAAACAACAAAGACTTATCAGACTGCACATATGCACAGGCTGATTTGAGTCTTCTTTGGGTACACATGTCTGAAGACACGTTTTCTGATGTTTAGGCTCAAATATTGTTATCCTATGCATTAAATATATGTCAACAGATTACTTATTTACCCTAAGTTTTCGGACACCCCGACTTGAGCAAATAATGTTGACCCAGGTCAGATGCTGCAAAATGCTATTTCTGATCACGGCATACACAGCTGTGCTTGACACACTGACAGATAGATGAACATGTTGAAAATTTTAGGAGACATTACAAAAACACACCTATTCAAGTAAATTGAAAATTTCACCACCAAAAACTGAAAGTTTTCAGATAAAAATTCTGATATTTTTCATATTTCTGCTTAAAGCATAGATTGTGGGTACTCATTAGAACTGCCTCACCGAGGCAGTTCTAACGAGTACCCACAACCTATGTTTTTGAGCAGAAATAAGAAAAATAATGTATACCTCTGTAAACCCCAGTTTTACTATATAAAAGTAGGGTTTAAAGGGGGTCAAAGTTATATAGGTTTTTTTTCGTGATGAGTATGATAAGATGTCTGACGATTAGGGTAAATATGGTATCCCAAATTAGACTCTGCAGTCTGATTAAACTGTTAACAGAATGAGAGAAGGCATTTTTTTCTTTTATCTCCCTCAATAAATAAAGCACTAGGTAAAACATGATGGGAACAGGGAACCAATTATGTCAGGACTACCCAGGGTAGTTATTTTATGTAAGGATGCCTGTGATTGGTCAATAATAAAGATGTATTAAAACTTATAATTTAAAGAACAAATGTTTGTTTCAAAGAAACAATTGTTTCTTTTTGTGTATACTGGAGCCAGAAAAAAGATTCGATTTTTGATATCTGCTAGTTGAGTGTACATTCAGCTTCCAAAAAGCCACCCGAATGTGCTTGTAACAGTGGTTTTTTTCCTTGTTTATATTGCTGTGCTAAGCCTGGTCTTTAAATTAAAACAAAATTTAGAAACCCAGCCAATTCCTGAAAGGAACTATTAACCACTAAAAAGAGCTGACTTACTGTGGAGCTCAATGAGAAAAATAATTAGTTCCCTGTACCCTAGGGACAAACTAGGTCCTTCTGACTAGAATACTTTGGGATTTTAGCTCATCTGAGCCGAAGGCTTAGGATGAGGTCTTGAAATCACTCCCCGTCCAACGTCCATCCACACCTTTGAATGTTTGAAACCTCTGGGCCAGTTTTCTTCAGATTTCATGTGGAGCCTTCTTTCAAAGGGGGATTGAAAATTTGTAAAAAATTGTCACCGTCCATGAAGTAAGATGGCCACCATGCCCATATGTGGTAAAAACTTTTAAAAATCTTCTCCAGAACCAAAAAGCTTTGAGGCTGAATCTTGGTATCTAGCAACTGGGGCTCAACGTCTACCATTTTTTTTTTTTTTTTTTCTTCAAATAATGACCTTAGGTTGACATTTGACTTTTACGACAAAGTTGAATTTGCGCCCTTATGCATTTGTATGGGAAAATGTTGAAAAATCATTTTCTCAAATATATTAAAGATCAATGGCTGAAACTTACCATGTCTGATCAAAGTAGCTAACCATTTTAGTTACAATCAAAATTTGTCCTCGGGGGTTATCTTCCCTTGGCCCTAGGCTGTATACATGTATAAAATCACGTGAACTTTAAACTTCTTCTCTGAAACAGTTTGTCTTCTGTCGAAGAGGTATTTTTAATTTTTTTAAATGGTTCTGCACAAGATGGCCGTCATGCCCATATATGGTGAAAAAGAAAAGTCTTCTTTTCCAGAACCAAGTTAGATTTGAGGCTGACCTTTGGCTTTTTTATCACAAGGTCAAATTTGCGGCCCCATACTTTAGTGTGGGGAAAGTTTTGAAAAAAAAAACATTTTCTCAAAATGTTTCAAAGACTAATGGCTGAAATTTATAAGGTGTAATTAAAGTGGTAAAATCTTTTTGTTACAATCAAAATTTCTGTCTCCTAGGAGTTATTTGCCCTTTCCCTTGGGCTATATAGATGTATAAAATCATGTAATCTTTAACGACTTCTAATGGCTGAAACTGACAATGTATGATTAAAGTGGTACTTTTTATCAGTTCAATCAACATTTTATCCACCGGGGGTTTTCTGCCCTCGCCCCTGCATCACGCAAACATGCCTATATTATTTTGACCCCCTTAAACCCCACTTTTATATAGTAAAACTGGGGTTTACAGGGGTATACTTTATTTTTCTTATTTCTGCTTAAAAGCATAGATTGTGGGTACTCGTTAGAACTGCCTCGATGATGCGGTTCTAACGAGTACCAACAATCTATGTTTTGAGCAGAAATAAGAAAAATATCAGATTTTTTTCTCTGAAAATTTTCATTTTTTTGGTGGTAAAATTTTCAATATATTTGAATAGGCATGTTTTCGTAATGTGGGCGATATACATGTATAAAATTGTGCAATCTTTACACGTCTTCCTGTTGGAACCGTTTGACCAGATTTCACATAGGACCTTCTGTCGAAGGGATATTGACAATTTGTACAAATTGTTCCACATCATTGAACAACGCTTAAAAAAAAAGTCTTCTTCGTCAGAACCAAGAAAGCTTTGATGTTGAATCTTCGTATATAGCATTGGGGACTCAAGATCTACCAAGTTTGTTCAAATGATGATCCTAGGATGATCTTTTACTTTTTAGACGAAGTCTTATAAGACTATATGTGACCTAAGTCTGTCAGCCTCTGTATGGAAGAATATACGTGCCTTGAAGCGATGATAAATCTCATGAAACAGTTATTTTTGTCAAATACTTTACTTCACCTTTCATGCTATTTTTGTCAAATACTTTAATTCACCTTTCATGGTATGCATTTTAAATTATCTTTACAATATGATCTTCAAGTTCACACCAAAGTCAAGTTTTGAAAGTCAAAGAAAACCCACTCTATTTAGAATAACAATTTGATAGAATTAATAATGTACATGGCTCGAAGGTGCTGTCGTAAAAAAGGATAAGTCCGTGGAATGTGGTATCAAAGATGTTTGGTAGCACAGAATAATGAGCATCCATACAGTTTGATCTGGGTCTTTGCAGCAGATAAATGTATGTGAAATATGTGTGGGTCAGGGCTTTTGCAAAAACAAAAAACTTAAATTTAATATAAAGTGATGCCCAAGAAACATCTGACCAGCAAAGTTCTAGATCAGCATATGAATGCATGTGTATCTGCGCAGTCAAATCAAGGTCTTTGGATCTTTACAGTGGAAAAAGACTTGCATGAAATAAGAAACGACGCCCAAGAAACATAGGACCACTAAAGTTCATCACGAAAACATACCTATATAATTTTGACCCCCTTCAACCCCACTTTTATATAGTAAAACTGGGGTTTACAGGGGTATACATTATATTTCTTATTTCTGCTCAAAAACATAGATTGTGGGTACTCGTTAGAACCGCCTCGCCGAGGCGGTTCTAACGAGTACCCACAATCTATGTTTTGAGCAGAAATATGAAAAATATCAGAATTTTTTATCGGAAAATTTCCCTTTTTTGGTTGTAAAGTTTTCAGTATATTTCAATAGGCGTGTTTTCGTAATGTCCAGATCAGCACGTGCATGTGCATCCAGACTGTTTGAGCAGGATCTTTGCAATAGAAAACAACAATAATAATAATAATAACAACACGTAAGGACGTTTTGTCTTCCACTGGATCTGCATGTGACATTTTTTTTTTCTTTAAACACATGCACTCGGTATGCGTGAACGATCGCAAGTGCGAACACAGAAACAAACAAATAAATGAAAAAATGTATAAACTTTGCCCTGTAATTTCACATCCAAAGAAGCCGGCCCATTATAGAAATTCACATCTTGCATACTATTGAACAAGGAAGACAATCATTAGGTAAGGTGCCTTTAATCATCAGAAGCTATATAGAATACTGCAGATGATTAATGAAATAATATTTATTCATACATTGTATTTGATTTTCAACTGTTTGATTTGTGACTCAAGAAGTGTTTCGGGGGTGTGGTTTGGGTGGTTTCAGTGTGGTTTGTGGGTGTTTTGAGGTGTTTCAACGGACCCAGAAAGGATAAATCATATGCCTATTTGCCGGAACCTAGCGGGAGATCAAATGGGACAAAATTATGGCGGACTTTTAGTTAAAGTTCTCAACGTCAGAAGATAAAATGAAATTATGTTTGCTTTGTTTTAGCATGTCAGACAAAAGGAATTTTTTGAAAAACTGTGCAAAGTGACAAGTGTTTTTTGTATGTGGTCTGCGTACCCAAGCCATAGAACATTCGTTAAACGTTAAACTAGTGGCGAGTTAGTATGTCGGGGGAACAGACAAGGACCCCAAAAGAAAGCGTGCAATCAGGCGGACTAGAAATTTAAGAATTGCGACAATCTATGGAAATTTATATTGCGGTATGTCTAAATGGCAGTGAGAAGCCATCATGCAAAGAAAGGCGCATACGGCGGTGAAATCAGATATCAACTTGGTATCCAGCGTTTCATACATTGGGATGTGACTATGACAAGGAAACTATCAAAGCTTCGGGTGTAAAGTGGGCTTCGTTTTAAGAACCTCTATTATAATATTGAAAAAAAATATCAAAATTATCTGCTATTCTTCGTCTCTTATCTTCTTTTTTGAAGATGCTTCCCGTTTACAGTAAGATCAAATTTCAATCCCCAAAAATGTTGAAAAATCATTTTCTTAAAATGTTTTAAAGACTAATGGCTGAAACTTACAATGCATGATTAAATAGAAAACTGTTTAGTTACAATCAATATTTTATTTCCTGGGGGTTATCTGCCCTTGCCCTTGGGCTTTATCATAGGTCGTCAGTGAAATTTAATTCGTGTTTTCCTTAAAATTTTCCAGATCCTCATGAGCGATTTATTAACATATATATTTCATTCAACAGAAAAAAAAGTTTCTTGCAGATAATTTGGAAGCTTTAATGGTATATGACCCTGTTTAAAATAGATACTCGTATCTTAAAGAAAAAGAAGCTATACTTAAAACAGTTTGGTATGGAGACCCCGCAAAAGGTAATTGGCACACAGTGCAGACCCAGATCAGATGCCACAGAGCATGCTAGATCTGATGTTAAAAGCAGAGGACCAATGCATCGGACCCATTTGTTTACAGAAAGTACTTAAGGGTGTTAACAGATTTCTGTCTGCCATTGTTACCTTCTGTAGGTAAATTGGCTTACAGTACAATATTTACCCTAAATACTGGGACAAGTTTTACTTCTTATCATTCCTTTCCCATACTGGTAAGTCCCTTTTACCATGAGCTGATGTGTCTAAAACTACTGGCTGGTGGAAAACTGTAGACTCTGATCAGACACTTGTTCTATAGTGTCTGATAGGGAAGGCTCTGATAGGATTTGCTAAATTTGCACGATTAAAAGCACAAAAAATTTGACTTAATACAAAGAATGTCCAAATCGCAAAATATTGCCAAATGTAATTCCCACATAATCCAGTTTTCACTATATATTAAAGAGAACATGGGGATGTCAACATATAGCCTTGTTAGTGTAATGTTTTGGTTGAAAATGATGTCTTATCTGGAGCTATGTGACACCCCATGAGACCCATCAAAGGAGGGAGACATTGTTTTTTAACGCAGATTCCATCAACATGTTCTGAAGAGCAACGTCATGGGAAAAGAGACATTAGAGTATAATTCATGCGAACAGCAAAGGCTCAGGCGAGCCTACCTATCTGTGCAGTCTCCCGGATCCTATGTTATTTGCTTTCTTAAACGTTAGCCGAAAGGAAGACTTCAGCCAGCTGACTATACATGTGACCTCGCTAGGGGACGGAGCATGCACACTGAAAGATTGATTTAACGGAAAGGCTGAAGAGTTGTTTTCTCGTGACGCAGCTCATAAGATCTTGCCCCACAGTTGTTGGCTATTTACTTTAATAGTACTGTACAAAACCTATTAAATGACTTATGAAATCAAACATGTTGTTTGTTTTTATTAGATGCAAAAAGATTTCACATTCCTATCTACGAGGTACGATCAAGTTCTCGGTCTGATATACTTAGAATGAATAAATTGAAATGAAACCCCAATCATTTCATAATTTTATCTTAATCAACATCTTTGGTAGACAGAATAAACTTTTAAAGACTGAATTCAGTAGGAAATCGCTCCAATCAGGGCAAGAGTGTGTTAACTGAGAAAATGGACAAAGTTAGAGCAGTCATAAAGTACTTATGTAAGAAGGGATGTCTTCGAAGGAAATTCATGATAACTTCATTAAAATCTTTGGGGATGGGTCTCCTTCTTACATTCATTACGGAAACACGCCTATTCAAATATATTGAAAATTTTACAACCAAAAAAGGAAAATTTTCAGATAAAAAAAAATCTGATATTTTTCATATTTCTGCTCAAAACATAGATTGTGGGTACTCGTTAGAACCGCCTCGACGAGGCGGTTCTAACGAGTACCCACAATCTATGTTTTTTAGCTAAATAAGAAAACTAATGTAAATCCCAGTTTTACTATATAAAAGTGGGGTTTAAGGGGGTCAAAATTATATAGGCATGTTTTCGTGATGTGAAGAAATGGACTGCTACATTTAGGAAAGGGAGGAAATACGTAGAGGATTAGCAAAGGTCTTGGCGCCCTAAAGAGGCTACTGCAGACGAAAATGGTGAGCTTTTGCATAGTCTGATCATGTGTGACAGAAGGAGCCTGCGTGATATAGCTGGACAAATAGGCACAAGTTTTGGGGCAGTTCAGTCTATCTTGACCGATATGTTAGCGATGCCCAAGGTCTCAGCTAGATGGGTCCCAGAATGTTTATCTAAGATCAGAAGAAGAGCAGACTTGATATTTCTTTTATTGTGGTACTTTTTGTTAATTGTTATGTAGTGTTTCACTTTCTAATGTTTTTCGTTTAATAGTTATATAAGTTGATTATATAATTCAGTTAAATCTGGGTAACAGAGTTCCGACCTTTTTGGGAAAGAGTTGCCAACTCTGCTTGCAGTATGTTCATTTTGTTGCTGCCTTATTGTATTTGTCTGTTTTTCCCTTTGGTGTTGGTGGCTTGATGAGGATCTGATTGTATCAGTTCCTGAGTTCGCTTATTTACTTTGATATTTCTAAGTATTTCCTTTTTCTGTATAAACATGACCCTGAGGAATGCATGCGTTGACTTGTGACCCAAGACGAGACTTTCTATCACTTCAATCCTGAGGGCAAAAGGAGAAATCAATGGAAGCACCCTGGCTCACTCCTAGAACAATTAAGTTTCTTCAGCAGGGACGGTGATGGCCTTTATCTTTTGGGATTGGACGTTCTCATGGTGGATTATCTTGAAGTTCGCACAATAAATGGTACGTATTATTCAGAAGAACTAAGGCAACTGCGTCAGGAAATTGTGAAGAAAAGAAGAGAAAAGTTGACTCGTAGTGTTCTGCTCTTGCAAGATAATGCACCAGCCCACACCTCTCAAGCTGCAATGGCTGCTGCGACTAACTGCAGCTTCGAGGTCCTTCCTTATCCCCTGTATTCTCAAGAATTAGCCACTTCGGACTTCTGTTTCCAAATCTGAAAACTAACTTTCTTGGTAGGAATTTTGGAAGCAATGAAGGCGTCATAGATGCTTTTGATGAGTATTTGGGGGACAAGGAATAGGGGCTTCTATTTTAAAGGGATAGCGTTTGAGAAAGTGCATCAAGGCAAAGGGACATTATACTGAGAAATAATGGCACAATTTCTGCTCTTGGTCATTCCCAAAGTACAGTGGCCGAGAACTTTTTGATCATCCCTCATACTTATAGGATGTTACAACTGAAACCAGATGGTCATGACCAGCATAACGAGCTCTCCAATAACGTGTATTAGTGTTTGGTAAAGGTAGGCTGCAGTGACCTTTTGTGGCATATGACCTGGAGTGAGAGGAGTATGCATTACTTAAGTTCCAAGGGACTGGTTTGTGGGCACTGAAAATTTAATCAGCGGTATATTTAAACAATAGTGGGTCATGGTGACCTTTTGCGGCTGGCGAGCTTTGTACGTCGGTGGTTTCACATGTGGCGTTTGTTTTGTCATTATAGGGATCATTCATGCATTAACATTCGCCAGGTCCCGTGGGAGGTGTTGAAAACCGAGGCCGAAGGCCGCGGTTTTCAATCACCTTCCAAGGGACCTGGCGAATGTTAATGCATTGAAAAACCATATTCGATTGCTTTTTTTGCATAAAAACTGAAAACATTTGCTACATTTCGCATTATTTCTTGCACTATTTTGTTTCGCTTTCTCACCGCTGACTCGCGGACGTAACTTCCACGGACTATGCTCGTTCTAGCGCCGGGCAGTACACATCCCGTAACAGCAGCAAATCTGTGGCCCCGGTACGAACATATTGAAAGTTACGTAGCCGTACATTAACAGCGCGTGAATTGCTTTGTTAATACACGGCTTTTCGCCGGTTAATGCACGGCTGTTATTACGTGCGACACTGCTTTTCATGCAAAAATATTTGTTCCTCTTCTCTCATGGTGCCTCGGGAAGGCGGTGCTTCTTGATTGTGACTTGTACGGGGTGTCTTTATATATTTTTGAGGTGTATGATGCTTACTTCGATGAAAGTTAAGATGTCTTGTGCATTAATGCAGCCTGGTCAGGAGCATCCTTCCTACTCCCAGAATCAATAAGTGTTGAAAAAATAGATCGACGAACAGAAGCTAACTTATCTGGATCTGTACTGTTTGTCATTTAGTACGTGAAATTGTATTAACAACCCAGATATATCAAGTAATCTGATTGACGGACAATCAGAGTGGGCGTGGCATCTTAATGTATTCAGCATGACAAGAGTTAATATATTCTGAAAGAAGCGATCCTTTGGGAGTAAAAATACACCAAATGCATGAAAGCAGCTGAATCTGTTGATTTTATTAAGTCTGTTGATAAGAATGTAACTTGAAACACTCATGCTCATGTTCTAGTGTTTTTTTTTTTTTTTTTTTTTTTTTTTTTCTATTTTCAAATAATTCTAAATGAGCTCGGTGATCCAAAAATGCCAGAAAATATAAACTACGCTTACGATTGATTGATAGTGTTGGGGTTTAACGACACGTCAACCCTTGTGGGTCATTTTGTGTCGTCTCCCAGAGAAAGGGAGAAAAGAGACAGAGGAGATAGCAGAAGAGATGAAAGAGAGGGACAGGGAAGAAAGAGGAACAGGAATGAAAGTGAAGAAACAGAAGAAATAAAAACATCACCTCCCTACCCTTACCTGCTACAAGGATAGCAGGCCTTGCCCAACTGTAAGCCAATATCAGCTGGACGCCCCGGTGACATAAGATACATGACACCTTCGCACCACCCGACCACCCCCTCTACGCTTACGAAGACACGCCTATTCAAATATATAGAAAATTTCACCTCCAAAAACTGAATATTTTCAGAAAAAAAAAACTGATATTTTTCATATTTCTGCTCAAAACATAGATTGTTGGTAATCGTTAGAACTGCCTCAGCGAGGCGGTTCTAACATGTACCCACAATCTATGCTTTTGAGCAGAAATAAGAAAAAATAGTGTACACCTCTTTAAATCCTAGTTTTACTATATAAAAGTGGGGTTTAAAGGGGTCAAAATTATATAGGCATGTTTTCGTGATGACTGAAAAGAAGCACGGGGAGAAGCAGTCACAAGCACTTAACACCAGCTGTAGTGAATGTGAATAAAATCTGAAAGGATGACTCATTTGAGAGACGAAAGTCATTAAATAAACGAAAGTTGACTTGGTTATATTGAGTCTGTTATGGACAGCAATGCAGTGTACAACACTGCATTGCTGTCACGTATTGACTCTCTGTTCATGAACAGTAATCTATTCAGGAGTAGTACAACACTGCTCACACCTCTGTTCTCTGTTGAATGTGTTCATGAACAGTAATGTAATTTACAACACTGCTCACACCCCCATTTAGTCTGTTCATGAGTAGTAATGTCAAACGGCTCACATACCTCTTCGGTCTGATTATGAGCAGTAATGTAATGTGCAACACTGCTCTTACCTTTATTGAGTCTGTTCATGAGCAATACTGTCCAAAACTGCTCACACACCTATTGAGTCTGTTCATGAGCAGAAATGTACATCACTGCTCACACACATATTGAGTGTTCATGAACAGTAATATCTACATCACAGCTCACACCTCTTTTGACTCTGTCCATGAGCAGTAATGTAATGTACAACACTGCTCTTACCTCTGTTGAGTCTGTTCATGAGCAATACTGTCCAAAACTGCTCACATACCTATTGAGTCTGTTCATAAGCAGAAATAGACATCACTGCTCACACACATATTGAGTCTGTTCATGAACAGTGATATCTACATCACAGCTCACACCTCTTTTGACTCTGTTCATGAGCAGTTATGTAAGGTGCAACACTGCTTACATATTTTATGAATCTGTTCGTGAGCAGTAATGTAATGTACAACACATCTGACACCTCTGTTGAGTCTGTTCAAGAGCAGTAATGTACAACACTGCTCACACTTTTGTTAAATCCGTTCAAGAGTAGTAATGTAATATACAATACTATTCACACTTCTGTAGAGTGTTCACGAGCAGTAATGTAATGTGGAAAACACTTTTCACATTTCTGTCGCGTCTGTTCATGAATAGTAACGTTATGTGCAACACTGCTCGCACTTCTTTTCATTCTGTTCATGAGGATTTTTTTATGTACAACACTGCTTACACCTCTCTTGATTCTGTTCAAGAGCATAAATGTACAACACTGCTGACACTTCTGTTAAGTCTGTACAAGAGCAGTTATGTGCAACATTAATCACGTTTTTGTCGAGTCTGTTGAAGAGCAGTAATATAATGTACAAAACTACTTACATCTCTGTTGAGTGTTCATGAGCAGTAATGTAATGCATATCACTGCTCACAACTCTTTTGTGTATTCATGAATAGTATTGTAATGTAGACACTGCTTATACCATTATTCTGTCTGTTCATGAGCAGTAATGGAATGTACAATACTACTCAAACCTCCGTTGATTCTGTTCACGAACAGTATTGTAATGCACACCACTGATCATACCTCCGTTGAGTCTGTTTATGAGCAGTAATGTACAACACTGCTCACACACCTGCTGAGTGTTCATGAGTAGTTATGTAATGTACAACACTTACCACACACCTGTTGAATCGTCTGTTCATGTGAAGAAATGTACTGTACAGCACTGTTTACACTTCATGTATCTGTTCATGAGAGTAATGTAAGTTAGAACCTCTGTTGATTGTATTCATGAATAGCAATGTAATGTACAACACTGCTCACACCTCTACTGAGTCTGTTCATGAGCAGTAATGTAATGTATAACACTGCTCATACCTCCGTTGAGACTTCATGAGCAGTAATGTACAATAATGCCCCCACACAAGTTTAGTGTTCATGAGCATTTATATAATGTACAATACCTATCACACACACAACTGTTGAGTCGTCTGTTCACGAGGAGTAATGTATTGTACAAGACTCTTAAGATAGTTCATGAGTGGTAATGTAATGTAGAACACTGTCCGCACCTCTGTTGAGTGTGTTCATGAATAGCAATGTAAGTTATGCACTGCTCACACCTCTGCTGAGTCTGTTGATGAGCAGAAGCGTAATCAACAATACACCTTACACTTCTGTTGAGTCTATTCATGAACAGTAATGTAACATACTATACTATTCTCTTAACTTTTGAGTCTGTTCGTGGGCAGTAATGTATTGGTTTTAATGTCAACACTGCTCACACCTCTGTTGAGTCTGTTCAAGACAGAAATGTAATGTACAACACTGCTCACACCTCTGTTCAGTCTGTTCAAGACAGAAATGTAATGTACAGCACTGCTTGGACCTCTGTTCAGTCTGTTCATGAGCAGTAATGTAATGTCCAACACTAGTCATCTGATATATCAAAGTGTGCAAGACTATGTTCATGTATCATCAGTCATCGAGTAAACCTCCAATGACTCGAATACCGATGGCTCGTTTACCGTTGCTGATTCGGGCTCGTTTTTGAGCCCCAAGAAAGCTCTTCCGATAGTTAACCCAATGTATACTGAAAAGACTCTCCTACATACATTATATAGTGGAAGAGTCCAATTTCAATTTTAGGTACACCCGACTTTGAGATTTACAGAATCCTAGAGAAAAATGGCAAAACTATTTGCACACAGTGGAGACCCTGATCAGACGCCGCGTTCTGCGGCGTCTGATCTGGTTCTGCACTGTTTGCCAATTATCTTTTACAGGTCTCCCGACTACAATGGGTTAAAGAAAACAAGTATTTGCGATATTTTAGGAAAACATTCTAATTTTATAATGAAAATGTATGTTGTGTTCAGTCCTTAGACTCGACTTGTCGATGCGATTCTAATGAGTACACTCAACATACCATTAGTTTTTAGAAGATCGAGAAGACTTCCCTAAATTATCTCAATTTGCCTCCTTACCTGGCACTAGGATTAATCCTCAATGGTTCTAACTTCCAATGTCTAGAACAAATTTAAACGGTCCCAAAGATGTTAGAGTCATTGAAACAAGTTAGATGACTTATGTTATCAAAGCAGGTTCAATTAAATTATATATTTTAGCTTTGAACATAAATACTTACTGTCCCAATATCAACGTAACATTGTTGACCGGCGCAGAATCGCGCCGATTCTCTTATATAGCTTAGGATTTTTATGTGTGGAGAAGTGTTCGATTAGCTCACTAAGGACTTTTTTATATTTGCCGGGATCGTCGGTTTGTGACGATTCCGGCAAATATAAAAAACAAAAAAAAAAAAAAAAAACTCTGATTACAAACTGTGTTACAAACAGATTATTGTCTATTTTATTTTCATTTCAGTCAAGAAATTTCATAAAGCTTAATAAAAGCAAACACTAATTCTTTCCGTGCCAAATTTCAGACGACATTTGTCGTCTGCTTTTCTTTTTTAACAAACTATCGCTTGAAAAGAAGTTTATACATAAAGTTGAAAGATTGAATGTCAAACAGCGTAGATCCAGATGAGACGGCTCATATGTGCCGTCTCATCTGGATCTATGCTGTTTGCAGAATGCTGTTATTATCGCCTGTGGCAGTGAAAGTTAAAGAATCACATTATTGTTCGATTTTATCTGTTACATTGAAAATTTACAAACTTTAGTATATCCTTGTCCCATACCTCTATGTAAATATGAACAAAATTTGCGCCGGTGCTTAGACGTTTACGTCTAAATATTCTGTTTTGTTTATTAATAATATCCCCTGTACGGTGGGCACCTGATTACCCTTAGTAGTAGGGGCAATTGAACTGGAGGAAAGGGGCCTTCTTGACGTAGAATTTACCATCATTTGAAAAACTCCTTTGGAAATGTAATGGGCTTTGTTACAAATATAGGTGGTGATACAATGAAATTGGAGATAATATATTGAAACGAAATACTACACACATGGGTCCTTTTTTTTTTTTTTTTTTTTTTGTTCTGACATTTTGTTGGCATTTTCCTAATGGAATCGTTCTTGTATGAAAACGTACACAAAATCTGAACTGAAACTATGTTTTTTTTTGTTGTTGTTGTTGTTGTGTGTGTGTGTGTGTTTCATTGCAGTGCTTTGTTCTGAAATAATAAGTAATTGAAATTCGAAACTTTCGTGACGTCTCCTATTCATTGTTTATGATAAATTTGATTATGCTTAAAAATCTCTGCTAATGTTTTTCATTCATTGGGCGTACACAAAAATACCTTATTACATATGAAGAGAACGAAGACCCAGATCAGACTGTGCATGTGGGCCTTTGTGGTTCACTCACATAACAATTGGATACCGTAGAATATATGAACGAAAAGAGAAGGCCCTAATCAGACTGCGGCCACGCATTGACTGTTTGTGTTTTTGTTTGTGTTGAGGTTTTACGGCCTAGTCAACCCAATGGTGTCATGTCGAGCGCGGTCAGTTTACCTCACCACACGTTTACTGGGCAGGCTTAATCCTCTAAGCGGTTAACCAGTATTGTGCACATTCTTTCGCCAGAAACTGACAACTGCCCTTCTTGAATCAGCGGAAGGGAGAGAATGACCGTAGAAAATATTTCATGATCAATCTCTACGAAAGAATGTTGCCGACCTCGGCGGGGGTCGAACCCGCGACCTCCTGGTCTCCAGTTGGTCGGCGCATCCAACTGAGCCACCGAGGCCGGCAGACGCATTGACTGATCTGGCCCGCTATTTACTAAAAACGTAAAGGCCGTTTTCTCTTGTTACCTATGCCGATGTCTGCGATATTACAAAGCACATATGAGCCTCAACCAGAGAAAATGTACCTACGAACATGTTCGCCCAACGAAGATGCACATCAGACTGAACAGCCGCGCAGTCTGGTCAGATTCTTCGTTGTCGGCATGAACAAACGTTGCACCCTTTGCTATCTAAAATGTGACTAGTGAAAATTCTGATCAGGTTGCAGGAGACATAACCTCTGCACCACTACGCTTGTTAAAAAAACGGTTTCTTGGAACAGTATTACGCTTGATTTCTTTGAATAGGGTATATTTGTGGTGCGCTAGAGTCTCCTGACTCTGAAAGGCTAGGCGCTGCCGCCGACGCCGGCATGAGTTCGAGCCTCGCTTAGCCCAGTGGTATTTCATATTTCTTCCTATACACCTTTTTTTCTATAGTACTTGCATCAGTGATGATCCTTGGCCGGAAATCTATAAGTTTGTTGAAATTTAAAATTATATATAAGAATCTATCATGGATGTGAGGGGTAGATAGAAAAATCCGTCCCGAGGGTTACTGTCTGGCATCAGTAGGCTTGCCGAGTGATGTCAGACTGTGATCCCGAGGGACGGATTTTTCTATCTGTCCCTCATACCCATGATAGATTCAGGACTCATATTTTTCAGGCATTTTCAGGATTTTAGGCTTTTCAGGATTTTCCATGTATATTCTGTTTAAAGGGACTACCCAGTCAGCATTCTACGTAAATCTATATCGGGCCGTCATCGGCCCGTCAGGGTAGCTGACGGGCCGATGACGGCCCGATGTAGATTTATGTAGAATGCTAGCTGGGTATTCAAGGCTGCAAAAGCAGGCCTTCCAGGCTGGGAAAAGCTTGGTCAGTATAAGGCCTGTAGATTCATTTTTTTTTCATACTATTCATTTCTGAAAGTAGGTTTTTGATAATGTGGACACTTCGATTGCAAACGTCCGCTATTGTGCTGACAATACCGTGATGTTTAGTGACGTCATTACGTTCAGTGACTTCAACCTTAACGATGGTGTACCGTGACGTCCTATACAACCAGTGTATATCAAACACGAGAAAATTCTCGATTTTTAATCTTTCCCACGACGGGACGGATAAGGGTATGTGAAATAAGATTGTAATTTGCGGAAATCCTTATCTGGTATGCAAGAAATAATATATCATTAAACGTCACTGCCTTTCTTTTTTTTTTTTTTTTTTTTTTTTTTTTTTCTTTTCTAGGCTGGAAACTTTTTTTTCTAGGCTGGAAACTTACTAACAAATTCTGCACAGCAATAATCATGTTTATTTTATTTTCTTTCAGTGAAATATAAATATTAATAAATTTTGTTCTCAGAATAACAAGACAGTGACCAGTCAAGTTTTAAAGTATTTAACAAATGTAGCAGCATATAATCTTCCAAATAACGATTTTCACTTAAAAAAAAATAGAATGGGGTGTTTTAATTTCGCACTTTTTTTTTTAATTTTCCGGCATATATAAGTTCTAAATATCATTTGTCCTCGAAAAGCTCTTTTTTCCATACACCTTTCTGTCAATTCTGCGACCAAACCAACAGCTTAACCTTTTCCACTCTCTGGGCAAATTCAGCAGAAGACCCATTAAGATATTTTTCTTATTTTTCCCAGAAAACGGGATTTGACATTTCATGCATATTGTCACCATTGGAGACATTTTGCATGAAATGTCAAAATATGTTTCCTGGGAAACAAATAAGAAAAATATTTCAACATTTACTGAAATTTTTACCCAGAGTGCTAAGCGTAAAGTAAGATAAACGATTGGAGAAAAGTATTTGTGGCAGCAGAATTAGCTATTGCGCAGAATTAAGAATTAACCTACTTGGTTGTACGTAGGGGTCAAAACGATGTTTTTCAAAGACAACATTGAAGAAACCCGCAGTATAGTGGTAAAATAACGGCTAGAGTTTGTTTAATGTTTTTTTTTTTTTTTTTTTTGTTTTTTTTTTTTTTTTTGTAAATGTTTTTGCTAGGTGGAAGCCCTTGAAATACCACAACAGAGATGCAGATTAAATTCTTCATGTGCCTGCCTCATATAGACATGAAATTGTCAACTTCAAATTGTCATACAGAGACTATTCCTATAATCTTTGTACCACCCGATTATACAAGGATGGTGTTTAATACACAGAGACTATTCCTATAACCTTTGTACCACCCGATTATACAAGGATGGTGTTTAATACATGGCAGCATGGGGTATATAAAACAAAAAACAACAAGCACTCTGAGCTTATGTGTAGCAATGCTTCATATGAGCCACAACGTGAGGAAACATACGGTCAACAAAACTGAAATCAGACTGCGCATGCGCGCAGTTTGATTAGAGTCTTCGTTCTTCACATGAAGAAACTATGCATTCTCGGTTATCCATAATGCGCCCAGTGAAGATTCTGATCGGTCTGCGCATTCGCACAGACTGATCGGAATCTTTATGGACGCGCATGTCCGCTGGTACGTTTTCTGACGTTTCGACTGGTATATAGAGTTGAACTATTTCTTTACCTATGGTAATGTAATTATCCTAGATATTTGATTAGACATTGATTACCTTACTTATAAAATGTGAAACCCTGTTGAATTTTGATTGAGTTGAGGTTATACGGCCCAGTCAACCCATAAAGGTCATGAAGAGCCAGCCAGTTTATCAAACCACACTTTTCTTGGACTGGCTTTAATTAGTCCTCTAAGCGGTTAACCAGTATTTGTACACATTTCGCAAGAAAACCGACAACTGCCATTCTTGAATCTGCAGAAGAAAGAGAATGACCTTAGAAAATATTTCATGATCAATCTCCACGACAGAATGTTGCTGGACCCGGCAGGGCTCGAACCCGCAACCTCCTGATCACCAGTCGTACGCGCATCTGACTAAGCCACCGAGGCCGGCTAAACCCTGGCGAAGTGCTCAAAAGTGCTCGTTATATAGCAAACTGTGCAAATAATGATCAAACAGCTAACCTGGGGACAAGTTGATTTGAGTACCTATTAATCCTAAAAAAAACTGGACGGGACTGACAGTGTAGCTCAAGATCAGATGCCACGTTATGCTTGAAGGATAGTTTGATCTGATCTCTGCTGATTCTAAGCTTAATATGGAGAAACCCTGACCCACAATTAGCCACAAGTAACCACCCCAACTCCCCCTCCCCCTACCCCCTCCCCCTCCACACACATATACCGAGGGACACAAATAAGAAAAAAATACCGCTGAAATTTTTACCCAGAGTACTAAGCGTTCTAATGTTATCTGGAGAAGGACCGACTACCACATTATATGTTCGCCCCGTCAAGATTCAGGTCAGCCTGCGCATTGGAACAGTCTGATAAGAATCCTCACCAAGCGCATTTTAATAGCTTAGGATGTACTGTTTCTTCATGCGGACAGCGAATACTCTGATTAGGCTGCACGGATGCGCAGACTGAGTTGAGCAGCCGTTGGGCGCACGCCAGAAGGTACGTTTTCTGACGTTGCTGCTCATATGAGTCACGTGAAGCGCAGAGGTGTTCGCGGATATATGAGAAATGCACAAGCACAAATAATGCTGTATTACAAAACACGCCTATTCAAATATATTGTAATTTTTACGACAAAAAATGAAGATTTTCAGATAAAAAATTCTGATATTCTTCATATTTCTGCTTTAAACATAGATTGTAGGTACTCGTTAGAACCGCCTCGCCGAGGCGGTTCTAACGAGTAGCCACAATCAATGTTTTTTAGCAGAAATAAGAAAAAATAATGTATACCTCTGTAAACCCTAGTTTTACTATAAAAAAAATGGGGTTTAAGGTGATCAAAATGATACAGGTATGTTTTCGTGATGTATTGCCAGTAGATGTTTTGAGCACGTTTTACCATTTTCAGAAAATACCTGACCGAACTTGGGTCAGGTATTTTCTGAAAATGGTAAAACGTGCTCAGGTTTTGGATTATAGTTTTCGGAAAAAAATAAGCGAAAAAGAAATGCTGATTAGTTGTCTGTCAGCCTAAATTGTTACATGTAAGTATTGTCAGTGGCCGCAACGAACAGCGTATCGTGTTACCTTAAGTAGCATGGTATACGGGCCGAAGCATTCTAGACTCTGATCACACGCCACATAACACGGTGTCTGATAAAGATCTACACTTTTAATCTAGCAGTTTTAAGACATATCGACTGGTCGTATTTAATGGACGTTCAAATTTTAGTTCAAATATGGTAAAGAGTAATGTGTTCCCAGTTTTTATGTTATTTCATCTTGTGGAGACATTAATGTTTTGTATGGTGGTATTCTGCTGTATTATTATAGTCATATAACCATCAGATGCATTGCTCTCCATCGATGCTTTCTTTGAATTGGACTTGTAATTTTACGCCCCGGTCAACACTGTTAAGGTCATGTCGAATTGTTTAGCAAACCTACTCACACTTTATTTGGGTAGGTTAATAAGTACTCGTCCACATACTTTTACCAACAACTGATAACTATTGAATCAGCGGAAGGGGGAATAACCCTAGAATTGATTTTCGTAATGAATCTCCACAAATTATTTGGCCAAGCTGGGATTCGGGCTTGTGACCCCTGGATTAGTCAGACGCGCTACAGACTGCAATTTGGAGCCGGATATTATTTAGTATCCAGCAATTTTGTAAGCGGGCAGCAATGGCCCTAATCAGACTGCGCACATACGCAGGCTGATCTGGGCCATTGCTGCCCTTATTTGCCTCGAAGATAAATGCTTGCTTTGACCATAAAGGCACCGTACCAATAATAAATCTTCATAAAAAAAGATATAACATGCCTTATGTATCCTACATAGTGGAACGCTATAGCTCTTTACCATACTTGTATTTAACTTAGAACAATTCTATTTTTCTGGCGAAAGACTGTGCACAATACTGGTTAACCGTTTAGAGGACTAAGCATGCCCAGAAAAAGTGTGGCTCGGTAAACTGACTACACTCGATATGACCTTATTGGGTTGACTGGGCCGTAAAACCTCAACATAAACAAACGATTCTATTAAAAATTACTTGACGATGTGCTTTAAAATGCTGGATGATTTGGAAACAGTATAGATCATGATCACGTTTTGTGACGATTGATCTGGGTCTACACTATTCAGGCCCGTCTGACTCATTAATTAGTAGGATAGTCACGGTATGTTATTAAAGAAAACTGATGTTTTGTTGTTTTTCGTTTGTTTGTTTTTTTTTTTTTTTTTTTGGTTTTTTTTTTTTGGTGCCTTTGGTCCCACAATTCGCATGAAATGTCAAATCCCTTTTTCTCGAAAAAAATATTTAAAATGTCGTCTGCTGAACGTTTTACCCAGCATATTAAGCGCAGCAATTGTATTTGTACTTTAATCGAATACGTATTGCAATTTTCGGAAAATGCGTGACCCACATTCGTTTTTGGAAATCCAAACATGGATGTGCATTTGTGTTTTCCATTTACGTCTTTGGATTTTCAACAGTCGAATGTTGAATTGAACCAGATTGAGTAGTGTGATATGCCTGTTTTGAAATGACATGTCGCTGAAATAGTTGTGATTTGACAGCGAGTAAGGTAAGGATATATCGATTTATTTTCTTACAAGGGGCGTTAACCATTTACAAAATACGTTTTAAGGAAAATATCTTATCACAACTTCGAAAAGTTTTCCTTTTCACGAGTCTTGCATTATATTTTTCTGACAGTTTATTTTTTCTTATACTCATAGAAGGATCTGCATAGGGTATATTCATCAGCGATATTTCTGGTCATAGTTTATGTTTACTTGTGACTTTTGGCTTTTTTGGCTTTAAACAGCTTGCTTAGCGATTTGCATTACGAAAACACGCCTATTCAAATCTATAGAAAATTTCACCTCCAAAGAACTGAAAATTTTTAAATAAAAAAAAAAACTGATATTTTTCACATTTCTGCTCAAAACATAGATTGTGAGGACTCGTTAGAACTGCCTCGGCGAGGCGGTTCTAACGAGTACTCACAATCTATGTTTTTGAGCAGAAATAAGAAAAATAATGTATACCCCTGTAAACCCCAGTTTTACTATATATAAAAGTGGGGTTTAAGGGGTTCAAAATTACATAGGCATGTTTTCGTGATGCTTGGTTGGGTAAGTTAAGATCAATATTCTATAATATAGCAGTTTCTTAGTTGTGTTTTCTGTTAGCAAAAATTGCTTTATTGATATTGATTAAAAGTTATGTGACCCTGTATTATACACCACCACGCCATCGCCTCATCATGATGTCAGACTGAGGCGAGTACGTATCTCACATGAGCCGAACATGTACCTTGTGAGACTGCGTCTCCGTGGAATAAGCGAACAGCACCAAACCAGATCAGTCTGTGTATCCAAGCGTAATAATTCAGACAGTCTGATCAGGTCCTTCATTAGAATCATTTGAGATAATTTTAATTTGACAATTTGACAATTCCTTTTTTGTAGAATCATTTGAGATAATTTGAATTATTTAAGCCAACCAAAATAATAAGTTTCGTGCCAAAAGATTCTAGAACCTTTTGACGCTTCTAGTCCGAAATAGGGTAATGATGATGATGATGATAATGATTACTATTGTTATTGTCGTTGTTTACATGTATTTGTTTCCCGGTGGTGGGTAAATATGAACCCTTTGGCAAATATTTAGAGCATCACTTTCTTGCGCAGCAGCATTGCTTGTTGAAGGCCGGGTAATTTATGGGAAGTCATTCAGCCGATCAGTTACTATGAAGGAGACACTTTACAGTTCTTATCATGTATGGTCATAGTGGCCATCTTGGATGCCAGTTCTCATTACTTTTTGTACACTCAAAAGATCCCATTCCAAGGATGCTCCATGTGCAATTTGAGCTGAACCTGCTTTACGGTTTTAGAGAAAAAGTCTTCTAAAACCAATTACCATATATGGTCACAGAAGCCATCTTGGATGTCAGTTCCAAAATCATTTTGCAGCAGTGAGAGCTTTTGTCTCAAGGATGCTCCATATGCAATTTGAGTGCAATGTAATTTTGGTGAAAAAGTTAAGATTTTTCCCATACATTACGAAAACATGCCTATTCAAATATACTGAAAGTTTTACCACCAAAAAATGAAAATTTTCAAACAAAAAATTCTGATATTTTTCATGTTTCTGCTCAAAATATAGATTGTGGGTACTCATTAGAACCGCCTCATCGAGGCGGTTCTAACGAGTACCCACAATCTATGTTTTTGAGCAGAAATAAGGAAAATAATGTATACCCCTGTAAACCCCAGTTTTACTATATAAAAGTGGGGTTTAAGGGGGTCAAAATTATATAGGTATGTTTTCGTGATGTATGGTAATTGTGACAATCTTAAATGCTAGTTCCGAATAACTTTTGCAATTCTGTAAGAGTTTGTCCAAAAATGCAGTATAAACTCAATCAGCTATGCAGTGCGATAGAAAAATGCTTGTACTCGTAAATCGTTCTACTTTATTATATACAGGTTCCCAATATTTTTTTAAGAGTTGTAAAGTCTGGTCTCACGGATAAATCAATATGCAGTTTACGCTCAGCTGGCCTTGTAGCGCCGGGAAAAAAAATTGTTTGAAAGTCTTCGGATATATGGTGATGGCGGGCATCTTGGATATCAGTTAATGATAATTTTCATGAACTTGAAAGATCTTGTCCAAACATGTTTCATATGTGGTTTGAGTTTAATCTGTTTCGTGCTTTCGGAGACGCTGATTAAGTTATGGGTAACTCCTTTTAGAATCTCCCTTCACTACAGCTGGCGTTAGTGTCTTGTGGCTGCCTTTACTTCACTTAATTATATTCTATTGTCCTTTCTGATCACTGAGCTCATTCGTGGACTTTTAAAATTGAGCCAGCACATGACAAAACCTACAAAATGGCATGTGTACCTAGCGAAGACTCAGATCAGCCTGGGCATCCACCCAGTCTAATTAGTCTTCGTTGTCTGCATGAAGATAGCCTTAACTACCCATTGAGCGCACAGCGAAATCTCTGATTAGACTTGGTGAATGTCCAGGCTGATCTATTTTAAACTTCGTAAGGCGTTTTCGAAATTTTATCGCAGACACAGTGCCTTGTTAGAAAAATATAGCGTGCTGATGCGCAGGCTAATTTGAGTCTTCGTTGGTCACACATTTCAGAAGGTACGGTTCCTCATGTTGTGGCTAATGGTTATTGCAGCCATCTCAAGATGCTCATTCAGATATATATCGCAAACACGATAGCTTTTCCCCAATATTTAGTGAAAACACGGGTATATTCATCTGCTTATCTATTTATCTTCACAAAAGTAGTGTTCGTGCCTAATGGTGCTGAAAAACGTCTCCCTGTACTTCACTATAATGCAATTTATATATCTGTTCATTTGTAATCATTGAGCCTAGTCTGGTATTTTTTATTATTTTGAAAAAAAAATACTATTAAGAGTCACCGACGAGGCCTAATTGGGCCGAAACTAGGAAACTTGGCACTTCCACTGTTTACAGTTTTGATGGTGTCATTATTGCTCTCAAGGTCAATTCATTTTAGAAGCTATTCATAGGGTCTACATTATTAAGGAGATTTTCATAATTTGGCAGTTTTTAAACCAGGACCCAGTTGTTCAAAATAAACGATCTCATAGGTTAACGTACCGTTAAAACTTTGGTCATTAAATATGGATAATATGCTAATATTTTTGCTAAATAAACGTGAGTAGCTTTTGCATTTACAAAAGTTACTCACATTTATCAGCAAAAATACCTGTGAATTAGATATTGTACTTTCTAGAACAGTTAACATTTTGACCACCAAAAACGAGCTCATTAAGCTAATGATGCTTTGAACAACTGTTACTTCTAACAACCTTTCTTACTGTATAAATCTGTCTTAATTAACTTAGTAACCAAAATTTTCCTTATTTTCTAATTTTACGGTGAAAAAGGTCATGACTTACAAAAGAGGGGTTTGAAGTTCAATATTTGTCTTATTTGTCCACCAAAATATATGTTGTGGGAGCTTATTAGAAACAAGACAAACTATGTACTCATTAGAAACCAGACAAAATATGTATTTATTAGAAACAAGACAAAATATGTGTTTATTAGAAACAAAAAGTATCTTTAAAAAAGATAATTGTCGAAGGTAAACACTTCTTTATAAACTTTATAATTTGACTTTCAAGGCAACGAACAACTTCAACACTTCACCCCGACAAACCAATTCGCTGTGATTGACTTGTACATGCGCAAGACAAAATAGTGAGGTAATTTTGGAGAAGAATAATAGTCTGACTTGCAAATGACTCATAGTAAATACAATAAACTTCAAGAATGAGATATCTTTAAACTGTTAACCTCGACAAATCGTATATTGACCATTTAAATAAATTCTAAATAAAACATCGCAAAAGGCGCAGTAATACATATTTAAAAATTACGGGAAAATATGGAGTGTTCGAGTGACGCTTTCGTTGACTCGAGGACAAACTGATTCGATTCGAGAGGGGAGAGTTCAAAAGCTGGAAGTAAAGGTTGGGAATGGGAACCAAAAGTCGGGACTAAATTTTGACAATCTTTTAATGGCATTAAACATGCATATATCAGGATGAAATTTGAAACACATGTAGAATATTGCTTCTTCTAAAAATGCATGTTCAGATTATATCTGAAGATTAAATATTTTTCCCGTTCTGAACCAAAATATTCGACTTCAGGCGTTTACAATTTTCTTGCTGCACTTATTTTATAGTCGACTTACACATAGTCCATTTAATCAAGCGGTTCTATTTTTTTGTGACGACTGTCGAACGCACTTGCAGGTACGATGGATCAAAATTGCTACTTAATGCAATAAACTGTTCATGTTATTATTATTTATTTCTTATTAAAACAATATATTATATACTTCAAGTCAATTTTAAATGGTATATTATGATATCAAAAAATCGGATAATTAGTACAAAGATAGAGTAAACACAATTTTCATATTAAAATATTATGGTATAAATTGGGTTCCATATTCCACTGCAAACCTAATCTTAATATGTCCTCGACAAACAAGACAAAATATCAATATTTTATGGTTGAAAGGTGTCTAATTAAGAATGATTGCTTTACATAGGTGTTTTGATATATTGTGTTAATCGGCCATTACAACTGATAACCAGCTCGCTATCGTCTCCTACTAACATCCGACAATATAAGTATGATGATATGCTAGTCTATGGTGAAAGGTTTTTTCGGAGTCATTACGAAAACACGCCTATTCAAATATATTGAAAATTTTACAACCAAAAAAGGAAAATTTTCAGATAAAAAAATTCTGA
Source organism: Anodontia alba (assembly GCA_964016985.1). NCBI lineage: Eukaryota > Metazoa > Mollusca > Bivalvia > Lucinida > Lucinidae > Anodontia > Anodontia alba. Next base: position 61,493,969 of record OZ024824.1, on the reverse strand, counting down.
TATTTTTCATATTTCTGCCCAAAACATAGATTGTGGGTACTCGTTAGAACCGCCTTGGCGAGGCGGTTCTAACGAGTACCCACAATCTATCTTTTGTGCAGAAATAAGAAAAATAATGCATACCCCTGTAAACCCCAGTTTTACTATATAAAAGTGGGGTTTAAGGGGGTCAAAATTATATAGGTATGTTTTCGTGATGATATTTGATCAGTAAAGAACATGAATGGCCAGCGAATCCGTATATGATCAGGATTTGCGACAAATATCGATAGTCCAATGATTTTTTAAATAGACAGCGTTATCCACATTTGTCCTAAAAGCACATATCCTATGACTTTGACCTTTATTACCCTCTGGGTAAATTCAACAGACATTTAATTGAATGTTATATTTTCCTTTTTTTTCTGGACATTTAATGCAAATTGTTTCCTTAGGAGACAATTTGCATGCATAAAATATCAAAGCATATGTTCTTCAAAACACACACACACACACACGCACACACACACACACACACACACTGTTTTCAAAAATTGTTACCCAGCACGTATTGCGTAAACTTCCTTTTTCGGTTAATGTTAAATGTAATGTTTGGAAAGAAAGTAGGTTTCCTCGAGAAAGAAACTGCCATTTTCGAGACAGACGCAGATAAAAGTAATTGCTTCATTTTCGAGACAGACGCGGATTAAAAAAAAAAAAATGCTTCTTTTTTAAAGAGTCGTCTGCTGAAACTTTTATTCAGCATATTAAGCGTTAAGACATATTGTTTAAACTTTCTGTTTCAGTATATATATAAATTAATCAATAGATGTCCACTGTCAATATGTAAATAAAACTGAAGTTAATTTTCAATGACCGAAAATTACACCATAGTTTGACCATGGGATAATTTTCAGTTTTGAAAATTGTACCATGGTTTATCTATAGATCTCATATGTGTACTTTAAAATGACTATCAACCCATCAGTGCACCTTAACCTTTATCACTGCTAATTCCGCAGATGATGACAAATTGATGATATTTTTCTTAGTAACAGGATTTTGTTTCCTGTGAAAAATATTTTTAAAATGTTGTATGTTGAATTATCTACCCAGGGTGCTAAGCATCCATTTTCAGTGTACAACATTTTGTAATATTTTCTTAGTTTTCCCAGGAAACAGGATTTAACATTTCATGCAAATTGTCTCCAAATGTCAAATTGATTTCTGCAAAAAATAAGAACAGTATCATCAATATGTTGTCTGCTGAAATTGCTCAGAGAGTGCTAAGCATCAATTTTCAGCAGATAACACTTTGAAATATTTTTTTTCCCAGGAAACAGGATTTAACATGATATGCAAATTGTGTGCAAATGTCAAATTGATTTCTGCAAAACATAAGAACAGTATCATCAATATGTTGTCTGCTGAAATTGCTCAGCATCAATTTTCAGCAGATAACACTTTGAAATATTTTTCCCAGGAAACAGGATTTGACATTTCATGCAAACCGTCTCCAACAGAGTTTGCATGAAATGTCACTTTTTGTTGACTGGAAAAAAAAAAGAAATATTGTCTGCTGAAATTGCCCAGAGAGTGGTAAAGGTTAGAGGACTTCAAAACAAGAGTTGTCAGAAGACAACGCAGCTTGCCGGAAAGGGCTGCTCGGATAAGAAAACAGTCTTTGATGTCGGAAGAATGTCAAACTGAGGATGGGGCCATTGAAACATCTTCCCTTAGGTTGGTGTGGACAAAATATAAAAGCTATATCTTACATGCTGAAACCCTTAGGTTATGAAAGATATGTCTTACATATGTCAGCAATCATGTACACTTTTCAAAACTTAAACACAGCTGTAAATGACAAAGTATGACCTGACCTTGACCTAGGCAGAAGGTCAAACTGAGGAAGGGGTGTGTACTAGGTGTGGGCCAAATATTAAAGCGGTATCTTGAATACTTCGGCAGTTACGAACACTTTTCAAAACAAACGCAGAACTCAAACATGGGTTTAAATGACAAAGTATCTGATCTTGACCTAGGCAGAAAGCCAAACTGAGAAAAGGGGTGTGTGATGTTGAAAGGTTTTACCCTAAAGTGGGTGTGGGCTAAATATTAAAGCGGTATCTTGAATACTTCAGAAGTTACAAACACTTTTCTAAAACTTAATCGCAGAACTCGAACATGGGTTTAAATGACAAAGTATGACCTGACCTTGACATAGGCAGAAGGTCAAACTGAGAAAGAGGTGTATACTATTGAAAGGTCTAACCCTAAGGCAGGTGTGGGTCAAATATTAAAGCTCTATCTTGAATACTTCAGCAGTTATGTACCCTTTTTAAAACTTAAACGCAAAACTTAAACATGGGTGTAAATGACAAAGCAAAGTAAGAACTGACCGGATCTAACGGGAATTAGGAAGCTATTGAAAAGTCTTACCCTTAGGTAGGTGTTTAATGAGTCGTCTGCTGAAACTTTTATCCAGCGTTTTAAGCGTTAAGACATATTGCTTAAATTATTATTATTATTATATTGTTAAGACATATTGCTTATATTCCTGTTTTAGTATATAAATAAATTATCACATAGTAGCCCAAATTCACTACATTCAACATGAAATATCTCGCGATGTAGGCTAAATATGAAAGCAGTATCTTAAACAATTAAAAAAAAAACTATGCACACCTTTGAAAACTTAAACATTGTGCTAACGCGGACGCGGACGCCGACGCCAACGACTGGGTGACAACATAAGCTCTCCAGGAACATAGTCCCGGCGAGCTAATTTCTTCTCACTGTGTAACTTTCTAATTAAATATTTGTTGAATAAAACACATCAAACCTGACAGTCTGACTGGAGTATAATATAATGACCAAACCAGATTGCACCAAACTTTGACCGAAATAAGATGCTTATGTAATTACTTTTGACTGTCATGATTGCAACCAATCAGATTTTAGCAGTACCGCCTTAGTCAGTTTAATTTAAAAAGGCGGTGTATTGCATCATTTTTAAGTACACAAGGTCAATAGATCCAGCACTGATTAAGTTTACCATAAAAATATTAAAACAATCATCACGAAAACACGCCTATATAATTTTGACCCATATAAACCCCTACTTTTTTATAGTAAAACTGGGGTTTAGAGGGTATACATTAATTTTCTTATTTCTGCTCGAAACATAGATTGTGGGTACTCTTTAGAACCGCCTCGCCGAGGCGGTTCTAACTAGTACCACAATCTATGTTTTGAGAAAAATATGAAAAATATCAGAGTTCTTTTTACTTAAAATTAATAGTTTTTGGAGGTGAAATTTTCTATATATTTGGTTTAAACATATTTTATTGTAGCATAACTATCATTACAACATGATGCAAGTCATTATACAAATTGGGATTAGAACGAAAGCACAAGTACTTATATAGTTCTTCTCCCACAAACAATCGACATGTATACATAATGGCGAATTTCGAACAAGATACATTGGAGCAAGTAACATTGTGTAGTGATAATTAACAATAAGTGTTGTTTTTACATGTTTGGGTGATAAAAATGATGAAAATCTGATGTTAAGTTTTACACCAAATAGTAATCATTTCATATAAAGCATAGCAAAGGTTAAGAAAATGTAAATGGACAAAACAAGGGGCGATGGGGGTGGAGGGGTAGAAGGGGGCAGATGGGAAGGGGGTAGGTGGGAAATTGGGATTGAGGGGTCGGGGCACCCGGCATCCAACATGGAATATAATACCGTTTGCAACAGATAAATGTAGTAAAGCAATCGCATGACCATATCAGTATTTAAAACATCTCATGAAAAACGTTTACAATTCAATATAAACCGGTGAATGTTTTCAAAAATTAACATATTTACATCATATGATAAAGAGGATTCCCCGTACAGAAGAAGATCAAGAGTAGGTCTATGATAGGTAGAAACCACATTTAGAAGCGCGTTTCTCTGCTGCTGATAGTAAGGACAGTGGAAAAAGAAGTGTTGTGAGTTCTCAATACTACCACATCTACACATAGGCGAGTCAGTTATACCTTTTAAAAATAGGTCCAGGTTCAATGAGCTACAGTTCGTTCGTAATCTAATATGGAGAATTTGGGCTTTTCTATTTTTAGAATAATAATATTTGGGGACAGGTGTTTTGTTTTTGTTAAAGTAGTATTTAAAAGAGTGTGTTGTTTGAGATTGTTTCACTTCGGCCGGTAGACTATTCCAAGCCCTCACAGTAGAGGGTAGAAAAGAATTATAGTAAAGATTTGTTCGTGAATCAATAGTCTGTAATTGGTCGGAGTTGCGAAGATTATATCGTGACATGTCACTGACTGATAAGTACAGAGGAGTTAGATGGGAAAATATTTTGAAAAATAAAGTCAATTTGTGGGTTTGTCTTCTCTGTTCAAGTGACTCCCATCCAACTTCTTTGTACAATGCGGTAATAGAAATAAGCTTGGTTGTCCCAGTAGCTATGCGCGCTGCTTCAAGTTGGATGTTTTCTAACTCTTGTTTTTCGTATTGAGAACAACTGTCCCATATTGCATCCCCGTATTCAGTAAAGATCTGATAAATGCTATATAGATTGTTTCCAAAGATTTGCAGTCTAATTTAAATTTGAGTTTTCTCATTACATTAATCCTACCAAAATATATTTGAATAGGCGTGTTTTCTTAATGACTATGAATAAAAAGGAAAATAACAAAAAAGTAGAAAAAGAAATACTAAATAACTCAAAGTATTATTTTTGCAAGAAAAAGAAAATCGGTCCTATACATTGGTTAAAACAGATAAACCATGTTGTTGTCTCGCTTTTGGGAATACTATAAATTATATCAGAGTTTGATGACCTTTCACTGTATAAACCAAACTCGGCTTGTTTTGGGTCAGGCAGTGAAAGTTCACCAAACTATGGTATAATTTAGAGTATACCCAAAGCCTCGACAATAATTTTGGTTTATCTACAACATGTAATGTTTGGATTGAAAGTTGGTTTCCCCGAAAACGAAAAGGGGGATGTCAATAAGAGGGTTATTCTGGCCCCTTACCTAATCTTTCTTTTTATTTGTTTGCAGACGAACAGCCTAACATGTGTTTCATAGCATACCACTGGTCGCGCAGAAGCAGGGTTGTTTTCGCGCTAGAAGTCCTTTAAAGATGGGTGGGGTAATTCAACCTGGTACAGATTTAGATTAAATATATTTTCTTTTTGCAACATTAGTCAAAGGGATTGGGATTGGACACAAGTTATATGTAACGTTAGATAGTCCGCTCCCGAACACATTACATGTATAACATCATTTTGCTAATGGTACAATTGCTTAATGCAATGTCGTACGTATGGGAAATATTTTTAAATATTAACAATTATCTTTTACACAAACCCTTTCACACTTTGCGACAGTGCCATTAGTAATGAGCTGAACTAGGACATATAGCAAATAAATACAGCAAATCAGCAGAATAGAACAGAACAAAGCAGAGCAAAACAGGTCACGACAGGACATAATAGAGAAGGATTTGACCGGCTAGAAAAAGTAGGTCAAGTCTCAAAACAGTAAAAGATAGACAAAGCTAAAAAAACAAAGCAGAATAAAAAAGGAAAAAGAATATGCAGGACGCGATGTCAGCATACATGTTGAAGGAAGTCACAACAAGTAATCAAACAAATCTATGACTTCTCTAATCAATTTAAGAACAGATCGGAGAACCCTCTTGTTAGTTTCCATACCATAATCTGGAGATCCTGAAGTTACAACATGAAAATTGTTAATCAGATTGGGGTCACAATCGTGAAATAGTATATGACGTTGGACAGTATAAAGGCCACACTAGAAAAAGTAATGTTCAGCTGTTTCACTTCAAATTCCACAGTCACATATGGGATGTTTGATAATGTTTACATGAAAGGGTTCAGCTTTTAAATTGCTACATCTGCGCCTGATTCTTGTCAGTACAAAGTTATACGTCTTTCTCCTTCATGCGTACATTTCCAGGAGTTGTTTTCAGACAACACTTAAATTGTGAAAGAGTAGGAAGAGAACGAACTCGTATGTCTAAATTAATCTATAACCTTAGTGTTGATGGAAAAAACGATGTCCCATATGAACGTAGTCTTGAAAACGGTATTTCAAATTTTTACCCCCCTCCTTCTCCTTTCCCTCTCCCCCCCCACCCCCCCCCCCTCCACACACACACACACACACACCACCACCACGCCCCCGCTAAGATTGTAATTCTAATTGCTAGCTTCATTAACTCTGCTAGGTAGGAGGTTAGAGAGATATAATGGAACGTCACTATTGACAATTTTGCACAAAAATGTATAAATTTATCCGTTTTCGCCTATTCGCTAATGTTTCCCAACCGATTTCATTATTCAGAAAGCAAAGAGACGCAAAATAGAGAGTCCAGTTACAATACGGGCTGCATTTGACTGAACTTGCTCTAACCCATTTACATCAGTAAGAGAACAGCCATCCCAGACTTAAGAGCCGTATTCTAATACAGGTCTTATGTACATACAAAATAATTTATGTATTTTTAGATAACCTATATTTCAGCTTTCTCAGGAAGGAAACTTGTTAAGAAGCAGTATCAATAATAGAATCTATATGTTCTGTCCATTTATTATTAGCAGATAGATAGATACCAAGCTGTTTATGTGTTTCAACAATATTGCGCGAGTTGTAATCATAAAAGAGATATAGAATAATGAAAAATGTAAGAAATTAACATATTTTTCAGTTTTCACAGGATTAAAACTTGCCAGCCATTTATTTGCCCATTCTTTTAACTTTTTAAGGGTCATAGCCTTGCTTTACCGATAAGTTCTTCAGCTATATCATTAACATAAACTAAAAATAATAACGGGCCAAGAACCGACCCTTAAGATACGCCCGCATGTCTAGATTTCTCACCTGACAAAACACCATTTACAAAGTTAACACTTTTTGTTTTCTATATTCTAAATAACTTTTAATCCGGAGAAGAATATCCACTTTAACACCGTACTTTTCTGACTTACGAAGTAAGCCCTTATGCCAAACTCGATCAAAGGCTTTCGAAATATCGCAGAAACTGACAATTTGTTTTATAATTTTCAAGTGATAAACAAGTGCTGTGAGTCAATTAAATTAAGTGATGAGCTGTTGAGTGTCCAGGCAGAAACCCTGACTGATATTTATATAATAAGTCGTTTTTCTGCTATGTGATTATACATATGTTTGAAGACTATGCGATCAAATAATTTACTAACATTACTGGTTACGGAAACGGTCTTTAACTGGAGGCTGATGATTTCTTTGCTTTCTTAAAGAGTGACATTACATATGATATCTTCCAAAACTCAGGATAAGAATGAGCTTGTAATCATAAATTGAACAATTTAGTCAACGGTACACATATGGGTGTTGCTTGTAGATTTTAACATTCTTTTACTTATACCATCCGACCCTGTCGCTTCATTTATTTTCAATATTTTTAGAATATCAGTCACTTCCGGTTCGGTACTTTGAATATGTGTAAATTCTATATCTGAACGGTTTCTAAAGACAGGTAAATCATTATTTGTATCATCCACAGTAGAAATAGTAGTGAAATAGGAGTTAAGTTCTTCAGCCTTTTCAGCCTTGAAAGTATTACCGAACTTTTGAATTGGCCGTATTATAGCTGTTGTTCGTTTCTGTCCCCATAAAGCGACCCATAACTTGACAGAATGACTAAATAGAATTACCAGACTCTTTATTTAGACGTACATTATGTCTCTCATCAATAAAAATTTCCTTAAATATGTTTTTGTGTTGTTATTCCTTTGACGTTTGTATGATAAGCGATATACTTCTGTTTTGTTTTGTTTTTCTAAATAACGTTTTCTTAATCTATCGTGCATTCTTGTGTTATATCTCAGTTCAGAGATGAGCCGCGGTTTGTCGTTTTGCCTTATTAAAACTTTCTTACGCGGGGTACATTAGTTACACAACTCAGTAAAATGATTTGTAAAATTTATGCATGCTTAGTCAACGGTAAAGGTATCACTTATTAGTGTATCCCATTTAAAGGCCTCTACCTTGTTATTAAGTGGTTCGAAACCAGCGTTCTTATAATTCCACACTTCTCTATAATACGAATTTGATAATTTAATGTTAATCTGAATAGACACTTTTGCGGCTTTGTGATCACTTATATATTCATCGACATCTATTGTTCCGGAGTCTTAAAACAGTAAGAGCATCATAATAATTAAGAGATTAATCAATGTTGATGAATGTACAGTAGTTCCTGTTGGAGCGGTAATGACGTTTTTCAAACTTAAAAGTGACAGACAGTCCCTTAATTTAATATTTGTTATGGCCGTGAAATGGATATTTATGTCTCCAATTAAAATTACATGTTGCATATAGTCAAGTGCCGTTTCGATTGAATTTTGAATTTCAGTGACAAAAAGTGATTAGGAGGCTATAATGTCGCTCCTATACAAACAGGAGAGTAGTATTTAGCTTACCTGAACTATGCTCTGGATGAGCTTAAGTGATCACTTTTCGTCCCTCCGTGCGTCCGTGCTTCCGTCCGTTAACATTTTCAAACGACCTCTCTGAAGCCGCTGAGACATTTTTTCTCAAATTTCATAAGGAGCCTCTTAAAGTTAGGGGAACGAAACATTGCTAAAATGATCTCGGTCCGTTGACTAAGATGGCTGTCATACCCATATATGGTAAAAACCTTTAAAAATCCTCTTTTCCAGAACCGAGGATACCTTAGGGCTGAATCTTTACACAAATCATTGGGGACTGGAGGTCTACTAAAGTTGCTAAAATAATGGTCTTACATAAACGTTTGACTTCCTACGGCGAGGTCAAAGTTTGCTTCTATGTGCATTTGTACTGGCCCGATACATTTGTGTGGGAAAAAGTTTAGAATAACAAACGACTTCTCCTCTGATGCCGCCGGACCAATGTTGCTTAAATTTCAAGTAAAGCCTCCTTAGGGCAGGGGAACGAAATGTTGCTAAAATGGTTGCGGTCTATTGACCAGTATGGTCGTTATCGGGGACAGGCGAGTCTACCAAAATTGCTAAAATTATGGTCCTATGTTGACGTTTGACCTTTTAACGACAAGGTTGCATTTGCTTCCCCATGCTTTCATATGGGTCCTATACACTTATATTGGAAATGTTGAGAATTCATATTCTGAACATCTCCTCTACAATTCAGTTGAATTGTAACTTGATTGGGAGCATTAGGGCGCCCAGAAGACACAAAATAACTAAACCTGAGCCGAACGAAAATCCAAGAAAACCATCACAGCCGCCATCTTGAAAACCAATTTTGACAGCTCTACCCGAACCTTTGGTCGATTTGAGCCAAAACCTGCTTTGTAGTAGCAGGATGACTTCTGGATCAAAACGAGCTAAAATTGTGTCGATCGGAAATCCAAGATAACGGCAATTGTTCCGCTCAATTGAAGACGGCCATCAGAGCTAAAAACAGAAAAAAATACCTTCAAACTAAATCTTGTCCTTGGCCAATGGCCTGATTCCAAATATTTGTTGAAAAGTGTTCCTCAAATAGCCCCTCTACCAAAATTGCTAAAATATTTATCCACGCGACATGACTGGACACGTAGGTCAGTATTCTTGGCTTGTACCATATAAAGTATACCTGCTCCCGAGCCGTAAAAACTATTACCGTAATATTGATAGAATAAATCTAACCTACTCAATGAATGGTTCGACGTATTCACACTCCGTCTGCAGGAATTGTCATTTTGATGGGACTATAATTACTGTCATTATTATTATTATTATTATTATTAAACGTAATAATATTATACTAATAATATTATTATTATTACCTTGATTATGAACGAGAGGACAATTTCAAGTTTGCAAAACTATGCTTACCCACGTGACATAACTAGGCAAACCTGGTACGGATGGCTAATTTGTTAACTATTTTTGTTCCTTTCTTGTCCCTTTCCTGTGTGTCGAAGGACTGCAATTTGCAATAAAATGGACAGAAGCACTTTTGGGCCTAAAGCTTTGCAAATTTGAGACTGCTTGTAATAAACGGACCAACAGTGATGAGATTTGGTTAAGAGTAACATCTTATTTTTTTTTTTTTTTTTTTTGGACGAGGTAATTAGAATGTAGTCATGGTTGGTTTGACCTGTGTTTGAAGGTGCAGTGAACACATAAATATAAATAAGTGGGGTAATTCAGCATGGTCTTATTGATATTTGGTTAAAATTCTCAGTTTGTAGGCGCCATTATTATCTTAACATGGGAAATACGTCCGTGAAACACATGAGATGACTTTCATATAAGCTTAAGCTTACTGTCAGATCCTGTCGGTTGACATTGTAATTGATTGTACATGTATTTGGATCACCCGAATAGCTCAGTCGGCAGCGCGTTTGGCTCTTGACTTGCTAGATATCTCTGCCACGCAGGTTCGAATCATACTAGCAGTGGCTAGCAAATAATATCGATTGGTGAAAAAATATTCAATTGTTCCTGCAGTCGAGAACTGCACTGATTTCCCCCACCACAACAAAGTTGTCGTCTTAGGAGCAGAATTGCTAGTCGAATCATGCTAGCGGTGGCTAGCAAAAATATCGATTGGTGAAAAAATATTCAATTTCTTCCTGCATCGAGAACTGCACTAGTTTTCCCCAACCACAACAAAGTTGGCGTCTTAGGAGCAGAATTGCTAAGTCTGACATTTATATTCATTGATATTGACAAATGAAATACTTTTCTTAAAACAAAACAAAAATAATAATATTTCTCCAGACATAAAATCACTTCTATTCCTCCGTTAAAAAAAGGTAAGAGAAAAATCCAGGGAGTGCCACAATCACAACCGCAGCCCTTCCGTTAAAAATGGTATGAGAAAAGTCCAGGGAGTGCCATAATCACAAACCGCAGCCTTCCCAGACCCAAAGAGGAAGAGGAAACCGACCAATCCAAACAAGCACAAACCGAACAAACGTACGAAAAGCACTAAGATTAGCTCTCTCTTCCCCAAGCAAGGTAATCGCAATACTAAAAGGACTGAAAAACACAAGAACAAAATGACACACTGAAAGACATACAATAAATCGCCTCGTAGAATAAACCACAAAGCAACAAAGATTAAGACCAACACCGGGACCACCGCCTTAGAACGATCAGTAGAGCAAACAACCGGGGGGTTTAAAAACTTTTACAGCTAGCTAACTTCACCCTGGGTCCCGAAAATCTATATGTAGCCCAGTCCTAGGAAAAAAACCAAGCTATATGTACATTCTCTTAGGTAGCTGTTTATTCTCCAGACATTACATCACCTCTACCCCTCTCTTCCAATCTATATGTACCCCCTTTTGGGTAAATGTTTATTCCCAACACATCGTATCACCTCTACCACACCATTCCAGTCTATATGTACCCCTTCATATGTAAGTATTTATTCTCCAGACATTACATCACCTCTACCCTTCCATTCGAGACTGTATGTTCCCCTGTTGGAAAGATGTTTATTCTTTAAACATTCTATCAAGTTTACCCCTCCATTACAATCAATATATACCTTCTCATGTGAAAAAAAATCCAATCTCCATGTATCCCCTCCTTGGTACCTTTTTCTCAGACATTACATCACCTCTACCCCTCTATTCCAATCTATCTCGTCCCCATCTTGAGTAAATGTTTATTCTCAAGACCTTATATCACCTCTTCCACTCCATTCAAATCTATATGTACCCCTCTTGGGTAAGTGTTTATTCTCCAGATATAACATCACCTCTACCCCTCCATTCCAGTCTATGGGTTCACCCTCCTTGGCAACAATCCATGTATCCCCTACTGGGTATCTGTTTGTTTGTTGTTGTTTTTTTTTTTTTGTTTTTTTTTTTGTTTTTTTTTTTGTTTTTTTTTTTGTTGTTGTTTTTTCCCAGACATTACCCCTCTTGAGTAAATGTTTATTCTAAAGACATTACACCACTTCTTCTACCCCTTCATATGTTTGGTAGGTAGTTATTCTTCAAACATTTTATCAAGTTTTTTCCCGCCATTCCAATTAATATGTACTCTCTTCTTGGAAAAAAATCATGTATCCCCTCCTAGGTATTTGTTTGTTTTCCAGACATTACACGACGTCTATTCCTCCATTCCAGTCTATAAATACCCCCATTAAAGAACAGGTTAGACTGTTTACCTGCAAAAAATAGAAGAATTTGGTAGGGGCCAGAAAACCATCTTATTTACATCCCTCCCCCTCCCCCTCCCCTTTATTTGAATTATTTCGAAGAGGATTTGCCCAATTAAATGCAACATGTATATTCATATTTGAAATTGACCGCAATATCCAGAACTCAGTCAGATTCGCACGTTTTAGGGGAGGGGAAACAACACTTTTAAAAAAAGTCACTGACTTTGCTTTGTAGTGTTTTGTTATTTTCTGTTTGTTTTAATTCTTGCGGAATGCTTTCCATTATACATGTGCATGTTTTATGGTGTAAATGTTTTCATCCGGCGTCTGCAAACGTCTTCTTTTATGGTGTGAATATTTCTACTTATGGTCAGTATAGGTATTAACTTTTTTTGATATTTTGTATTCAAATTATTAGTTTAACAAACAATTACAAATGTCTGCAATATTACACAACATTTGGACTCATCTGTTTGACCTTGATATTTGTTTTATCTGTTAAAGTTCTGAAATATATTTTACAACCACATACTAAAAAAATAAGTATGTTAGAACCTCTCAATGTTTTTACAGAAGATTTCACCTTTAAATTAGAGATGAGTTTTACTTTCCGTGTTAAGAAATAATATTTCCTGTTACATGTTAATTTCAAAGTAAATGACGTGTGTTACCATTACAAGTTACAGTTATTATAAAACAGTTTTACCCATGTTCAGAAATATTATTGCCAGTTAAGGGTACATATCAATATAAGTGACAAGTGTGTTAATGTTCCAAAAATTACAATTATTATACTTTTTAGACCATGTTCAGATACATTATTGCCTGTTAAGTGTACATATCAAGGTAAATGACAGGTGCTTTGCTATACCAAAAGATACAATTATAAAATCGCAGTCTTTCAAAGATTTTTTAGCTCACCCTTATGAGATAAAACTCTAAACGTTGCATATGGAAACAAAGAACCCAAAAAGAACAAAAATCGGAGAGTCGGTTTTATTAAGTCCATTCATATACAGCAATGTAGTTTACGATGCTGCATACGCCTCGAGCGATATTCGATTAGCGTCGGTGGCATTTTTGGCGTCGGCGTTAGCATAACAATCCACGAATGCTAATGCTTTACGTATTGCATTGCAGTCGGTAGTAAAAGTCAAGACGTCAAATATTGCAAAGCAATAAAGTAGTCTCCTAATTCACTAATTATATATAACTGAATAGAAAACGAATCAACTGCAGTCGTTATTCGGCCTGTAATGGGAGGTATGTTTTTTTGTTGTTTTTTTTATCTGACTTCTGATAAGCTATGTTGTTTTTACCAGCATTTTTATAGTGGGTTAAGCTTCTTCAGACGGCCATTAATTTTCGTATAGGCTCGGGTATTTTCGTGGTGAAATTGACTGCACGTTTTGCTATTTTCAGAAAATAACTGACCCGCTTTCGTTTTGGGAAAACCTTATATCTACTTGCATTTGTAGTTTCCATTTACGTCATTGGATTTTTAACAGTGGAATGCGGAATTGAAACTGATATTTTAAAGCTGAAGTGGCGAGGTATTTTAAACTCATATTCCTGTTTTAAACAGACGTGTCACTGACATATTTCATGTCTTTTCAAGCAATGTGACAGCGAGTAAGGTAAGGATATATTAATTCATTTTCTTACAAGGGGCGTTAAAAATTTTACAAGATATGTTTTTAGGAAAAGCTCATATCATAACTTCGAACCGTTTGGCATTGTATTTTTTTTTTTTTCAGATAATTTCTTTTATGTTTCTTGTGGTCGTATAAAGTCTACATGAAGTTTATTCAGCAGCGTTTATTTTATTATGATTATTATTTTGCCATAATTTAGGTTTACTATAAATTTCTTGCTTTAATACATGTCGATTAGTACTTTGCTTGGTTGATACTTTATCGATTAAGATACATTTTGAATAATACAGCGATTTGTGCAACATTTACTTTATTGATATTAATTAAAAGCCATTTTTTTTATCGATTATTGATTATATGATCCTGCTACCTACACAACTACACTCAGGCCTAATTCTGATGCCAGGATGAGGCGATCGAGGATGTGGTGGTGTGGGTAGTAGGATCTCACATGAGCCGTACCTTGTTAAACTGCGTTTCCTCGGAGTAAGAGGACAGCATCAAGCCAGATCAGTCTGTGTATCCAAGCGTAATAATTCAGACAGTCTGATCAGGTCCTTCACAGTTTGTTTTTGTAGAATCTTTCGATAAACTAAGCGAATAATTTAAGCCAAACAAAATTCGTGCCAAAAGACTCTAGGATGTTTTGATATAATGTTGCAGCTGATGCTTTGTTGTTTTACATGTATTTATTCCCCGGTGAAGGGTACATATGAACCCTTGGACAAATATTTAGAGCTGAATTTTCGTATGTAATAAAACATTTTTGTCAAAGATCTTGTAGTTTCTGAGAAGTCATTCAGCCGAACAGTTTTGATAAAGAAGACGCTGGTGTGAGTGCTGTGTGGCGGCTTTAAAATGTCTCCCGTACTTCACTTAATTGTGCAGTTTACATTATCTTGTCCTTTGTGACCTCTGCGATCTTTCTAGGACTTTTGAACATTTATATGATGGTCACAAGTGAGACATGATTTGCAGAAATTAGTTGTCTGACCCAGAAAGCATCGACACTTAGCCATTGTGTGTTTGCTGCTCTCAAGGGTTATTTCTGTGAGGATCTGTTTTCTGTATATAGTCATGGTGGCCATCCTGGAGGTCGGTTTCCAATACGTTTTGCAAACCTGAATAGTCTTGTTCCAAGAGTGATTCATAATGAATTTGCTCACTCATCCTCACACTGTTGATGTATTTGTGTATTTGAACTGTATCTGAATCTGGCTGTATCTCAATCTGAGCTCAAATGGCTGTTTCAATTCGGAATAGGTCTATTATACGTTGGTCATGACTGCCCTTTTCGATACCAGTTACCAATAAAGTATAAAGTTCTGTACCAATTATTCTCCTAATGCACTTTACATTTCATCTATTTTCAATTTTGTAAGTGTTTTAATTTCTGTCACGGGATATTCTATTTAGATTCTGTTTAACGGGTCTACATTACACGAGGGATTTTCAGAATTTTGCTGTTTTTAAACTAGGGCCCAGTTATTGAAAGCATCGTTAGCTTAACGAGCTCGTTAGTGGTCAAAATGTTAACTGTTCTAGTAAGTACAATACAAACTCCACAGATATTTTTGCTGAAAAAAAATGTGAGTAGTTTTAGCTAAAGCTACTAACACTTTTTTCTGCAAAAACTATTAGCACATATGCCATATTAAATGATCAAAGTTTTAACGATGTGTTAACTAACGACAGCGTTAGTTTTGAACAAATGGGGCCAGATTTTCAATATATGTGACCGACTAGGGTTCTCCACTGGGATTTCTTAGAAATGACCAACCACAGCAGACGATGTAGAAGATTTAATTTATGACATCATTCAGCAGTGACATGGATGGCTGAAAATATATTAATATTTCCATATTTAATAATAATCATGTACGAAATAGTAGAGTGTACAACTTTACTACATGCAATGAAAATGGCGAATGTGCTGAACCATAGCAGCAGAGCGCGCATATAGGTGCAGAGAAAGGCCATATAACGGTACATGCATTATTAAATGGTGCAGCAGGTCAAAGGACTATCCAGAAAGGCAATATAGGAATACAATATAGGAAAATACGAAAGGTGACTAGGATGTTAGGTAAGTAAAAAAATAAGGACAGAATAAACAAGACAAACGCAAAACTTTTCATTGTTTATTCAAGTAACATCCCAATCCAACCTATTTCTAACAACCATTTTTATGGCATTAATCTGTCTTAAGCCATTTGTGCCTAGTGTCCCATAAATGGGACATTGGCAAACAGTGTAGACTACACTATTTGTATTGACTACAGGCATTTCAGTTAAACATGGTAATAATCAAAACTGACCAGATGCATCTTAAACTGGAAATGGACTGGTCCAAAGAGTTCAGGTAGAAGAGTCCACTAGGGATAAATGGATTAATGTGCCTACTTAGCAAATTCTTCCTTATTTTCCCAATTTTATGCTGGAAAATGCCTTGGATTACATAGCTCAAGATAAGAGAGGTCTCAAGTTCATTTTAACTTATTTCCCCCAGAAAATATATGTTGTGGGTACTTATTAGAAGCGCCTCTGCGAAGCGCTTCGAATGAGTACTCACAATATATGTTTTTGTTGTGAAATAAGAAGATAGCAATATATCATGGTTAAAAGGTGTCTATGAATGATGGCTTCACATATGTGTGTTAATACTCTGCAGGTAGTTAGAATTTTCAGCAGACGACATTTTGAGATATTCTTCGTTATTTTCCCAGAAAATAGGCTTTACCACTTCATGAAATTGTCTTAGGAGATAATTTGCATGAAATGTCGTAGCCTATTTCTTCGAAAAATGAAAAAAGTATACAGGCTCGTATATATATATATATATATATATATATATATATATATATATATATATATATATATATATATATATATATATACATCATCATCATCATCATCATCATCATCGATCTATCGTCTGCTTATCTGCCCAAGGAGTGGTACAGGTTAATAGACTTTGTAGAAGCAGCAGTACAATTTGATAAGGTTATTGATAAACATTGATATCTTATACAACGTCCAATGATTTTGTTAGCAGACAGCGCAGGCTGATCTGGGCCTTATTATCCACATTTGCCCTGGGGGCATATCTTCATATGACGCGGCTCACTGCTAGAGTTGCCTTTACAACTCTGGGCAAATTCAGCCGATAACAAATTGAAGACATGTTTTCTTATCTTTTCTAAGAAACTTGTATTTCACATGTCATTCGCCTCCTTAGGAGGCAATTTGCACGAAATGTCGTAGTCTATTTTCTGAAAAAATAAGCAAAATATTCAAACTATCGTCTATTAAACCATTTACCCATCATGACAAACGTTTAAACATTTTGCTTAATTTCATAAATCAGTTTATATGTAATCTGCAATGCCTGGTTTCTCTGAAAAACAGAGGCTTGTCTTTTTTCGAGAAAGACGCGGATAAAAGTATTTGTTTAACTATTGAAGAGCTGTCTGTCAGAAATGAAACAAAGTGCTTGCGGTTTTCGAAACAAAACAAAAAAAAAAAAACAACAACAACAAAAAAAGGATAAATGTGTTTGTATAGACCTTTTTAATGTTATTGTTTTCATCCGGGCTACTGACCACTTGATTACAATATTAGGCCACGTGACCAAAAATTGTGGATGGCAAAAACATTTCGGTTCTGTTGATACCGATTGATACAAGCCAAATTTACTTCGATAATAAATTCCGTTTGGTTAATATTAAATCGTAAATTTGATCGAATGTAGAAATAGAAACATTTCAATGATATTTTTCCGATATTAGCAGGCACACGCGTAACCGTAATATTGCTTTCTGGTGACCATTTTTACGCCTAGTTTTAGCTAGTATATTGTCAAAACATATGTCAGTATTTGTGTTTATGACATGTAAATGATCATTCGTTGAGAATCATTTCTGCAAAGAAACTTTTGACGAATGAAACTGCTTTATTTTTCTGAACAAATATTGGCGATTATACTGTCCGATAAAGTAAACAACCACTTTCTGCCATCCAATAGGAACGTGTCTACGTTAAAGACCGAGAGGTTACGAATGATGTTTAATGTATGACGTAGTGTTTAAAAGGTCTATTTGTTTCAGTTTTGAAGAACTCTCTCACACAAAACAAGTCAATTTGATGCTTAGCACGCCGTGGGAAATTCTGCAGGCGACAAATTGATGATATTCTATTATTTTCCATTAGTATGATATGAAGTTTGTCACCTAAGGAGACAATTTGCATGAAATTATAAACCCTATTTTCTGGGGAAAATAGTAAGCACATTGAACTTTAAAATGTCGTTTGCTGAAATGTTTACTCAGCATTCTCAGCGTTAAAGCCACATTTCTTAAACTTTCTTAATCAGTGTATATATAAATGGTAGCGCTTGGAATGAAAATAGTTTTCCTCGAAAACGAAACTGCATTTATCGAGGAAGACTCGGATAGACAGGTTTGAACACAAAACAAGCACTTTAAGCTTAGCACGCTATGGGCGAATTCAGCAGTTGACAAACTGAAGATCTTTTTCTTGCTTTTCCCAGAAATAGATTTTGGCATTCCGTGCAAGTTTTCTTTGAAGAAACAATTGTCTGGAGAAAAATAAGAAAATTATTTTAAAAAAATTATTAAAGTTTTCTACCCAGGATGCTAAGCGTCAGCAAACATCGGAAAAGGTTGGTTTCTTTGCAAAACGAGGACTGCGGTTTTTGAGAAAGACAAAGATAAAAGTACTTGTAAAACAATTTATTTAAATTTGCACGTTGGAGTGTTACAGACTGATATTTATGGTCGAAAGCAAGCTTGTTTATGTGATTTCAGGATTTTGGACTATTAATCAATTAAGCTTTCAGTTTAGGGTGCAAGATGTTTTAAAACCTCAAGTAATATCAACGTTTTTCACTGCTTTAAACAATAAAAGTTCATAAGACTCGAACGCCGATGGTTCATTACCTTGGGTCATTTGAACTCGTTTTTGAGTCCCTGGGGAATTCTTATGATAGCTCAGGAAGGAAATTAAATATTTATGGATATTAAACGGTAATTTTCTTATCATCATGAAAATGTATATCGTGTGTACTTACTAGAATCGCCTCATCGAGGCAATTCAAATGAGTACACTCACTAAACCATTATTTTTAGAAGCTCGAAAAGACATCCCGAAATCATCCCCATTTGCCTTCATACCTTGTACTTTGATTAACATTCAGCGGCTCGAACACTCGGTGGCCCATGTCTAGAACGACTTTCTATAGTCAAAAAGATGTCCGAGTCATCATGTTCGACTGTAACTTTTATGTTAATATTTCACGTCACTTTGATCTACTCTGAGTCTCTCTTCTTAAGTCACAACTGCCTCACTATTAGATAACCTGCGTATTGCTGATGTTTAAATTGCGGTCCAAAGAAAGTACATTTCCTCTTTTCAAAAAAAAAAAAAACAAAAAAAAAAAAAAAAAAAAAAAAATCAAACAAACAAACAAACTGGTAGTAACACTTAAGAAGTTCTATGGGAGACATCATGATCTGGTCAGTCCCTACAATGTGGCAGTTTCCAGAATTGTTTCTGATGTTTTTGCCAGTGACGCGCCATAAGTAGACTTCCCTAATCCCGGACATACGCTTCTACCGATATTTCCTTCGTTCAGGCCTATGGGCATGGTGGGCAAAGCTTGCTTACCAAGTAATGCTTACTATCCGCGGACGCCTGATTACACCCTTTATTCTGCGGTCCATGTCTGTTTTCTCAACATTCTGATTCGTCATTCGTTTATGGATTTATGAGTTTGGCTTACGGCGTGGGTACCATGACCGCAACTACTGCCTATTTCTTCACTAAATCAGCAAGCAGAGCCTCACCGTAATATTTATTTTCTTTTGCAATCTAAGAAGAACAAATTGCTAATTTGAAATGAGCGGTGTATGGACAAGTTAAGAGCGAAATGCACCAGGTGATTTCAACAAAACTCCAATTTTCTGGAATTGATTTATCTCGTGCTGATATTCGAAAATGATTTTATTCTGCCAACACCTCTAAAAGACTATTACATGAAGTGCATGCGATTAATGGTCGGAATCGGAATAAAATTTTAGAAAAGAAAAAAGAAGTCAAAGTATAACCTCGAGAAATTTTTGGAATTTCTTTTTTAGTTGAGGCTATGAAATTTACATGATATCAGGAAAACTTTGTCAACATAATGATGATGATGATGATGATGATGATGATAAGTGTGAATATTCAGTGCAGATGTTTGTGATGCCCTACTCGGAATGCACCAAGGTCAGGGATCTGGCATATGTTAGGAGGGAAACGTTTCCATAGCTTTGCTGATCTGGGATAAAATAAATATTTGTGTATGTTAATTCTAGAAAATAGCATATTAAGTCATTCTCTGAATGTAGTTTGGAAATTGGAAATGAACCATGTTACCATGTTATGCTTAATCTTGTAGAAAATGGCCAGAACTGAGGTTTTTCTAAGATGAGGAGTCCTAAATTAGTCAGTACAGTCGAACCTCGATGGCTCGAACACCGATGGCTCGTTTACCATGGCTATTTCGAACTCGTTTTTGAGTCAGTACGAAATTCTTCCGATAGCTCAAGAAAACAAATATTTTAGGAAATTTATTTATTTTATTGTGAAATTGTATGTTGTGTGTACTCATTACAATCGCCTCCTCGAGGCGATTCTAATGACTACACTCAACATACAATCACTGTGTAGAAAATCGAAAAGATTTCTCTAAATTATCGCTGTTTGCTTCCTGAACTGGTGCCATGATTAACCCTTAGTGGCTCGAACTACCTATGTCTCGAACGAAATTCATTGGTCCCAAAGATGTACGAGCCATTGAGGATCGACTTTATTGCACTTACACTGCTGATGTAGCTGTAGTCATTAAATACATCATTTCTCTGCGTTTGATCATTTCAATTTGACTGATGTACGTTTTCTGCCAGGGGTCTCAGATTATTAATGTACATCTTACTAATGGTCTGACATAAATTTTACAGTTTCTTTTAGCTTGTTAACATTGGTTTGTATGTTGTTGTTTTTTGTTATTGTTGTTTTTTTGTTTGTTTTTTTGTTGTTGTTTTTTTTGTTGTTTTTTTTTTTTTTTTTTTTTTTGATAAAGTTAAGACTGTAATTAGTTTATGAAGTCATATAATTTATGTGTTTCGACCATGATAGGTCTTGGGATATATTTACACCCAAATACTTTACTGAGTCCGTTGTTTTCAGAGTGAGGCTGTGAAGTGTATAGTCAAACAAGATGGGTTTTCTCTTTTTGGTAATGCGTATTACTTCACATTTGTTCGGATTAAAATATATCAACCATTCTTTCTCCCAGTTTATTAAGGTCAGATTGTAGTACATCAAGTTGGTCTTGTTTGAGATAAAAATATATATGATGGTATCATCGGAAAATAGCCTGATATTGCTCTTTATATTGTCTGCCATGTCATTGATGTATATTAAGAATGGTCAGTGGCCAAGGATAGAGCCTTGAGGCACTTCAGATTCAACCGGGCAGGAATCAGACATCTCTCTATCAAGGGCTACTCGCTGCGTTGTATTTGTGATGAATTCCTCTGTCCAAGTAATTGTCGTGCTTTTAATACCCAGGCGATGGAGCTTCAGCAACAACCTTTGATGGTCTGCCTTGTCAAAGGCCTTGCTGAAGTCCATTACAACAACATATGTGTGGCCACTAGCATTCAGAGAGTCAGAGAGATTTTGCACAAATTGTATGTTGGGTCTCACAGGTCTCTACGAAACTCATGCTGATTGTGAAACAAAAGGTCATGACGATCAATGTGGGTCATAATGTTAGACGTGATGATTTGTTCCATAACCTTGCAACATATGCAGGTTGGGGATATGAGACGATAGTTTTTTTGCTTTCGTCTTTGGTCCCTTTTTGTATACTGGTGTAACCAGAACATTTCACCAGTCGTCGGGTACTTTGCCATCTTCCAGAGAGATGTTGAAGATATCAGCAAGTACAGGTGCCACTTCGTTATGCAGTTCTTTCAGGTTGCGAGGAGTTAGATTGTCGGATCCAGATGCCTTCCCAGGATTTTGACAGTTGCACAGATACACCATTATAGGGATCAAACATGGTTTTTCATGCATTAACATTCGCCAGGTCCCGTGGGAGGTGTAGAAAACCGAGGCCGAAGGCCGCGGTTTTCAAAACCTCCCAAGGGACCTGGCGAATGTTAATACATTGAAAAACCATGTTCGATCGCTATTATTGCATAAAAAACTGAAATATTTGCTACATTTCGCGTTATTTCTTGCACTATTTTGTTTCGCCTTTTCACCGATGTCGCGCGAACGCTATTTGCACGGACTATGCCCGTTCTAGGGCAGGGCAGTACACATCTCATGACGGCAGCAATTCTGTGGCCCCGGTACGAGCATATCGAAAGTTGCGTAGCCGTGCATTAACAGCGCGTGAATTGCCTTGTTAATACAAGGCTTTTTGCCGGTTAATGCACGGCTGTTAATAACATGCGATACTGCTTTTTATGCAATAATTACATTTATGTTGATGTCAGGCATATTTGATGATTTAGAATTAAGAAAGAGGATAAGCTCTGCAAGGTGTTTTAACTCAAGGGGAACACTTTTAGTGATGACTGATTGGAACTGGCAGTTCAGGATGTTTATCTGTAGCGTTTGTATTAGTGATTCCAGTTTACGTAAGTGAATTGATTTCTATACTGCGCAATGTCGTGGTCACTACTGCGAAGTGTGTATTAGTCTAAAGCTATGAATGATGTTGCAGACTTAGTATGTAGTTTTGCAGTTACAACTCCTTGATCTGCTTGTTTTCCCAATCTATATGGAGAAGATTAAAGTCCCTAGTAAGTGTTTATATGATGCTTGAGCTAGTGATCTTAGAAAATGAAGACTACATGCATTAAATTTACCGAATTTAATTCAGTATGTATATTAATTAAACCGTAGTATCCAGCAGTCAGTCATATAACCATTTGCTCTTCATGTCTAGCTTTGTTCGGTGCCTCGGGATGGCCGTGAAACTTCCAGGGTATCTTCACTTACATTTTTATGATGTGAATGTTTTCATCAGTCTTCAGTGTAAAAATGGATTTTTCTAGCAACAATAACAATACTAAATAAGTAATCACATTTATATTGTATCCAAAATTGTTAGCTTTTACATGAATGTACGAACATTTACATAACAGTTGGAATCATCCGTTTGGTCTTCAGATTGTTTTATCTTTTAAAGTTCTAAATATATTTCATAACCTCATACTGAATAAATATGTATGGTAGAACATCTCAGTGCGTTTTATAGAAAATGACGCTTTTTGATTAAATACGATTTTGAGGTTCATTTTAAGAAATACATTTTAAGAAAGCGGTAACAATTACAGAACACTGTCTTTCAGTTTCTTTTTAGCTCACCTGTATAAAAATATAATTATCCCAGTGTCGGCGTTTTCTCGGCATCAGCGTTGGCGTAGAGACCCGCGAATGCTAATGCTTTACGTATTACATTACAGTATGTAGAAAACTCTAGACGTCTAATATTGCAAAGCAATACAACATCCTAATTCACTTATCTTAAATGAAAACCAATTCCCTCAATTGAATGGGCATTTAATTGAATGGACAATTATTCATTAATTCAGCCTTTATTTGGCTTTTAACTGGAAGCATATTTTTGTTTTCTGGAGAAAACAGAACTTATAACTTATGGACATTTCAATAATAGTACAACCTTTATTTTTACGCCCCGCTTGCCGAAGGCAGCAGTGAATCATATAATGTTTCGCCGTGATGTTACGTCCTTACGTGCATATGTCTCGTTCGTAACAGAGTCAAAACTTGAATACCTTTTATGCTCCGAAGTTAAAATTTGGTAGCCTTTTTATGCTCCCGCCTGACAAAGGCAGCAGAGGGGCATATAGCGCCTCGCCGTGATGTTACGTGCGTATGTCACGTTCGTAATCAGAGTCAGACTTTGGTACCTTTTATGCTAGGAAGTTGAAATTTGGTATACTGCATACCCAGACCTCATTCTTTAACTGTGCTAGAGTTACCTTTGGGTCAAGCTCTGTGGTGTGATAGGGGTAAAATGAAAACAAATGTTTACGTTTACATTCAAGTTTGCATTGAAAGGTATGTCCGCGTTTCTCTTGGAGGTCATAACTTGCGTACCTTGCACACAAAGAATTTGAAATTTTGTATGGCACTTACAAAGACCTAAATCTTCAACTGTGCTAGAGTTGCCCCTTTCATGCCCTGGGTCAGGGCTAGGGGTCAAAATGTATAACAGGTCAAACGTGGTTAAATTCTATGCTAGAAAGTTTAATTTAGTATGCTAATGTGGTCATAACTTAGGTACCTTGTACGCTAGGAAGTTAAAATTTGGTGTGCTACTTACCCAGACCTAAAACCTTCAACTCTATGCTAATTTGCCCCTGGGTCATGCCCTGGTGTGGGGCAAAGGGTCAATTATGTATCAGGACAAACTAAGAACCTTTAATGCTAGGAAATTGAAATTTGGTTACTACTAACGCCTAGAAGTAAACCTTCAATTCTGTGCTAGAGTTGTCCACGGTCATGCCCTGCAGTGGGGCTAGAGGTCAAATATGTCTAACAGGTCGGATGTCACGTTAACATTTACGTCCGCGTTTCACTTGGAGGTCATAATTTGGGTACCTTTTATGCTAGGAAGTTGAAATTTGGTATGCTACTTATCAAGAGTTAAACCCTAAACTCTGAGCTAGAGTTGCCCCTTGGTCATGCCTTAGGATGGAGCTATGGATCCAAACGGCGGGCTAATTTGTGTACTTTGGACACATGTCCAGTATATTCATATGTTACAAAAGTTCATATCTCAACAATCGCTTATGAAACATCATTCATATTTTCACTATAGATACCCTGGATGGTCTGTTTTTAGTTCATGACCTAGATCTTAGAGTCTACACTCCGTGGTGGGGCTAAAGGTCAAAATCTAGGACACCTGTAAAAAGTGTTGTTGTTTTTCTACCTTCCTATTATTAAAAAAAATAGACGGATATTTGGTCATGCATCTGTCAATCTTTTGACATTGACTTGTAGGTCATGAAGTGAAGGTCAGCATGACTTTATTTCACGGTGCAGTAATTTCGCCTAATAACCTGAGCAGTCTACACGGTCCAGTGAGTTTGCTTTATGTTTTGAAGATTATTTCATGAAACACACTATAATTTCTCAACATGAGTCAGTATGACCTGGTTTGGTCTCAAAATAAATGTAGGTCACAGTTACCTATATTTCATGATCCAGTAATTTTGCCTTATATCTTGGAACGTATTTGATATATAAACATGCTATGGTTAGATTATGAGTCATCATCATCAGAAGTGTGACCTAAAATAAATGTAGATCACAGCGATGTACATTTCATGGTCCAGTAATTTTGCATATCTTTAAGCATTTTTGATGCACAAATGTCATAATTTTGGATTATGAATAAGCATGATTTGAAGTTTGACTTCAAAATACATGTAAGCCTCAGTGACATATATTTCATTGTTCAGTGATTTCGCCTCATATCTTGAAGGGTATTTGATGTATAAAATCATACTTTTGGACTATGAGTCAGTATGACCCAAAATTCGACTCAAAGTAAATGTAGGTCAAAATAACCTACATTTGATGGTCCAGTATATTGCCTTATATCTTAGAGAGTATCTTATGTAAACACATATTGATGGATTATGTGTCCATATCCTTTCAACGACGGTAGCGTATTTATGCGAATTGCTGTCCAATACTTTTTTATAACGACCCTCATGGCGAGATTAATACAAGCACTCTTCCAGTTCTAGTATCATTTAATACGGCAGTATGCAGGGTGATAATAGTATCAACACGAGCTCTAGCAGGTAGAGAAAGGGCGCGAAAGGCTTCCAAAGTAAGAAAAAAGGGTCAAATTTTCGAATAAAAAATGTTCAGTTTACCATTGTTCCTTTGCAACGCAGTGCCATCAACACCATTCAAGCGCGGCTCAAATGGCGGAGCATACGAAATGTGCAAGAAAAGATAAAAGAAAAGGGAGAGAAAGAGAGAGAAAAAGGAGGAAAAAATGCGGGATCAAATCGCAAAAAAAAAAAAAAAAAAAAAAAAAAAAAAAAAAAGAGAGAGAGAAAATCACCATGCGCATACATTTTCCCACCGTGACCCCTGCGCCATGACCTTTCGTGAGTGTAAAAGATTGACTGTGCTTGATTGTAAAGAATAACATATTTAATTTCGTTTTCAAATAAGCTGTGTTTGATCAATTGCTTATGTTGGATTCCAGAGGTAAATATCCTACCCTACCCTCATTTTGGCTGCATTTTTAAAAACCCTTGGCCGTTCTAAGGATAAGTAAAACATGATCAAGTTGTTCCTAGGTCCAAGATTTTGCCATATTATAATCAAAATACCGAAGCAAAGAGAAAATGTAGCTTTAATACGTACGTTTTGCAACATTTTCGTGGGTTTACATATCCTTTCGATGGCGGTAGCGTATTTATGCGTATTGCTGTCCAACACTTTTTGAACGATCCTCGCGGCGAGAATAATACAAGCAATCTTCCAGTTCCAGTATCATTTAATACGGCAGTATGCGAGGTGATAATAGTATCAATACGAGCTCTCTAGCAGGTAGAGAAAGGGCACGAAAAGTCTCCGAAGTAAGAAAAACAAAAAATGGTCAAATTTTCGAAACAATAATGATCGGTTTACCGTTGTTCCTTTGTAACGCAGTCCCGTCAACACCAATCAAGCGCGGCTCAAATGGCGGAGCATACGAAATGAGAAAGAAAATGCAAAAGAAAAAAGGAGGGGAAGAGAGAGAAAAAGGAGGAAACAATGCGGGATCAAATCGCAAAAAAAAAAAAAAAAAAAAAAAAAGATCTCCATGCGCATTCATTTTCCCACCGTGACCCCTGCGCCATGACCTTTCGTGAGTGTAAAAAATTGCCAGTGCTTGATTGTAAAGAATAACATATCTACTTTCAGTTGCTTATGTTGGATTCCAGAGGTAAATATCCAATCCTACCCCCATTTTGGCTGCATTTTTCAAAACCCTCGGCCGCTCTAAGGATATGATCCGAAGTTTGACTTCAAATTAAATGTTGGTCGCCGTGACCTACATTTACCGTCTAGAAAATTTTGTCATATCTTGAAGAGTATTTGATCTATAAATATTATACTAAAACATTATGAGTAAGTATGACCCGAAGTTTGACATCGAAGTATATGTGTAGGTCACAGTGAAGAGTTTTAGATGTATAAATATCATACTTATGGATTATGAGCCAGCATGGCCCGAAGTTGGTCAGATTTTACATTGACATTTACATCCGCGTTTCTCTTGGATGTCATAACTTAAGTACCTTTTATGCTAGGAAGTTTAAATTCGATAAGCTACTTACCCAAACCTAGACCTGCAATTATGTGCTAGAGTTGACCCTAGTTTATGCTCTTGGGTAAGGCTAGAGGTCAGAATGTATAACAGGTCAGATTGAGCATTTGGAAAATAGGTGTTGCCATATGGGCAAAGAACAAAGCGCAGGGGCATTTGTGTATTTTGGATACATGTCTAGTTTGTTTATTTATTTTTATATTCTTATTTATTTTTCGTGATAATATATTTATTAGATTGTATCCTGAACAAAAAAGACAAACTATCAGTACTCCGATAGGAACAAATCGTGCTTACCCGTTTGTATTTTGTTTTGAGAGAGACTTCATGTTATCTCTCACTAACGAAAGTGAAACTGACAGTCTACGCCCATGGGCGTAGGCTATATTGTCACTAGGTGAGTCACGGAAGTAAATCAATTATTGATCCACAATGTACCGTTGACCTTATATCTATAACTAAAATCCCTGGACTAGCAGAAGCACTGAATAGAACAGAATATAATAATATTTATTGGAAACCCTAATATTCTGAAGGTGTTCTCTTTTTACATAATCTGTTTCGAGAGTCGCACGGCGAGAAAACGTATCTTCTGGCATATGCGACCAAAACAGATTCCAATCATCCTGTGCATTCCTGCAGTCTCATCAGAGCCACCGTTGTCCGTAAGAAGAAACATTATACCCTTTGCTATTCCAAAATGCACCCAGTGAAGATTCTGATCAGACTGCGCAATCTAGTCCCGAGGGTATAAATCTTTTTCATGCTTAGCTCAGCATGAAATTTGTCCTAATTACTAACAATTGCAATTTTTTTCCTGCTAAAAATAGCTGAGCATGAAAATTTTTCTGCTAATAAATATGAAAATGCCATAGCAGAGAAAATTTCATGCTCAGCTGAGTTGAGAATTTTATAACCTCGGGTCCTGATCTGGATCTCTACTGACTGCACATATCAGTAGGTACGTTTTCATACGATGCGACTCAGTCGTTTTCAAACCGTTTTATATATAGAGGATATTCAAGTTTTTGTCATGAATATGACTTCTATTTCAGAGAGTGACGTGAAAATATATATTTCATATGTGGCGAAGCAACGAATGAAATATCCATTGTTTTCACTTTACGAGGTCAAATAAGTCATATTTACGGCAATATATATATATATATAATATATATATATATATATATATATATATATATATATATATATATATATATATATATATATTTCTATTATATAGAACTCTTAAGAGAAAGAGATGCAAATCTTATATTATATCAGAGGAAGCCTAAAGCGAAGTGTTGCCCATTTCCTCTAGATCTAGATCACGTTCGAGGTAAAGCTGATGTATATACAACGCCGGACCAATATCTTCCAACATGTTAAGTATGGAAAAATACCTAAGGGTTCGGATAATAGCAACTTCTTTACATTTAATTTTAAAGTAAGACACTATTTGTGGAGGTCGTCTTTGATGTCAGTGCCGCCGCCGCCAACGCCAAGCAGCTCTTCCCGTAGACAGGCGAGCTAATACTTTGTATGATCTGTCAGCGGAATTTGAAAGCAGTTTGCATGCTCAGATTTCAGGCAATTTAACAGCACCGACCCTTTACCACCAAGGGCGTGAGCAATCTAGGTTAGCGTATCATTTGGTTTCAGTTAGAATGTTAGTTAGAAAATTCTTCTCCAGTTTAATAAAAAAAATAATGATTGTTATTATTTGAATTTTATTTTTAGCCCTGTGGATATTTCTTTTCCAGAAGTGGGCTAACATGTCTTCAGGTAAGCTGGTGTCTGTGGCTATCGACTTTGGAACTACATATTCTGGGTACGCGTTTTCATTTCGACATACGAAGAACGACATTAAAACTTTCCAATGGACGACAAACAACTACGCGTCTGAGAAAACGCCTACATGTATTCTCTTCGACCCGATGAGACGGTTCCACTCTTTTGGACTCGAAGCCGAAGACAAGTATGCCGAACTATCAAAAGAGGGCGAGGCTAGTTCATGGTATTTCTTTAAACAGTTCAAGCTAGCACTTCACAACACTAAAGTAAGAGTTAATTTATTTATGTTATCATGTCAGAACTATATTCCACTTGCTGCCTTTTCAAATTTAAACGTACAGTTGACTGTCGCTATCTCGAACTCGCGTATCTCGAATAACCGCTTATCTCGAAGTGAAAATCTGTTCTATGCCTAAACATGAAAATCTAACAGCATGTAAAAATATTATGGAAAAGAGGAGAAATTGCTCCTAACTTCAAGAGTCCAATTACACATATATTTGTTAAATGTGGTTAATCGAATTAGTTTTTCCTCAATTCTGCAAATCTGGTATGTCGAAGTACGGATATCTCGAAGTATTTCAGAGAGTCCCTTGGATTTGGAGATAACGAGAGTCGACTGTATAATAAAATCCGTGTACTTCCAGTTCTTTGAAGAGAGCAAAATACAGTGGGGTGCTCTAGATAAAACTCTTCAGCTGAAAATATTGATCTTTCTCTTACGTTTATACTTAAATGTAGTCCTTGGAATGGAGCGCCTCCAATATGTACCAACAACCTATTTGGGGAGAAATAAGAAAAAAATATCTATCTGGATATATGTTTATCTTGAGCTATGGGGATGTCCGCTGACCGTTCTAAGGCAATGGTTCTAATAATTTTGTACTTATATTACTTCGTGGCCCTGGCTACGCAGCTTTTGTTGACTTATTCTTATGTTTGTTTTTTTCTGTATAGTGCTGTGATCACCTCACTTGGGTAAAAGGGAGATGATCGCATGGACATTTAGCGGTGGATGTGGACACTTGTGTTCATTTGTTCTTTCTCTCGGTATCTAAAGTAGAAGACGATCTATGTTGAGGCAGTTTCTAAACCTCTTTATTTTTAATTGTGCAATATCACTTTTTTTTTTAAATCATTCAAAGATATCACGGTGATGCCCAGCTATGACACAGATCTTAATGCTCATTTGTATCTTCTGAAATGACAGATATTATCGACGGCCTCGGTGGCTCAGTTGGATGCGCGTGCGACTGGTGATCAGGAGGTTGCGAGTTCGACCCCCGCCGGGTCGGCAACATTCTTCGTCGAGATTTGATCATGAAATATTTTCGACAGTCATTCCCTCCCTTCCGCTGATTCAAGAAGGGCACTTGTCATTTTCTGGCAAAAGAATGTGCACAGTACTGGTTAACCGCTTAGAGGACTAAGCCTGCCCAGTAAAAGTGTGGTTAGATAAACTGACCGCGCTCAACATGACCCCATTGGGTTGACTGAGCCGTAATACCTCAACACAATTAAACAAACATATAATATGGCAATATTACATGTTACCGCATTCTGTCATGCGGCTCAGCTACAGAGCAGCTACATGGTATAATGTTTACACACACACACACACACACACACACACACACACACACACAGAGAGAGAGAGAGAGAGAGAGAGAGAGAGAGAGAGAGAGAGAGAGAGTATATTTTATTAATAACCATTCTGCGGAAAAGATTCTCGTGTTTTGCTTTCGTTTATTGTGTTTTCTCGTTCTGATGTTAGCGTTACTGTCAGCAATTATTATCACCTTGTTTTTATCCTTTCAGAATAGACCCTTTTCATAAGGGAGCAAAAGCAATTTTGACAGTTTATCTCTCTTGAAAGCGTATCGATTTTTCATCAAATCCACCTACCACACGCGAAAGAGACACTATGTCGCGACTGTGAAACTATGATAACTTGTATAGCATTATTACTTTGGGCTAACGTTGGCTATTGGCTGATGATGCTGAGGTCGGCAAACTGTTGGCATATTATTGGAGCTTGCTATTCTACACAAGATCAGCGATAAACCAAAGATACAATTGGCTGTTAAATAGTCACAATCCTGTGTGCGGCTTTAATTTGTTGCAACAGTTCTTTCGATCTGATTATTAATTAGTTGTTAGAACACAGGACCCACGGCGTCTGCGGCGTCCAATCTGGATCTAAACTGTTTATCTATGTTCCATTTATTGTTTATTCTTATATCAGGAAAATATTGAGCGCCAGATGTCGTGTTTTTGTTGAAATTGTATTGTACATTTAACAATGTATGTGGGGCATTCAACAACAACATTAACTTGTACACATTATCACATATGTAGTCATTTTACATTCAACGCGATTCTTACTAAACATGACTCGAAAATACCCGGTAAAATGCATTTTCCAATAAGATTTTGAAATCGGTCTTCTAACTGTTTCGTCCTCATAAAAACAGTAAAAACCATCTAGTCGATTACTTTTACAGCATTTTTTAATTTGGTAATATTTTTATTCAGTCGAAAAGCTTTCAAAATCGGTATGATGCCAAGGTATACTTTGTCTGTCTCGTATATAAGCAAACAATTTACTAAATATTTCCTCCGTTTACACAATATTTCAACATAAACAGTAATCCGAATTTAGTTGCCATTCCAACATACTGGGTTAAACACAGTCAACACAATATAAAATGCCAACACGACCCTATAGTAATTCCAGTATTAATCCGGATAGGTCAGGCACACACAGAAGCAAGGTTATAAGGCATGCTACCCTTCAATCCATGTAAGCGTCTTGTATTTCACAGATTTTAATATGTAAACGTGACTCGTTTCTTAACAGAAACAGCTTTTTTTGTGATATGCGGACATCTTGGCATTCTAATCAAGAACTTGTTGGTTTGTAAAAGAGTTGATCAGAACAGTAAGTTGCAGTCACTCTACTGGAGAGACTGGAGCCTTAGCACATTCATGTTGCTTAAGGGTTTGCAGGCTGTTCGGATTTCTTTCATAGTTTTCGATAAAAGATAATTTCTTCTATGGTGAACCTACGCCATTTTATTAAGAGTTGAAATGACACGTTTTTGTTAAGAGGAATGAAGAAAATATCAATCCTTCAATCGTCAAACATTAAAGTAACTCATATATCTTGCTGGTAATGATGCCTCCTTCTAACTCGTTTTGCATGAAAAAACACCATTGAATTAGTTTCAGTGTCTGAATCACCCTTTTGTAGTACCCAAAAATCATCAAGAAAACATACCTATATAATTTTGACCCCCTTTAACCCCGCTTTTATACAGTAAAACTGGGGTTTACAGGGGTATATATTATTTTTCTTATTTTTGCTAAAAAATATAATTTGTGGGTACTCGTAAGAATCGCCTCGCCGAGGCGGGTCTAACAAGTACCCCCAATCTTTGTTTTGAGCAGAAATATGAAAAATGTCACAATTTTTATCTGAAAACCTTCAGTTTTTGGTAGTAAAATATTCAATATACTTAAATAGGCGTGTTTTTTTTTTTTTTTTTGTTGTTGTTGTTGTTTTTTCGTTCTGGGAAAGAAACAATCCCAAACGGGTGCATAATACGAGCCGCGTCGTCAGAAAAAAAAAAAAAACAAAAAAAAAAACAAATAAAAAAAAAACAAAAAAAAAAAAAACATTGTGATTTTTCCATCGGTTTCCCCTTGGCTTACTGCTTACCTTAGCAGAGCATAGGTTCTGACACGACTACGAGTGCAGGCTCGCCTAAACCTAAAACCTTGCTGTTCGCGTATGCTATAACGGCACGTGAATCATATTGTCTGTGTGTTCTTGAATTATTTGATTAACAACAAGTTTTAGGGTTTACCGTATTAATGCTAAACAGGTGAATGGATTCGTGAAACACATTCAGCCGTACATGACTAATGTCAGTATATGTTACACGTCAATTTTTGTATACCTTGATGGGGTTTGAAGTGGAGATGAATCACATTTTCCTATACAATGCATATAACATCATATGAGGTGTTTGGGTTTCGAACAATCATGCTCGTATCTGTTCCAGTTTATCAAGATACCATTCGTTGTTACATTTAAATAGAATCGACTCCAGAAACAGTTGTAATCAAATTTCACAACTCATGTTTGTTAAGAAATAAGACAAAAATAAGTGAAATGGCACAATCACGAATCACATCCTTCTCAAGACACCGAAAAAATGAAACATTTGACAACAGAGAGGGAAGGGGTGCTGGAACTAGTTTTACCTGCTTGAAACCTCGTCCTTAATACTAATGCAACTCCAATTAATAAGCAACAAAAAACGTTAAGTTATGATACCCCGCCTTTTGTCGTGTCGCGGGCAGATAACTCCGTAAACATTTGACGAAATTGGCCCATTAGCAATCCCAAACCAGATCTACAATATCAATGCACATACCAAGTTTCCTGAAAATCCATTGATGTTTACTTATCATCCGGAAACGAAAAACGGACGGACGGACGGACAGACACACGGACGTCCAACGTGAAACCATAATACCCCGCCACTATCGTGTGGCGGGGTATAAAAATGTGTCGGTTCCCATAGGGTCCTCTACTTCATCAGCCACACAAAACCTACAGAGCTTAGGCTTTTAAAAACCCCTTTGTTATTACCTCAAGAAATATTTATTTGTAAACTAAGAGACAAATAGTTGGAAATATATATTTAACCTTCAATACAACGACAACATTTGTTTCCTAAGATGTTGTCATTGAAATGATTTTGCTGTTGTAAAGAAACTTTAATGAGAAGAACGATATGTAAGGAAGGCCTTGTTTTATTCTTATTTCCTCTTAGAATGTGTGTTTAGATATTTGTTAGAATTGCTTCATTGAGGCGATTTTAACAAATGTAAAAAATCGTATATTTCATGAAGTATCAAATACAAAGTTCTTGCATCACGTTTTATCAATTGTCACCTCTTAAGCTAAAGGTTTCGTGCCAGTAAAATTATCATAACGAATTGTGTCGTTGTGTCGAACGTTGGTATAAAGAGAGTTCACTGTATTTTCAAGAACCTTGGACGACATACACATCTAAAAGAAACTGGTAAGAAAGAGATGCTGGCCCTAGAGGTGTTCGGCGAAAGTATTCGGTATCTAAAAGACCATGCATTGCGACAGCTAGGTATGGCAGGAGATCAAGATATCCAGTGGGTCTTGACAGTTCCTGCTATATGGGATGATTCAGCGAGGCAGTTTATGAGGCTTGCGGCCGAGAGGGTATGCTCTGTTTGGTTTTTAAATATTTTGTCTTCATGTTTGCAGTCAGCAAACTAATACTATAGTGCTCAGGAGCTGAATTTTTATTAAGAAGAATGAATACACATTCAGAGAAGGCAACACTGTCAAGCTCTGTTTGGTTTTTAAAAATTTTGTCATCATGTTTGCAGTCAGCAAACTAATACTATAGTGCTCAGGAGCTGTATTTTCATTAAGAAGAATTAATACACATTCAGAGAGGGCAACTCTGTCAAGCTGCCTACATTGTACTGATTACCATTTTTTTCATAAATACCATAAGGGGTGCATCATGCAAAAAATTGCTTTCGAGCATAAACAAAATTAGCAGATTTAGATCCTCCTGCGTATGCGCAAAGTATCATTCGGGCCTTTGCTTTGCTTTCCATTCATACTTTGTTATATCCAATGATTTTTTAGTGGAAAGTGATGGCCCTAATCAGACTGCGCTGATGCGCAGCCTGATCTGGGCCTTCACTGGCCGCATATGCCCAAAAATATAAGTAAAGATACCCAGGAAATGGCACAATCACGGAGCACCGCCTTAGAACGGTCAGTAGAATAAACCACCAGGGATTTAAAGCACAAGCTCAGGTAAAAACCCGAAAGACCAACTTTCACAGGAATGAAGTGGAATTCAAGCACAATTCTGAAAGCCACGTCAACCACGTAGAAAGGTTTGTCAAACGTCTGTGGTCAGATTTTGAAATTATTTAACAGAAATGTTTCGAGAATGATATTCTTCTCAAATACTTCTACAAAAATTGAGTAAAAATTATGACTGCCAGAGGCGGAGTGGCAATTTTCCTTTTATATGTATGTACAAGACTCAGGGGGAAGTTGGCTGGCCGTAAAAGTGCTTTAAACCCCCGGTAGTTAACTCTACTGACCGTTCTAAGGCGGTGGTTCCGGTGTTAGTCTTACTTTTTGTTGCTTTGAGATTTATTCTACGAGGCGATTTGTTTTAAGGTTTGCCTGGTGTTGTTTTGTTCTTGTGATTTTCGGTCCTTTGATCATTTTGATTACCTTGCTAGGGGAAGACAGAGCTAATCTTAGTGCTTTTCATGCATTTGTTTCATTTGCGCTTCTTTGGTTTTGTCTGTTTCCTCTTCCTCTTGGTGTCTGGGAAGGGCTGCGGTTTATGATTGTGGCACTCCCTGGACTTTTCTCTTGCCTTTATATATATAAACAGATATGACCTTAAGAATCATGCCCGATATGCCCTATATGTCTACGATAAAAAAAATTCAAAAATCTTGTCAAGAAACTAGAAACTTGATTGTCATGTTACTGTGCAAGTATTTTCCTTAGTAACAGTTGCTAAATCGCGGTTTGGTTTGTTTAAAACCTCGTAGCCTGAAGGCGGGACTGATTTCCCTTTATGTCTATTAAGTAGTGTTTATAAATCTTCTTGCTGATCTATCACAAAACTTTGCAGGAAAGTTCCCTAGATGTTCATATGTAAAACCTGTTCGATCGGGGTCGCTTCAACAAACCTCCAGGGATGTGACCGATTTTTGCTCTATGTATTTATTATTTCAAAGCCCGGCAGATGGATTTTCTAATATCTTTGCAAGAATGTGTCTTGAATGACCTTCTGTAAACAATCAGGTTGACTTATAAAAAATATCGCTGTGGGGGATGTGAGGGGTATGACCGATTTTCCAATGCCGATGACACAATTTAATTTCTTCTTTTCAAAACCAAGCAGCTGGATTTCAAATAACTATACCAAACTTCCCTTCGGTGATCCTCAGTAAAATTATTCGAGCTTTGTTGATTTGTTGAAAATATGGTTGGGAGATGGCGGGACCAAATTACCCTGTCTGTCTTTCATGAAAATCATTTTTTTAAAAATCATCTGCTAAAAAACATAATCATAATTTCCAGACAAATCGTGGGAATGCCAATGTGTATTAATTGTGCTCCTCTTATAGCAGATTTTGTTTTGTTTTGTTGTGAAAGAGACATCGAAAGAGGCTTTATGATGTCTCTTTCTGATGATACACAAGCTGATATTATTGAAGCTTTTAACTCAGCTTCCAGATATTTGGACGACCTTTAGAATATCGAAAATCCTTACTTTAAATTAATGGTCACCCAAACTTATGCTACTGATTTGCAATCGAACAAAGCTAATTCTACTGATACCGACGCCGCATTTTTAGATTTTCATTTATAAATTTCTAACGATTTTGTTTCATCTAAAATTTATGTCAAAAGCAATCTTTGGTTTTGACATTGTTAATTTCCCGTTTTTGGATGGCGACGTTCCTCGTGCCCCCTCTTATGGAGTTTACATTTCTCAGCTTATTAGTTTGCAAGAATGTCTAGTCATTTGGCTGACGTCAATGCCCGTAACAAAACTTTGTCTAAAAACTTGACTAAACTTCTCCAACAAGTATCAGGATTATAAATTTAGGAAAGCTTTTTTCTGTTTATCGTCGGCATTAAGAATTGGTCTCTAAATACGATACCGGACTAAAACCACTTCTGCTACAAGACCTACCGGAATCCGAATTTTATGGTGACTTAGTGTATAAGTTTAGAAACTTTTAATAAAACTATCATATGTTATAAACGAAGGGGGTATAACATCGATGTCATAAAACAGTCTGCTTGCTTAGCGGTTAATCCAATCATGGTTGACCACTTTGCTAACCTCTTTAACGGCACGATAGTGGGTCGGAGTTCAGACTCTGTGATGGCCCCGACTTAAAGACTATTCATTAGATGCCCGATGTCTCGGCTCATCGGGGTTCAACTGATAGCTTTCTTTTGCTCCAGTATTCCAGTGATGTTGTTTGACAACCCAGGGATCTCTAAGTGTCTCAACACGTGGTTTCTGATGATCCTCATCTTTGCTTTATTATAGGCTTTGTCTATGATTTATGTATTGCTCGAAATGATTCATGGATGACAGTACTATCATTGTGGTACTTTTTGTTAATTGTTATGTAGTGTTTATCTTTCTAATGTATTTTATTTAACAATTAAGTAAGTTAAGTTTGCGTAGCAGAGTTGCCACCTTTTCGCCGGAAAGAGTTACCAACTCTGCTTGCCATCTGTTCATTTTGTGCCTGTTTAAACACGTTGGTGTTTCTTTCCGTTTGGTATTTTGGGCTTGACGTGGATCTAATTGTATCAGTTCCTGAGTTCACTTATTAACTTTATAAACTTGAATGTTGCTTGGATAATCCTCTATAGAAATTGTTAGTTATGTTGATTTGTGAAAAATATTTGCTAGAAGTCATAGACAGTTGTCCTTATATGCCTAGATAGATAATGTATATGTTGTGGAACTTCTTGAATAGAAACTGACTTGATTGTGCAGGAAACATCAATAGTCAAATTTTAAAATATGTAAAATGATCCCGCGTATCCTATTTACCCATATATATTTATACAGAAAATGTGAAAATGCATTTCCTATTAAACTAATTGTAAGAAATTGAGCTCACAACTCAACGCCGTCATATGAAATCTCTCAGTGCAACCGAGACTCCAATTTTCGTTATTTTATGTTTTCTTTATTTCCAAATGAAACCATATATATTTTAGTTGACTGAACTGCAGCTGCTGTTAATCGTCGTGCGGCGGCTATAAAATGTCTTCCGGTACTTCATCATTTTTCAATTTTATTTTTATTTTCATTATGAGTATTGAGACTTTTCTTGTATCTTGGAAAGTCGAGTTCTTAAGCCGGTCCCAAGGTGCATATGTAGTCTTGCAATCTTGCAAACCTCCATACTGTCAGGTGAAGGGTTTATTTGTTGTTTCCAAGGGCGACATTTTGTTTTGTTCACATTTAAACGAAACAAATTTTAGTTCGTTTTTCTATTTCATTCTAAATGGTTGTATGCGAAACAAAAGAATTTGATAGCATTAATATATAAAATAACAATTAGAGATTCTTTTTCTTACAAGTAATAAAACGCGACTTTGCTCTCTTCTTGCTCTGAATCCGTCTTTTGTTTAGCAGACATGCGAGACCTTGTCAGTCTGTGAATAGCTGACATGAATCTTAGCTGTTTGTATTCTTGAAACGAATATGGTTTTCAAAGAGCCCTACATGTATGTGTCCACAAAGGGGAACACATACAAGCTAAGCTTTACGAATATATGTCTATAGAGTCAGTTGTGTAGATAAGTGTAACAATTTGTGTTTCTTTGAACGCTTATATCATTCATTCATATTTCTAGGTTTAATGCATAATGCCGTACGTATACTTTGCAAGCCGTCCTTAAATAACCGAAACAAAATATATATTATGGTGTCAAAATAAGATTCAGCTAATAAACTTTATATCCTAAAGCAATTGAAAGGAACTCTGATTGCTAATCTGTAATTATTGTAAAACATCACAGTTATAAAATAGCTCGGTTTAATTGAGACATTATTACGAATGCATTTAATAATTAGTTTCAAAGACAGACTTCTGCTTCTGAGATTTGTCTTCAAGTCAGTTATCCCTTTTCTTCTCAGAACATCTGACACGCAAACAAATGCTTACACACATTCATTAAAAGCAATCTATTAACATGCAGTGTATTGCATTTGTCTCAGAAATAAACTTGGTCTTAGCTTTTGTCTTGATTTTTTTTGTTCTCTAACATAAACGACAAAACGTGAATGTATAACCTCTTCTTTCAAAAAACTATCATTTAACATACATGATTATGTATTGCTGTCACACAGATATACCTCAGTTACCATTCTCTTAGTTATTCTTTTTTGCTTTCAGAATAAAGACACAAGTTAGAATTAGCCATGAGTACTCGTCTTTGTTTATCAATGTGATTAATTTGATTTTTATGTTTTCGCTTTGATGCATTGACTGAATTGAGGGCCTTTATGCGAACGAATTTTTATGTATTTCTGTATTAAGAGTAGCATCGGGACCCATAGTGAAGTTGTCTAGCTGTTAAAGTGCTTTAAACATCCCGGTGGTTTACTCTACTGACCGTTCAAAGGCGGTGGTCCCGGTGTTGGTCTTAGTCTTTGTTGCTTTGTGGTTTATTCTACGAGGCGATTTGTTTTATGTCTTACCTTGTGTCATTTTGTTCTTGTGTTTTT
The DNA here is from genome assembly GCA_964016985.1 of Anodontia alba. NCBI lineage: Eukaryota > Metazoa > Mollusca > Bivalvia > Lucinida > Lucinidae > Anodontia > Anodontia alba. The sequence goes on along the minus strand of OZ024824.1, from coordinate 61,454,535 downwards.
CAGTCCTTTTAGCATTGCGATTACCTCGCTTGGGTAAGAGAGAGCTAGTCTTGGTGCTTTTCGTACGTTTGTTCGATTTGTGCTTGTTTGGATTTGTCGGTTTCCTCTTCCTCTTGGTGTCTGGGAAGGGCTGCGGTTTGTGATTGTGGTACTCCCTGGACTTTTCTATTACCATTTTTAGTAAAAACACCTCTTCTTTTAATGAAATTCCATTGGAAATGATTATCAAGCATTTGCATTTTTCTGTTACAGTCCCGTACTCTTATGTATTGTCTTACAGATATTATCTATTTGAATGCCATTTTAATTTTGGAAGTGAACTAGAGGTACATCTAGATGCATCTGTCAGTGGCTGGTACTAATTTGCGGTACATTTTAACAGAAGGTTGAAGCCAAGTTTCTATTTTTCTCTGTATTGTGACAAATATTTGTTTAATATATCAAGGGGGGTGGGGAGGGGCGGGAAACCTACGTCATAGCAAACAGTGAAAAAGTCTATATATACTTTTGCAAAAAGCAGTTAGTCGTTTTTATTATTATTTTTTTGTTGCTTTGATGAAAATAGAATAAGCTCTGAGTATGTACCAAAGACGAAAGTACTCACATTTGCAGATTTGATGTATTACCATATTATCATCGTTGAGAACACTCAGGTATAATATTTTGATAACCTTATAAGTAATTGTACTCGAGGGTTCTCAAAATAATCATACGGTTAAACATCAAAAAAAGGTAAGAGAAAAGTCCATGGAGTGCCACAATCACACACCGCAGCCGTTCCCAGACCCCCAGAGGAAGAGGAAACCGACAAATCCAAACAAGCACAAGGAACAAACGTACAGTTTGCCAGATACGATGTGCCTATCCTTGTTTTTGTCCGAACAACGAAACAGAAAACGACTTTTTCACTGTTTCGTATGACATAGGTTCCCCAATTTAATGTTTTGTCATTATTGAATTCCTATCAAATTTCAGGCTGGAATACGTGGAAACGACCTGACTTTGGCATTGGAACCAGAGGCAGCATCACTTTATTGTAAGAGCCTAGAGAATGAGGCTGAAATTTTCCAAAGAATTGGAACTAAATATATGGTTCTTGATTGTGGGGGTAAGATGTTTAAAGGTTTATGTAGAAAAATAAGAATGGCTTCTTTGACTAACAGGTTAAGCCCGCGCCAACTCCACCTCCATCCAACCCTCACTCACATACCTAGCCATTCAGTAGATATATCTGCTGACCGTTCCAAGGTGGCGCTTTTGTTGAAGTTCTTTGTCAGTTTGCCGGTTATTGCAACTGTGCCGTTGGTGTTTTATCATTGTTCGTTTCTCATCTCTTCTTCTCTTCTTTCAGTGGGTAGGTATTCTCGTGTTTGTAGCCTTTCCTGAAAAACTTCATTTATACTTTTCTATGCTGAGTGGTGTCTTTTTAAGCGCAACTACTTTAAATCCATGAAATGTGGATGGAAGGAATTAAGTACTTTCTTATCGGGAATGTTAAAATATATAGCATTCCTGTTCTATATGACGGATAACCATGGAAACCACCTTTTACGTACGTTGTTGGCTACAAATCTAAAACTTCACCTTAATTATTTTAAATGTAAGTTTTGAAAATAATTGGTCACAACAAGACCGTCTTTACCTATAAGGTTGCAATGTTTGATTGGAGCTATTTTCAGGTTGAAGGCAGATAAAACCGATTAGCAACGTGGGAAAACGAACCTTCGGACATGTGCGTCTAACAGGTCTTTGTTGTCCACATGAAGGATTGCATACTTGGCTTTCTAAAATGCGTCTAGTGAAGATTCTGATTAGACTTTGTGAATGAGCAGGCTGATCTGAATCTTCGCTGGACGCTACGGCTCGCATGTGTAAAAGCAACTATTAGCATTGATACACATAACGGTTAGACTGTTGGTTTTTATTCATTCATTCATTTATTTATTTATTTATTTATTTATTTTTTATTTTTTATTTATTTATTTGAGAAACGGTGTCTTAAGGCTACATGCGAACAGTAAATACTCAGATCATCTAGCAAAACGAGAGCTGATGGTTCTGTAAGCGGATGGCTAATCAGACAAAGCAGTGATCTGGGCCTTCGCTGTCCACATATGCGCCAAAGATATATTTTCATACGGCGAATCTCATTTATTTATTTATTCTCACCATTGTACTGCTGTCAAAATAAACGTGCTGGTGAATGAATGTCATTGGACGTATCATCAGTAAAAATTCTGATTCAGGCATGGCTCAAATATTATCATTCTTCGTGAACTGATGTGACCATTGGTATATACGAAACAGTGAGAGAGCATGCAGTAGAGGTGGGTGCCTTTCACCCATCCCCACTCCAACCCCGCGTCCCGAAATTTCATAAACTGATCGGAAAATCACTTTCCTTGATAAAGAAGGTCAGTGCTCCAACTCGAGTACCTCTTTATCAAAAAGTAAATGCAAACAAGAGAAAGGGCTTTTATCAAACTCATCACACTACGAAATCAGCCATTCATGCCCAAACAATGACGCGGAGCTGCTAGATATAATTTCTTTTTCAAAAAAGCACCATTTTCTCTTTCTCGGCACAGTCGAGATTTGAAGCACTTTACCCTGTATATACGTACTCACTCTACCTGATGCTTAACGTCGAGTGGATTCTTCTACTATTTTTTTTTGAACCAGTCTGTTTCTAATAGCAGGGTGTTTGGTTTGTTTTTATTATAAATGTGTTTTATAGAAAGTCCCGTTGCTCATGCAAACAGTGTAGAACCTGATCTGACGCCGCGTTCTGCTGTGTCTGATCTGAGTTTGCATTATTTGCCAATTACCCTTTTGGGGTTCTCCAGACTAAAATGGGTTAACGAAATCGGCCAGCGAAATACAGGTACTAACATACTGTCTCCATCCACCATCCCTCTCTACCGTATGAAGCTAAAATAACACTTACAGTGCTGTAAGATTTACTCATGGTAAAGCAATTGAAGGCTCAGCGGTATAGCAGGATGGAAGATTTAAACAGGGTTAAAGACGTTCTGAACAGAAGACTTATTATTTTCATCTCTCTGAATGAAAGTTTTGTAACGACCTATTGTTCTTTATAGTGCTCTTTGAACCGTACACTATTTTACCTTTCGATACAAATTCTGAACGGGAGCCAGATGCGGAAAGCGCGTGAGTCTCACCCTGATATGTGCAAAAGCTGCAAGATCTTGGGAGCAGTGACAGTTTTAGGACACTGCAGAGATTACCTCTTTCACTTTGTCACTGAGTATATTTCGATTAATTAGAAAAATCTGAAATGGTATCTGGACACATCGAGCGGAAACCTATTTAAAATGTGTTATCTACATTTTTGTGAGTTTTGCCATAGTTCAATACTTTGGTCGCCATAGTAATCATAAAAATCAATTCCAGTGCATTATTTTCATTCAGCTTAGTAAATGCTGCTTATAAAGGACACAGTATGGGGTTACCTGTAAGGGATTACCTCGCTTGGGGAAGAGAGAGCTAATCTTAGTGCCTTTCGTACGTTTGTTCGATTTGTGCTTGTTTGGTTTTATCGGTTTTCTCTTCCATTTGGTGTCCGGAAAGGGCTGCGGTTTGTGATTGTAGCACTCCCTAAACTTTTCTCTTACCTATTTTGAAATATCATTTTTAAACAATATTACATCTATAGAATTGTGTTCCTCAATTAAAATGTGATATACATATAAAAACTACAGAGTTCTCTCTGTAGTAGTAAATATGTTATTTGAAGAAAAAAAAACAACATTTACTTTAATGATGGAATTTTGCGAGTTTTGCGACGGTTTAATACATTGGTTACTATGGAACCATTAAACTCGATAAATAAAATGTTTATTTTTCTGATTAAGTTCTCGCAATAACTTTCTATTATTATAACTTTGATTGTGGAGAAATATGTTCAGCGACACATTTGTAACGATCGACCTACGCCAACTTCTCCAAAAGGTTCCAGCTTCAGATTATGTATGAATTTTCCGCTAATTAGATGAAATCTCAAAATAGTTCGGTATCCAGCCTACGAGGTATTCACAATTTCAATTAAGTATAATTGAGTCTGTTCATTAGAAAATGTAAAATTGCCACAGTCTTCACGCACCCCATCTCCCACCCACTGTCTGATCTTCAGACAGTTTGAAATACAACAAGAATTGATAAACGTCATTAGTTCTTGTTGTGTTGTCTGAAGATCAGTGTTAAATGGGAAAGCGCTAAAAGAGCAAAACAACAAAATAAACTGTTATTTCTGCTGAGAATATATATAACTCTCTCTCTCTCTCTCTCTCTCTCTCTCTCTCTCTCTCTCTCTATATATATATATATATATATATATATATATATATATATATATATATATATATATATATATATATATATATATATATATATATATATATTTCAAGTAAATCCACATTTGATACCCGTTTAAAAGAACTAACCTCAACCTTAATTGAAAGAAATAATAAAGTCAGGAATAACTAGAGCCTTGGAAATACCTAGAGACGATATATTAAGGGTCCAGGAAAAGAATGAAGAAAACATAACACCTTTTAAATCAACATACAGTCCAAAGAATAAGGAAGCTTTTGGCATCTTAAAAAAGTATATGGAAATTTTAAAGAAAGACGAAACAATGAGAACGATTTCGAACAATACTAAGATATTAAAAAGCAAAAGACAACTTCCAAATTTAAAGAGACTTGAATTTCTGGTAAAATCTGAATTCAAAGGAATCAATATTTTACCCTCAGTTAGTAAATGCAACGAACCACGATGCGGACTTTGTAATTATATCATAGAAGGAGCTTCATTAAAACTCAACAGTAAGGTTTTCCATGCAAAAGAAAATATGAATTGTAACGTAAAAAAATGTTTTGTATGTTTTAATTTGCAATGGTTGTCGTGAATATTGTATCGGACAGACAGGAGACAAACTTCGAAACAGACGGACAGTTCATGACCAACAAATCAGGGACCCATCAACAAGACAATTATTTTTCTCATTTAGAGCAGTGCTCTCTTACAAATCCTAAATTTTCCATTTTCCCTTTTTACAAACTTCACAACAATGATGTTTCAGCGAGGTTATCTAAAGAAAAGTACTACATAAAAATATTTAACCCCAAACTTAACAAAGACTAACGACGCTGTTTGGACGCCGTGACGTTTTAACGTTGCGTACTATGTACACCTATTTATTGCTACTTAGTAACGTCGCTTTTTTTAACGCCATATTGCTATTATTTATTCCTCTGATGAGTTGCAAACGAAACCGGTGATATATTATAATTTGAGAGAGAGATCAAATTATATTTTAGCGCTCTGTCTGTCTCTGTCTGTCTGTCTGCCTCTCTCTCTCTCTCTCTCTCTGTCTCTCTCTCTCTCTCTCTCTCACTCACACACACACACATACCTCGTCCTAAAATGGCTTTCAATCATATTTGCTAAGGTCATGCAACGCCGCACTAATTTGATCCATACCCGAGAAATGACAAAAAAAGTTTTTTTAGTGATGGTTTTCAACCAAATTACTATATGCATTTCTTATGCGCTTGTCAGTATTAATGGCTGCATAGAGATTCAGAATTGCTAATATTGTTCCGTTTGGATATCCAAGATGGCCATCTTGAAATTATTCTAACATCTCTTCCCAAACCGTAAGTCGGATTGAGCCGAAACGTGATGGAAAGCATTGGAGTGACATAGCAATTCAGAATTGCTAAAATCGTTCTGTTCCGCTATCCAAGATGGCCGCCGGCCATCTTTAAAATCTTGAAACCATATCTGCTCCCAAACCGTAAGTCAGAATGAGCCCAAATTTTGAGGGAGGCAATGGGGCCACATGGAGATTTAGAATTGCTAAAATCATTCCGTTCCAGTATCCAAGATGGCTGCCACGGAGGCCATCTTGAAAATATTCAAACCACGTCTGCTCCCAAACCGTAAGTCAGAATGAGCCCAAATTTTGAGGGAGACAATGGGGCCACATGGAGATTTAGAATTGTTAAAATCATTCCGTTCCAGTGTCCAAGATGGCTGCCACGGAGGCCATCTTGAAAATATTCAAACCACGTCTGCTTCCAAACGGTAAGTCGGATTAAGCCCGAGACATCGGGGTGACACGGAGATTTAGAATTTCTAAATTCGTTCCGTTACAATATCCAAGATGGCCGCCATGGTCGCCGTCTTAAAAATCTTAAACCCATGGTAAGTCGGCTTAAGCTGAAACTTGGTGGGAGGCATTGGGGAAACATAAAGATTCAGAACTGCTAAATTCGATCCATTCCGATATCTAAGATGGCCACCACGGCGGCAATCTTGAAATTCATTAAACGACATCTCCCAACAGCACTCTGTTCTGAGACTGCAAAGTATGCTTAAATCCTTATGTCCGAAAGTCTTGAAAATAATAAGGTAGTATAAAATGTTGGTGGAGAATAAATATAAACAAGTTAAGGTTTACAGTGAAATATATTAACAGTGTAAATTGTATCTACCTTTAAAGGTTCATACCGGACATGATCAGAATAATGAGCCAGTATGGAGCTATAAACAGATATCAAATTTATATTAAAATAAATGTTTACGAAGAGTGGCAATGAGTTACTTTAGTATTATTGTAAAATAAAACGCTTTAGTATTGAGAGAAGCTTGAGTGAAATAGTTATCTTTAAATTTAAAATAAAATAGGGCATATACAACCGAGGATTCAAGATCCTTGGTATAAGAATAACTTTTGCCTTCTTTTCTCTACAGACTAGATTATCTTCTTTCCTTTTCCCAAGGGAAAATGAGAGAAAAAAATAATAAATAAAAAAATCGAATAACAAATTGGGAATGTGTTTCTTGGTCGTCTCACAACCGAATGCGGAATTGACATCTATCTGGTATAGTATATTTTAATGTTAGGAGTACAAATCGTGTTGCTTATACAACTTGGTCTGTGTTAAAAGTAATTAATCATGCGAAAATAGGTAAGCACTGGAGTAGAGGGGTCGGTGGACAGGATGTGGATATTCAAGCAAAAGGACTAGTATATGATAATGGTTAAAAAAGTAAAAATCTTTTCTCAAAATTGTCAGGGGCCAGCCAATCCAAAGAAACGAAGAGGTTTTCTTAGACATGTGAGATGTAAAATATACAATATTATTTGTTTACAGGATATTCATATTCAAGAATCTTAGTACCTTTTGTAAAAGCCGAATGGGGTTTTGATGCCTACTTCAGGTCTCTTTTAAACAATAGCCGCGATGTAATGGTCTTATTAAATAATAATTTCGAACATACAGTGGAAAGGGTGCAAACCGACCAAAACGGCAACTACATTATTTTGGATATTGCATTTCAGTGGAAAAGGATAATACTTGCTAATTTATATGGCCCAAATGATGGAAAATCTCAATGTTTTATCAATATTCGAGAAAAAATGTATGGCTTATGATAATGATTTAACTATATTGCGGTGACTGGAATTTAGTTATTGATCAAGACATAGATACCGTAAACTATTTACATGTTAACAATCCTAGATCTATGCAACCAAATTAGAAAATGAAGAAGCTGAAAAATTAGAAGGTGAAATATCATATACATAACTAGGGAAGGCATTGAAAACAATAAAAAATAATTAAAAAAAAACTCCAGGACTCGACGGTTTCACAGAGAAATTTTTCAATTTTTGGATAGATATAGGGCTTTTTGTGCATCGCTCTGTGAATTATGCATATAGAACAGGGTCATTAAGTGTTACACAGAAACAAGGAATAATTACATGTCTGCCAAAAACCCGACAAAGCCACAGAAAATCTTAAAAACTGGAAACCGATTTCACTTTTAAATGTCATCTATAAATTAGCGACGATGGTAATTTCAAATAAATTAAAAAGTGTCTTGCATAAAGTAATACATGATGATGAAAAAGGTTCCATAGCAGGCAGATTTATACGAGAAAATATAAGACAGATACATGATGTAATTTTTGAAACCCAGCTCCAAAACATACCAGGTTATTATTATCAATATACTTTGAAAAAGCCTTCGATACTGTTTCATGGAAGTTTATACGTAAAAAACTTGACTATTTTTATTTTGGAAACTCGATTAAGCAATGGATGAAAAAATTTCAAAATGGGATCGAAGCATGCATATTATAGAACGGATTTATGTCAGCTTTTTTTATTTAAATAGAATAGAGGATGTCGACAAGGAGATCTTATTTCTCCATATATATTTATATTAGGTGCTGAAGTTCTAGGGAAAATGATAAGGAAAAACAAGACTATTAAGGGTATTGTTATAAATGAAACAAAAATATAAAATAAGCCAATACACTCAGCTTTTATTTGATGGTTCGAAAACTCAATTAAGTGAAACCTTAAATGTTCTTAATAGATTTTTGTCAGATGTCATGTTTAAAAATTAATGTGGAGAAAGGTAGAGCAATTTGGATAGGCGCTAAGCGATTTTTAGATGACAGATTATGTCATCATTATAAGTTAGACTGGGGACAAGGGCCGTTAAAAATGTTAAGAGTAAATTTTTCAGCTTATTTAAATGAGATTTGGAACATAAATACGCAAGGTATCATGAATAAAATTACACATATATAAAACAAGTGGGCAAGAAGAAAGGTAACTGTTATTGGTGAAATTACAATTGTTAAATCTTTAGTTTTATCAAAATTTATACACTACTTTATATCGCTACCTGACCCTCCATCAGGTCTCTTGAAAGAATTGGGGAAACGGGTTTTATAAATTTATATGGAATAAAGGTCCAGACCGGACACGTAGAAAGGTTTTAATAAAAAATATATCTTCCAGGGGACTCAAAATGACTCATATACCAAATTTTGTTAAATCTCTAAAGATTTCATGGTTAAGATGAGGTGTAATGCAGTCGAATAACAGCTCCTGACTTGAATTCTCAAATGTAGATTTCAAACAATTATTGTCAGTCGGCGGGCAGTATGCAGAAAGCCTGATTAACCAGTTGAATAACCCAGTTTGGAAAGATCTTCTAAGCCACTGGGCTTTTTCTGTAAAAAAGCTAAAATTGAGTCAGTAAAACAAATATTAGGTTCTCCTCTATGGTTTAATTCTAATTTTAATATAGATAAACATTTTTATTGAAGTTCCAAAAAGGAATAATAACTATATATGACCTCTTTGAGAGAAACGGAAATTGGTACGATTTTGAAAGATTAAAAGAAGCCTACGGGATTAGGGATACTTTTTTTGGATTATTTAAATATCTTGGATGGTATACCTAATGCTTGGAAAGATGTCATTAACGATAATAAAGTATACTCTATATTAAATAAGACACACGTAAAAAGTAATTTTCATGTGAACTTAATAATAACGAATAAGAAGGACAGTAGAATATTTTATGATATAATCACTGGAGTAAGAGAAGTTAATACTCATTAAAATGGTAAGGAACTCTTGGACAAACTAACGAAAATGAGTGGAAGTTATATCACTCATCAATTAATAAAGTGAAAGAAATAAAATTGAAAGATTTTCAATACAAGATAGATAATAAAATATTAGTAACCAACTCCTTTTTAAGAAACATTAATAAAATTGACAGTAATATATGTAGTTACTGTTAATTTCAAGAAGAGACCATAAAATATTTATTTTTAGAATGTGCAGTTGTGAAAGAATTTTGGCAGCAATTAAAAGCCTGGTTGGAAACTCATGTTTATGTCAATTTTCAAACAGATGACCATACTATTATACAAGGTACAAACGAACTTATTAATTACTTACATGTTCTGTCAAAATATTATATATACCAAAATAAATTTTCAGATAACAGATTGCATATTCAAGGTTTTAAGACATTGTTAAAGCAAAAATTACAAAGTGAGAAATACATTGCTTCTATTTATGGTACACTTGACCAATTTTTTAAAAAATGATTACCTATATATAACTTTTTTGAAACCCAAAATGCAATTTAGGAGAACGCCTGTCCACAGTTAAAATAAAAGTTAGCAAAATTATTTATATATATTTATATAGCTTTTTGTAACAAATACCAGCATCCAGCCCAGTCCGACCCGTCACCACTATACAACTAGAAAGTTTCATAAAAGATTATGGTAGTTGTCCTGAGGTCACAAAACACTTTATTCAATACAACTTTGCCGATATAAGGCATTTTTATGTAGTTGCTTCTTGAAATGATTAGAGGAATGGCTTGAGGTGAATACCCTGAACGGACGGCTTCTGGAGTAGTTCGAGTAGGGTCTTCACTGATTGCCTGTCCAGTCTGTTGGAGACTATGGGGCAATTGCCGTTTGATGAGACATGATATAAACACAATGCCAGAAAAAGGTAAGAGAAAAGTCCAGGGAGTACCACAATCACAAACCGCAGCCCTTTCCAGACACCAAGAGGAAGAGAAAACAGACAAAACCAAACAAGCGCAAATTGAACAAACGTACGAAAAGCACTGAGATTAGCTATCTCTTCCCCAAGCGAGGTAATCGCAATGCTAAAAGGACTGAAAAACCGAAGAACAAAATAACACAAGGTAAGACATAAAGCAAATCGCCTCGTAGAATAAACCACAAAGCAACAAAGAGTAAGACTTACACACAAGGACCACCGCCTTAGAACGGTCAGTAGAGTAAACCACCGGGGGTTTAAAGCACATTTACAGCTAGCAACGCTGGGTCCCGATGCTACTCTTAATACAGAAATGCATGAAAATTCTGTTCGCATAAAGGCTCTCAACTCAGTCAATGCATCAAAACGAAAACATAAAAAACAAATTAATCGCTATAATAAAGACGAGTACTCATAGCTAATTCTACTTCATGCCAGGGTAAATAAAAACCAATAGTTGAACCATAGCGGGCCAAGCCAAAGACAAAACGTCAAGCCCCAACCCACTGGTTAAAGTTTTACAAAGAGGCCGTCATTGAGTCTGAGGCCCGAACCGCCGTCGTGCAATTAAAGAGTGATGCATAGCCATGAAGAATGATTGGGTTGACAATTAGGCATGCAGTCTGCCGCATAATATCTGGGCTATAGCCATTTCTTTTATAACGGTTAATTAGTTTACTGAATTGTCCGAAAAGTTAGATTTTCCTACAATTTTTTTTCTAGATCTGTACACTAAATCACCGTAAAATTCAGTTTCCGATATACCTTGTTGCAGAAGTGTTTTCAGACTGACGCTATATTTTTCTACCAAGGCACTGTGTCTGCTATAAAATTTTGAAAACGCCTTCGAAGTTTAAAATAATGATAGCCCTGCCTAAGAAGTTTGGCAGTAAGGACTTTATTACGGCAGGTAAATTCATTAAGATTTGAAGAAGCTCTGACGAATCTAATAAGTTGAGATATGTATACCCCATATGAGGTACGCCAGGGGGACAGCGCCATCCAGAAAAGGGAAACTGACTATACCAAAATCAAAATCGTCCCGTTTGTCATAAATTTTGGTGGAAACTGTACCATTAGATATACATAGATTCAAATCCAAAAAAGGTGCGTCGGTATCGGAAGAATTTGCTCTATTTAATTGGAGTTCTATAGGGTATATGCAGTCCACCAGTTGCTCAAAGTAAATATTGTCAATATTTAATAAATCATCAAGGTATCTTGAAGTTGAATTGAAAGCGTGTGAGTAGTACTATTTTTTTTTTTTTTTTTTTTTTTTTTTTTTTTTTTTTTTTACTTTTTTTCCCTAAAACAAGAATACGTTTTGTGTATATCATATGTTATGAAGAATTTGAAATAAATAAAATTACAAAATTAAAAAGAAACGACATCTCCCAAATCGTAATGCGGATTGAGCCCAAACTTGATGGGAGGCATTAGACCGACATAGAGATTAAGAATTGCTAAAATTGTCTGTTCCGATATCTAAGATGGCCGCCAAGGTACCATCTTGAAAAGCTTCAAACCTCATCTGCTTCCGAAAGGTAAATCGGATTGAGCCGAAACTTGATGGGTCATAAGGGTGACATTGAGAGTCAGAATTGCTAAACCCATTTTGAAATGATATCCACGATGGCCGCTACAGCAGCCATCTTGAAGATCATTAGTTATTAGTTCACCTGGAGCTTTGCTGTAAGTGAGCTTATGCCGTAGTTTATTGACCGTGGTCCGTCCGTCATCTGTATGTCCGTCAGTAACTGTTCACGTTTTCGACAGCTCGTTCAGAATCGTATTCAAGATGGACGCACGGTGGTCATCTTGAAAACAAAAGGTAAGAGAAAAGTCCAGGGAGTGCCACAATCACAAACCGCAGCCCTTTCCAGACACCAAGAGGAAGAGGAAACCGATAAAACCAAACAAGCACAAATCGAACAAACGTACGAAAAGCACTAAGATTAGCTCTCTCTTCCCCAAGCGAGGTAATCACAATGCTAAAAGGACTGAAAAACACAAGAAAAAAATAACACAAGGTTAAGACATAAAACAAAAGTCTTCAGTCTTCAGTTGTTATATGCTCCCAAACCGTAAGTCGGGTGGAGCCGAAACTTGGTGGAAAGCAGTGGGGCAATTTGGAGATTTAGAGTTACTAAAATAGTTTCGTTCTGATATCAAAGATTGCCACTTTGGCAGCCATCTTGAAAATCTTCAAATCACATCTGCGCCCTAACGGTCAGTCTGATTGAGCTTAAACGATGTGAGGCATTGGGGTGTTATGGAGATTCGGAATTGCTCATCTGATTAATATTTGTATGAACTTACAGGTGGCACTGTTGACATCGCCATACACGAGGTTCAACATCATGGGAAACTAAAGGCAATATACCGCCCATCAGGTGGAGTGTGGGGAGGGACAAAAGTTGATGATGAATTTCAGTCCTTTCTGCTGAAGTTATGTGGCATGGTGGCTATTAGGTCACTCTCAAAACATGATATGATTGAAGTCCAAAGAGGATTTGAGAAAGCCAAGGCAAAAGTCACATCAACCAGCCAGACTAAAATACATATTAAGCTACCAGTCGAGTTGCTCAGAAGTATTAGTCCAGGAGACTACGAAGGACAGTACCACCTTACCGTTGATAAACTGAGCTTGTCGCCAAATCTTATCAGAGAATTCTTTGTAAAAGCCATACAAAAAATCATACAACATGTTAAGGAATTGTTCGTGCAGCCTGAACTATCAGATATTAATTATATATTAATGGTTGGTGGATTCTCCGAATCTATGGTCCTACAGAATGCCATAAAGAATGCCTTTCCATTTAAAACAGTTCGTTCGGTTCTTTTAGCTAACTCCGCGGTTGTCCGAGGAGCTGTAATGTATGGCCATGTACCGAAAATTATACAGTGGAGAAGAGCTGCTTTTACTTATGGTATACAAATATCAAGAGATTTTGAAGAAGAAAACCATGATAGACACAAAAAGGTATATATTGATGGCGAGTATTATTGTACACATATATTTGATCGGTTCATTGGCATAAATGACCAACTAGAGGTCGGAAAACACACAGTTACAAGGGTCTTGACACCACTTTCCAGATACCAAACAGCGATGAGTCTTGATTTCTATCGTTCAAATATGCAAAACCCAAAATATATAACGGATTCAGGATGCACGAGAATAGGCACTGTGAGAGTCCAAATGCCAGATCTTACTGGCGGAAAAAACAGATATATACATTTGACTGTAACATTTGCTGATACGGAAATCAAAGTTGAAGCTGTTAATGAGAAATCCGCTGAAAAAGTTGTGGCTGAATTTGACTTTTTGTCAGATTGAAACATTAGCATAACCAAAGAAGCCTGAACAATAGAAACATTCGCATGCTAAGGGTGGTTTATTAGATTACTTAAAACTCATTGTTGGCCAGAAATAAAACTGGCGATATCAAGGAACGTCACAGCATTACAAAAAGAACAAAACAACAGAAACACCGCCTTTGCACTGTTAACAATAAAACTACGCTCAACTATCAGCGCTAACAATTTCCACTCCGTTTCAGTTACGCGCTGAATTTCACCTCATTCATTACGATATTTGAACTCTGTAATGACCTGGGTCATGACCTTTATTTTTCAGTATTTCACCAATAGTAACTTTATATCGCTCTCAGCCGACCGTTCCGTAACTCTAGGTATTGGCTGATTTTCTCCCGAACAAACGCTGTTGTTAAATTTAACCGGTGGCTTTTGTGTGTGTGTGTGTGTGTGTGTGTGTGTGTGTGTGTGTGTGTGTGTGTGTGTGTGTGTGTGTGTGTGTGTTTTGAAGTCTGATATTTACAATCTGTCTGCATTTTGTTCTGCGAAATAAAACAATAAATAGCCTATTCAGATTCTGAAGAAACCACTGACGATCTACGCTGTTTGCAAAGTCAGGACATATCCGGGTTCAGCAGGACTAGGATTAATGTAAGACGATAATATCATAACGATATCAGAGGAACAGATAAGCCGAGTTTTTTGTGATAATTTAGGGATAATTCTATCTTTTTCACCATTCATTAGAATTGCCTCGTTTCAAGGGAATACCAACAACATATGTTTTTAAAGACAACTACGAAAATTATCCCTAAATTATCACCAAATACCTTCCTGATATGTTGCTCATAAACAACAGCAGTTGATTTATGTTTGTATCACATGGTAGCTAAGCGGTTTGGTTGTAACAGGTGCTCTTATTGGCTGTTCAGCTTAAGCAGACACCTCTGATTATAAAAAGCTGTGGTAAGCAATTATCAATGAAATGGTCGAAGATAAAATAGACGTTTGTCTACGAAAGAATTGAGTTAGCAAATTTCTGTGCAAGATAGTACAATAAAACTGTTACAGGCCTATACCATTTTTTAACAAACTCAGTATTAATACGAATAAGATACATATAACTGTTCGATCCGAGTAGAGTACCTCTATCTGGTATCGGTCCACGTCAATACAGTGAACCCGTACAACTCGGTACGGGAAAGTAGATTTCTCGTGTACATATTTACGTATATAACAAAATAAATTTTAGTTGACTGATGAAGGTTTTTTAACCGAAATGTTTCACATTCGAGGTATTGTTTTCTTGAGGTAAAACGGCACGTTTGTTAATTGTGATAAGAAATTACCCCGTAACAAAATAGAAGCAAACCATAAGTAAAATAAAACCAAAACAAATGTGAGTAGAGGGTAGGTTTACCCCCATTGGGCCCGCTATCTGGGTATGTAAATAGGCTCCTCTACTTTTCGTGAAGGTCTGCACCCCTGTCATTACTTTTTCTGAAAACATTTGCCTGCCTTCCCATTATTGCGGGCTCCCGTTAAAGAAAAGAACTTGCTCCCTCTTGTAGGAAAGTCTTCTCTTGCAGAGCAGCCCCATTTATAAACGGCTTTATAAACTAACAAAGAAGCCAACTTTTTCTTCAAAACGTATCTCCAATGGAAAGGGAAAGGAGTCAAATAATTACATATCAGACTTATTTTAGTGTACCCATACCCTTTATTATGTCCTCCTGGTATAAAGAGATAAATGTTTGCTGACCCTAACGTCACACTGGGAAAACCAAAATTCCAAAATTAAACATTGGAATTCCAGTCTACGCCAGAGTATGCAAACATGCATCGTATTATTAAACTGTGGATCTAGTTTCTTCAATGTTTAACAGAAAACACACGGGAGCAGAATGAAGTTCAACGATTTTATTTTTATTGAAAGTTAAGTTTCTAGAATTCAGTGATCACACAATATACAAACTCTTATAAATATACATGTACTTGGATTCAAAATTACAAAGTCTAAAGCACATAGATTTAATTCAAATTCTTATGAAGAGTTTAGTTCAAAAATCCGAACTATGAGAAATATGTACGGGTGTTGTGTCACTTAGGCAATTTCTAACTAACTTCTCTTTTTCTTTTCCTTTACAAATTCATCAAAATTCAAAACAATACTCAAAACGCCCATATACAAGCCAGGGGTCAAAGACAGAACACTTTAACTACTAATACAATAAATAATCAACTAACAGTCAACAAAGATATTAATATCACTTTAAGTCGGAAAAGTATTTGAAGTATACTTATTAAAATCAAATTCATATATTTCCCTAACAAAAGAAGCATGATCCGTTATGTACCAAATGACCCCAAAGTTGTACATCTGTGAAAACTTATAATTCTAACTGATTTTCAAAACACATAATAAATTAAAGTCTTGTTTTAAGCAAAAACTATAATCTATCTAAATAGATAATTAAATAGTTTGACAGCTCTGGAAATCAGAATTATTGTTAAATGGTAAATGAAGAATGTGTAGTAAAACCGAAAAAAAAAAGAAAAGAAAAATGGACAAATACAGCATTCTGGCAAAAACTTATACTATTTTATTGCAGTTGAAGCGTCACAGTTAATTGTAGAGCAAGTTATATCTCATGATCTACTGCGTGAGAAAAAGTAGCTTCCGACATGTGCTCATGTGCTCAGTCTGACCAGAGTATTCATTTTTCGTATAAAGAAACTATGCCATTACGAAAACACGCCTATTCAAATATATTGAATATTTCACCACCAAAAAACTGAAAGTCTGCAGATAAAAATTCTGATATTTTTCATATTTCTGCTCAAAATATAGATCGTGGGCACGCGTTAGAACCGCCTCGCCGAGGCGGGTTTAACGAGTACCCTCAATCTATGTTTGAGCAGAAATAAGGAAACTAATGTATACCCCTGTAAACCCCAGTTTTACTATATAAAAGTGGGGTTTAATGGGGTCAAAATTATATACGTATGTTTTCGTGATGGCATCCTTGGCTATCAAGAATTCGCCCAATGAAGATTCTGATCAGACTGCGCGAATGCGCCGGCTAATATGAATCTTTGCTTGGCGCACATGTCCAAAGATGCTTTATCTGATGTTGCGGCTCACATGTAAAAAACAGTAAATTATGCTGTACATTTAATACGATTTCGGTTATTCTACACTCTTATCCAGGTCGTCATGAGCTCTGGTCTTGCTGCCGACATAACGCCAGTGTACGTTGTCTTTCTGTAAAATTAATATGTAAACAGTAAAACATGAGCCGTGATGGGCGAAAACGAATTTGCGCCCGACGAAAACTCAAGTCAGCCTGTGCATAGTCTGATCAGTCTTCGGTCAGTAGAAAAACTTCTGGAGGGTTTAAACATGTTTTACAAGCCAAGGTGTTACATATAATATGTTTAATTCTTTTAAATATCATTATTTTCAGGTTTACTGAAAGTCTCTATAGAACTTTCTGGAAAATCATGTTTACAATAACAAGTTCTTTATAATCCTTTCAGAACTTTTTAGAAGAAATATTCTATTTTAAGTTATTTTTGGCATGTCATAGAAAATTTAGAATATACTTGACTAAAACTAGAAAATGACGGATGTCTCTAGCACATTCTTTCTCTAGAATGTTCTTTGATGCTATATAAGGGGAAAGGATTTTCATATGGGTAGCTTTGTACACTTTCATCGGATATTATTCTGTACTGGATTACTTTAATATTTTATTCATTTTTGAATTAAACTCTGAATTCTGAAACTGCTATTCAAAGGATTTTTTCAATAAAATCTTGTTGATTATTTCTGAGGGAATTTGTGATACAAACTTGAAAGGTACTGTTTAGTTATAATTTTCTGTTTTACACATTGTCTTATTTTTTTTTTTTGTTAGAAATAAATATTGTAAACAATTTTAAAGCTTGTGGCTGGTTTCACTTTCATTTTTTTCTCATTACGTTTGGCTCGTAAGAAAGGGTAAAACGCATGTATTGAACTAGTGCATGCAATATAGGAGGACAGTTTTCCCTTAAGTTATAATTCAGAAAATTAACTTTGTATTGGTTTTATTCAAAATTGTTTTGCGTTTTATTATATTCGTAAACTATGATACAATACATGTAAAATATAAGACTTAGTGAAGCTATCAAGGAAATCACACAACCACAACGTAGAGTATTCCCAAGGCACCGAAAGAAGGAGAGGAGGAACAAACACTTAAAACAAATGCCACATATGAAACCACCGACGCACTCTCAAAGAAGAATTGCAAAAGAGGAACCACCTTGTCAGAGTTAACCAAAATCAAAGTGTGACGCCGCATAAATAGACTGGCTCCAGTATCCAGTGACTAAATATTTATTCTTATAATCCAGTGTGATAATCCGCTGAAATAAAACCAAAGTAATATCATGACTGGTAACTTGAGACTGCTGTTCCACCAAGTCTTTATGTAATGCATAAAATTGACTTAAGCACTTTTACGGTTTGTCCTCATGGAACTGTTGATCTAACCACAACAGTGAACTCCGAATAGTCTGTGAAATATTAGATTTATATCTTCTCAGGAACCTACTTGTGGCCATCTGTAGTTAAGGTCAGCTAACGTCTATTCTCTTATTAGCTCACCTGGAGCTTTGCTCTCGGTCAGCTTATGCCATGGCCTGTTGTCCGTCCGTCTTTAGCTTTTCTCATTTTTGATATCTCCTCCAGATCCATAAGTTGGATTGAGCTGTAACTTAGTGGGAGATATTGTGACAACATGGAGACTCAGAATTGCAAAAATCGTTCCGTTCCGATATCCAAAATGGCCGCCATGCCATCTTGAAATTCTTCAAACAACATCTCCCAAACCGTAAGTCTGATTAAGCTGAAGCTTTATGGGAGGTATCATAGTGACACAGAGATTCAGATTTCCTATAATCAGATCGTTCCGTTCCGATATCCGAGATGGTCGCCATGGCAGCCATCTTAAAATTCTTCAAACGACATCTCCTCGCAAACTGTATCGAGCCAAAACTTGATGGGAGGCATCACAAAGATTCAGAATTGCTAAAATCGTTCCGTTCCGATTACATTCTTCAAACGACATCTTCCCGCAAACTATAAGACATATTGAGCCGAACTTGATGGGAGGCATCTGGGCGACATAGAAATTCAGAATTGCTAAAACCGTTTTGTTACGATACACAAGATTGATCTTGCAATTCTTCAAACAACATCTTCTCCCAAACCGAAGTCCGATTGAGCCAGTACTTGATAGGAAGCATTACGCTTGCCACAGAAATTCAGAATTGCTAAAATCCTTCCGTTCCGATATCCAAGATGGCCACCACGGTCGCCATCTTGTAATTCTTTAAACGACATCTCCAAAACCATGTCAGATTGAGCCGAAATTTGATGGGAGGCATTGGAACGTTATAGAGATTCAGAATTACTAAAATCGTTTCGTTCCGATATACAAGATGGCTGCCATAGCGGCCATCTTTAAATTCTCCAAACGACATCTCCTCCCAAACCATAGGTCGGATTGAGTCAAAACTTGATGGTAGGTATCAAAGCGACATAGAGATTCAGAATAACTATAATTAATCCGTTCCGATAGCGGTCATCTTGAAATTCTTCAAACCGTCCGTTGGATTGAGCTGGAACTTGATGGGAAGCATCTGAGCGACATAGAGATGCAGAATTGCTTAAATCGTTCCGTTTGGCTATCCAAGATGGCCGCCTGGGCGGCCGTCTTGAAAATCTTTAAACCACATCTACTCCCGAACCCTAAATCAGATTGAGCAAAAACTTGGTGGGAGGCATTGGGGCTATATGGAGATTTAGAATTGCTAAAATTATTTCGTTCCAATATCCAAAATGGCCGCCATGTCAGCCATCTTGAAACTCTTCAAACAAAATCTCTCCCAAACTGTATGTTGGATTGAGCTGAAACTGGATGGGAGGCATCGGATCAACATAGAGATTAAGAATTGTTAAAATCGTTCCGTTCTGATATCCAAGATGGCCACCATGGTGGCCAGCTTGAAAATCTTCAAACCATGCTGTTGTAAGATCAACTCATGTCTGCTCTCGAACGTAAGTCGGATTAAGCCCAACCTTGGTTGGAGACATTTGGGTGACTTGGAAATTTACAATTGCTAAATTGGTTCCATTCCAATATCCAAAATGGTCGCAGTGGTGGCCAGCTTAAAAGTCTTGAAACGACATCTGCTCTGGAATGTTTAGTCGGATTTAGCTGAAAATGTTAATTTTGTTCCATTCCGACGTCCAAGTTGGCCGCAATATGGGCTATCTTGAAATTCTTCAAAATACATCTCCCATACCGTAATGCGTATTGAGCCCAAAACTTGATGGGCGGCATTGGAGTGACATAGAGATTCAGAATTGCTAAATAAACCTGGTCTGATATCTGAACTTACCCCCAAGATTACCATCTTGATAATCTTCAAAAAAAGATAAGAGAAAAGACCAGGGAGTGCCACAATCACACACCGCAGCCCTTCCCAGACCCCAAGAGGAAGAGGAAACCGACAAATCCAAACAAGCACAAATCGAACAAACATACGAAAAGTAGCTCTCTCTTCCCCAAGCGAGGTAATCGCAATACTAAAAGGACTGAAAAACAAAAACCAAAATGACACATGGAAAGACATACAACAAATCGCCTCGTAGAATGAACCACAAAGCAACAAAGAGTAAGACTAACACCGGGACCACCGCCTTAGAACGGTCAGTAGAGTAAACCACCGGGGGGTTTCAAACCTCATCTGCTCCCGAATGGTAAGTCAGATTGAGCCAAAACCTGGTGGGAGGCATAGGGGTGACATGAATATTTAGAATTGCTAAATAAATTTTGTTACGATATCCACGATGACCGCCACAGCAGCCAATTTGAAGATCTTCTATTGTAAGATCACCTGGAGCTTTGCTCCAGGTCAGCTTATGCCATGGTCTGTTGAGAATGGTCCATCCCGCATCCGTATGTCCATCAGTAACTTTTCACATTTTTGACATCTCAGTTAGAATCCATGGCGGCCACTTCAGTTGTTGACTGCTCCCGAACAGTAAGATAGATGGAGCAGAAACTTGGTGGAAGGCATCGGGGTAGCACTGGAATTTAGAATTGCTAAAATGGTTCCGTTCTGATATTCAAGATGGCCACCATGGCAGCCATTTTAAAAATCTTCAAATCACATCTGCTACTGAACGGTAAGTCTGATTGAGCTTAAATAAGATGAAAAGTATTAGGGTGTTATGGAAATTTAGAATTGCTAAAGTCGTTCTGTTCCAATGCCCAAGATAGTCGCCTTCTTGAAATTCTTCAAACCACGTTCTTCCCAAACAGTAAGACAGGTTGAACCGAAACTTGATGGGACGCATCAGGGTGAGATTCAGAATTGCTAAATATCCAAGATGAAGGCCCTGGTGGCAGTTTTGATATTCTACAAACAACATCAGATTCTAAATTGCTAAATGCAGTCTGATCTGAGAGCTAAGATGGCCACCATAGCACAATGTAACATATCATGATCAGCCTAATCCAGGTGAGCGATTTCTGGCCTACTTGGGCCTGTAGTTTCAGAAGGAATGTCTGACGTTACTACAGGTCTTTATATACATGTATATGAAAACTGTAAACCTATGCCTGATGCGTCTTTGGACAGTCTGGCATAAGGAAGCATTTTACTGGTGACTTTAGGCATTCTAGAAATAGCATAATTATTTGAGCAAGTCACTGATTAGGTAATAAGGTGATTTTGTCCAAGTGTGGATTATTAGTGCTATTAAAATTATCATTATTATTGTCGTCGTTGTTGTTGTTGTTTTTGTTGCTTTATTTTCGAAGTATCTAGATATTTATAAAAATGAATTTTTACGAAAGAAAAACAACAAAACATAACTGTAGTTACTCATTAGAATAACCTTGTATACAAGACAATTCTAGTGAGTTTCACCTTGAGAAAAGGGTGTTTATGCCATATACAAAACATGAAAACCCAGGTCAGCCTACACATCTGCATAGTTTGATCAGGCCGTTCCTAGTTTATCGATATATCGCATTTATCCTAAATAATTGCACACCTAAAAACTACATGTCCGATAAAAACTTTATGTCTAGTGACCGGCCTTAATAGGCATGATATTATTTTGGTTTTATTTTAGTGGATTATCAAACAGGATTATAAGAATAAATATTTAGTCACTGGAAACTGGAGCCAGTCTAGCGCATAGACGATCGGACAGACTAACATACAATTTGAAATCAATATACATCGAATTCCATAAGCGGCTGGAGTTAAAATTAGCCCTAATAGGAAGAAGACTAAGGTCTAACTCATTTTATAGATTTTTAACACTACCAGGCAACTGAGTCACATAGAGGCAGCGCCACGATTAAGGCCTGGTTAACAATCATCCCTCAAGTTTAGGTCGACCTTAACTGTGAAGATCACATTTTACGCTTTGACATAAAAGATTTTCAAGAATGAAATGAATAAGTACGAGTTCGATCGATATCGTCTTCTAAACTTACACAAGACAATATCTTATTTCATATCTTAAATTTTCGGACGTTTAATTAAGGTAGACCTTAACTCTGAGGAAAGATTGTTAACCCGGGTCCAGGGAGAATCAGGAAGGTGTAGGAAGACGAATTGTAAAATTCTAGTCGATGCGCGATGTAATTTATCGACATTATATAACGTATTTAGGAAGGGACACACCGATTGTTTTTATATTAAAAAGTACCCATGAACACGCGAACTACGTATATATACAGTCGAATTGTAATGGCTCGAACATGTCTGGGACTATGGAAATTTGTTCTACACATGGGTAGTTTGAGCTTCTGAGGTTTAATCATAGTGCCATGACAGGTATAATTTAGGATGTTTTTTAAACTTTCTATAAAAGAAAGATATGTTGAGTGTATTCATTAGAATCGCCTCAATGAGGCAATTCTAATAAATACACACAATAGACATTTCATGATAAAATAAGAAAATTTCTCTAAATATCCCCAAATATCTGTTTACCTGAGCTGTCGGAAGAATTTCCTAGGACTAAAAATCGAGTTCGAATCAGTCACAGTGAACGAGTCGTCAGTGTTTGAAGCTTTGAAGTTGCCTTTGCAGTTCTCTGTTTTGTGCGTCTGTGGTTTCCTATGTTGCGTTTGCGTTTTCCTTATTTGATCTTCATGTCCCCTCTTTATTGTGCCTCGGGAGGCCGATGCTTCGCGATTGTGGCATTCTCTGGCAATTTTCACTTGTATCTGTGAGTTTTACTGTTACCGGTAAAGAATCTCTTTCCTTGCCGTATATAGTACGAGAGTATGTTATCCCATATGATAATATACCTATTAAAGTTCGTTTAATTAGGCTTCTTTACCGGTTACAGTAAAATTTCACAAAGACTTTTGGCTTACCTAGAATCCTCCCATCCTACACCTCCCACCAAACACACGCCAACGCCTGCTTTTATTCCGCTGACCAGACCAAGACAGCGCCTCCGTTGCAGTTCGTTTTTGTCGGTTACTTCAAATATGCTGTTTTATTTTGTCAGCATTCGTTCCACACCTTTACACTTTCGCTGCGTTGGACGGGGATAGGGATGGGGTAGGATGTTCTTCGTGATTTTGGTCTTTTCTGGGTCACTTCATTTACATATCTGGTATATGCATAGTGATATCAAGGAGTTTACTTGCCCCTTTCAATGATTTGATAATTGCTATATCACAGAAGCAAGCTTTTGTTCTTCGCATCTGCTAAAGTTATCTGTCAATCATTATAAACAAAACATAATTACATTTGATTAAATGAAAACATTCGTTATAATGATAATCTGACTGACACGAAACCTTTGCTCAAGCAATGACATTTAATCAGAAATTATGCAACACATTCAATTAAATACTTCAAGAAACATATAATTTGGATATTTGTTAGAACTGCCTCGCCTCTTACTAAGGCGATTCTAGCAAATAGCCCGAATATATATTCTGTTAATAAATAAGCATAAAATAAGGCATTTCTTACACATCATTCTTCCCTATAAGGATTCTTAAAACAGTAAATTCATTTTAATGGCAACCTCGTTGGCAACAAATGTTGTCGGTATAACAGGTGTTAACTGCATAAAACTTTCTGTCTATGAAGTGAATCTAAATTTTGCATAGCGTTATAATACGATAGCGTAACAACCAGAAACTACTTGTCCACAGCAACGTACGATTTACTGAAAACATTATGTGCATCACAAGATGATAAAACGTGTCGAAAAGCAAGGACGTATATTACGGGGGTAGTACCAAAATAGCTACTTTTACTGCCTAAAGTTGCTGTTGACCGAGAAATAAGATTTTCGACCAAGCAGTACGGACGTCGACAGACGAATGACTTTGTTTGGATGCCTGCCTCGGAGCATAATGTTAGGTATGTTTCAATATTTTTGTGTTAAGACTATTTACTATTTCTTGAATATTTAGCTATTCTTAAAATTGTTTTGGGTGGCTGGTTGATCCCTTGTTTCCACCGCTGAGAGGAATCAAACGGGAAAACTTGGAAAATAAGCAATTCCTGGTAAATGCGTCGCACTTGTTCAAGGTTACGGCAAACTGGCGGCAGAATTATGTAAATGTATAGTATACATAATAGTATACATAGTCATAGTATACATGATCATCAATTAGGTGCATGTGTCTATGTGCTAAATATGCATTTGCGGTATTCTTTTTTTTTTTTTTTTTTTTTTTTTTTTTTTTTTTTTTTTTCGTAGATACTGCTGTCAATGAGCTAAACAGTTGTAGAGTACTGTTGTCGACCGCAGTTGATACAGATATCGATGATTCCATAAGAATGTAAAAGAGAGATTATTAATCAGTTAAACAATAAAAAAACTGCTACAGCCTTCATTACTCTTTGTGTTCTTAGTAGAGATTACTAGTTGCAAATTCAAACAACCACTTTACACCATTGTGTGTCGCCGCAAGTGCTGTGTATTATTTGTATATCAACAAATCAAGGTCAAGAAGCAAGTTTTAGCACATTGCGGTGCCAGGAGATAGGCACGGATAGTTTAGGCCATGTGCCTTAACAGGCATGCAGACAAGCCATATCTCTGCGTTACACGCACAAAATCATTTTTTTTTATTAAAAAAAGATCAGCTCAGTGCTCACATGAGAACACTCATGTTGACACAAGAGATCATTTTAAATACGTGACGTATGTTGACTGAGCCTTTAGTCTAAACCATCATTATACAATCACAGGAATTTGCCACATAAAAATAAAACATTTGAATGTGTATTTTTTCAGAAGTCATTTTTAAGCAAGCAATTTATGACAAGACATAAAAAAACAAAGAGCCCGATAAGGAATGTTCCAAATGTAAAACTACGGGTATGGGCTGCTTATTACGCGTGCATGGACTCGTTTCGGTAATTTTATTGTCCGCAGCTAACCACTGTCCGTGGCCATCCTATTACTTGTGGCATGTATTCAGATCAGACTGTGCGTGTGCGCAGGCTGATGTGAATTGTAGCCGGAATGGGCTAAATGGTCACAAAAGATTAGAACATATAAACTACACTATAATGTATTGGAACAAAGGTAGTTATGACAAAAGTGTTTCCACATACTTTTGCATATTTACTTCTTCTGAGTAGGGCACCATGCAAACATGACCTTCTGAAAGTTGTCGAAAGCAGAATAGAGGCGTTTGTACAGTCTTTAAAAACTCTAACATCTAGATGCAACTGCTGAAGCATTGTTAACGTTTAGCATGTTGGGTAACGTTTCAGCAGACGACATTTTGAAATACTTTTTTTTTTCATATTTTTCTCAGAAATAGGTTTTGACAATTCATACAAATTGCCTTCTTACAAGACAATTAGCATGTTATGACAAAGCCTATTTTATGGTAAAATAAAAAATAAAATATTATCAGATTGTAGTCTGCTGAGTGATAAATGTTAAACTACCTGTGGCTCTGAGGAAAAAAAAAAACAAAATTCAGAACCATTCGAATAATTAAATTTTCAGTGTCTCTTTGACAGAAAGTGCCATGTGTAATATGGTGAAAAATGGTCAAAGTAAATAAGAGAACTCAGGAACTGATACAATCAGATCCCCATCAAGCCCCAACACCAAAGGGAAAGACAGGCAAATACAGTTAAAATAACTTGAACACGGGGGAAGCAGAATTAGTAAATCTTTCCCAAAAAGGTGGGAACTCTGTTACCCAAACTGAACTGAATATGTAATCAACTTACATAATGGTTAAAAGAAAAATATATGAAAGTGAAACACTACATAATAATCAACAAAAAGTACCACAATGAAAGTACCGCCTTGAAACGGTCAGTAATCACAACTACTCATATTTACACAAATATGACAATAATGGATAAACTAAGACTACATACATGACGGAGTAAGAACTTATCTGCAACAATTGATTACATACCCTAAGTAATTATGAATATATATTAAATATAGTAATACCAGTTAAGTGCGACGCAAGTCTATCCCTGGCCATTGCCAACTAGCTACTAACCAATATTGCGCCTAATTTGTGCTCATGCTAAGTGCATATAATTTGTGCAGTGTGCATGCTACGCGCGAGAATTGCTGGTTTTAGCCCTAAAACTGGTATAAATGCGGTTTATTTTTACGATGAATAATTAAAATGATAGATTAAAGAAAACATGAGAATGCAGGGTGATGATGAAATGGGATATACAATGTGACTTTAAGAAAAATCGGGGTTATCTGTTATAATTTGATTGTTTATTATATACCCCGGGGTTAAAACCCTGTAACATTCTCCACCACTTCAGAAAATGTCGTCCCGACATTTAACACAAATTTATTTGTCAAACCAGACAAACTCAAAGACTATTAAGGATTATGCAAAAATAGTAAAGCTATTTAACACTATTTTAATTATCCATCATTCAAGCAGCACATCTAATACACATAGTCTGTCTATTTGGTAGTGGGGAAATGTATACACTCCCACAAAGTCTAAACGAGGAGGATACAATCTGTCACTGTCACTGGCAAACGCTATACAAAAACAACTTCAAATAGGGAAAGGAAGAACAGCATTCAGACATCCACACAGAGAGATGTCCAAACAAATAACTCTTATTTGAGTTATATCAGGAAAATTTTGCTTCTAATGCAATATGAAATTAGTCCTCAGTAGCCATGTAGCCAAAGTACATCTGTCAGCTCAATCTCTTATCATGATGACCCTGCCCAAGATTCTGGAGAACAACTCATACGTTCTAATTATGTAGTGACTACTTTGTCAGAGCATGTGAGGTCTATCAGCTGTAAAACTATTTTTGTATATACATGTCTTTCAATTTACTGTTGCAGATCACTTAATAGTTGATTTATAACAATTTATTTTTGAAAATAACAGTGAGAAATAAACGTATGTTCAAACATTAGGACTAACTTTGAAAAAGTGGGTGTATACAATAAATCAATCAACTATATGAGACAGTTATGGCAATAAAATAAGTAACTTGCATCAGAAGCAATGCAAATAGTAGCTTTTCGATATTATGACCATATTAATATCAATTAAATTCCGGTCTGAAAAAAAAGGCTCAAAAGTTTCGAAGCGAAGCTTTTAAAATGCTACCATTAACCCTTTCGCTTCCTGTAGACACTAATTTAATAAAAGAAGTTAGTGACACAGCCAGAGCGGTCCTACAACTATACAAGCTCGTCGACCGCCCATAAAATGTCGCTGAACTATGATGGCAAGTTTTTTGTAAATCTATAAGATCACCCAAACTTGTCACAGACATATTTGCTCTTGTAAACACAGCGATGGTGATGACATTCCTATAACAATACAAGCTCAATGACTAGTTTTATTGTTCACATCCGTACCGCATATCGGAATAGTAGCATATGATTGCCACGGTAAAATACCAGAGACAACGGAGTACCAACAACCAAGCGATTTGGGCTTATCCATACCTACCGGGCGCCAGGTTCCATCAGCCAAGGCCACAATGCCAGGAAAATCAGCAAACTGCACAAATATGCAATGGATCCATTTATAATACCGTACCGAATAAAACAATAACATTATTTTTTAAAGTGTATATATGCGCAGATATTGTCATGGAAGCACAGTTGCCAAAAAGTAATACAATAAAAAATACAAATCGCAAAGGGTAACAAAATAACAGCCACAAAGTATGCGTATAATCGGTCACACCACTTCCTCTTTTGGAACATGGCATTCCGACAAGACATCATAACTAAAAACATAGCTGAGTAGCAACGTGTATATGCCAAAACTACACATAAAATTTTAAAATACCACATAATACACAACAGATGTTGCAAGTACATTGTATTCACTTAACTCTGTCATAATGTACCAATATACCAAATATATGCAAATGGAACCAAATATATGCAAATGGAGAAGTGATATGAATTTCCTCTGCAGATTATACAGAAAAATATGACAACAATTTAAAACTGAAGCGTCTATAATTGTAAAACAGATAAACAGAGGGACAAGACAAATACTGTGCAGTATAATTCATAACATTAAAATAACCAATATCCACCCGTTTGCAATGAATGTTTTCTTTTTGCCCATGATAGTAAATATCTGGACGCAACATTTGGAGTAGAGGAACTTTGGCTGGGAAAGAAAAGTCAGAGTTGGACGTCTCTGCGGAATGACATACCTAGGAACAAGCTGCTGCTCACCTGTGCTGCTCACCTGTAACTAAACAGAATTATCGTCTGCAATATTAGCTGAACCACGGTTCTCAGTAACAGTTGGGACCTTAGCCAGAAATGGTTGAGTACTGTTAACATCTTTCACACTAATAATCGGCTGAGATACAGGTAGAGCCATAAACAGAAGAAGAATATTTCTATGAAGGATACATCAGCCCTCTCTTTCTCTCTAGAGCTGATGAACTCTCATTTGTTAGTGGAAAGTGTCTTTAATATTTGACTATTTAGTAAATTTCGTTAAAACTACAGTAAATTTTCACCATTTCGGTGGGCAAAAATGTTGATTATTAGGTATGTTACAGTTTGCTTTACATTCTTAAGGCTTTTCTGCACTTTGAATTATTTAAACCTATTCTGTTGCAATAAGTGAAGGTATCTCATAGGCGTGGTATAAGACAATGTAGGAACCCCTAAGTTAGCAAACTGAACGTTTTGGGTAGGAATAGGGGTGGGGTGGGGATGGGAGTAGAGGTGTAATCATATCTTAGAAATGGACATGTGATTTGGGTAATAGGGACGAGGCTTCTTTCTGCATATGAATTTGTGGGTTAGTCACTCTATGAACTAACACTTGGTATATATCTTGTTTTGGTACTTGCGGAGACACATTGCGAAAACCTTGGGCCCAAATATTAAGTGAAATGCTAACTGTATTAACAGGTGTACTGGTAGCCCCTGGCATATCACCGATGTCTACATATTCTTTTACACTGATATCCTGCCTTGGAACAATATCAAAGCGGCCAGTGGCCTTTAGTCTGTATACCATTAATTCAAGATCCTGATCTGTCCACATTACTATTTTGTCTTCAAGTGAATCCCCACTTTCAACCATACTGAAAATATTTGTGCCATTTCTTTATATTTTTTATCAGAACATAATAATGTTCCCAAACTACTGATCATTTAATATGATAAAAGTACGAGACAGAAATGTGAACCAGACATATTAGTATAAAATGACGAATGATGTAATCAAATTCAGTAACTATAACTGAGTCATAAATTCAACTATAGACATAATCCTTGACAAACACTTTTAGATATTTACCGGTGTTCGTATCCCGTTTCACCTACAGATATATAGATGATGTATTGTCTCTGAAAAACACGAAATTTGCAGAGTATTTAGAATTTATCTATTCACGTGAACTTGAAATAAAGGAAACAACGGAGACTGCAGCCTCCTCCTCATACTTGGATTGTTATCTCTACATTGACAATGGAAAGCTTACTACTAGGCTTTACGACAAACGGGATGACTTCAATTTTCCCATTGTTAACTTTCCATCCTGAGCAGTAATATCCCTTCTGTACCAGCATACGGCGTTTACGTTTCACAGTTAATCCGTTATGCCAGAACCTGTTCAAATTATCAGGACTTCATGGAGCGTGGGAAAGTGCTCACTACAAAGTTGTTGAGCCAGGGGTATCAAAAAATCAAATTGGTAGCAACACTTAAGAAGTTCTATGGGAGACATCATGATCTAGTCAATCCCTACAATGTGGCAGTTTCCAGAATTGTTTCTGATGATTTTGCCAGTGAAGCGCCATAAGTAGACTTTCCAAATCCCGGACATACGCTTCTACCGATATTTCCTTCGTTCAGGCCTACGGGCATGGTGGGCGAAGCTTGCTTACCAAGTAATGCTTACTTTCCGCGGACGCCTGATTACACCCTTTGTTCTGGGGCCCATGTCTGTTGGTCTGAACATTCTGATTCGTCATTCGTTTATGGATTTATGAGTTTGGATTGCGGCTTTGGTACCATGACCACAACTACTTATAACAATTTCTTACATTACGTTTCGTTGGACTTGTATTAGATTTACTTGTGTATTGTCAGTTGTTGTTATACTCTGAATGCATCGGTCCTACCGCCTGTTTGCATCGATACTTACCGCCTATAATAGCCGGTATGAATACTGCTTTTTATCTAATGGTATTACTTTCTTTACATCTATATGCGTATCACTAATAGATTAAAAGTTACTATTTCTCCTATTAGGCTACATTCTGCTTCTTCTTTACAGATTCCCCGTTCTACTGATAGATTTAACTCTTTGTTACCAACTGCTAACTGTTCGCCTTTGAAACTTCATGCTTCCAGTTATAATATTTTCCGTAATCACCTTAGAATAAAACTTCCTCCAATTAAATCTCCTATACTTCTAAAATATAAGAATCCGTTTAAAAGGAACAAAATGTACCCTAATATTTCCAAGTGCAATGCCAAGGGTTGCATCTGCTGTAATCATTTAATTTGTCAGTCAACTATTTCTTTAGTTAATCATAGACAATTTTCTGTTGTAAACAACTCTGATTTAGACTGAAAATCAGAGGATGTATATATGTTCTCACTTGCTGCGAAGGAGGTTGAGGAATGCAGTATGTTGGACAGACCAAACGGGCCCTTAAAACTAGGTTTAAGGAACATTTGCTTAAAATTAAAAAAGCTAAGAAAATTGATAAATTTCTTCATAAACATTTTCAGAGAGCTGGTCATTCATGATCATCTAGTAAAGTTTTGGTTCAATCTGTGGAAATAATAATACACAAGTCCAACTCTACCGAAAGATTCAAAAATATTTTAAGACATGAACTTGAACTTAAATGGATTAAACGTTTACAAAACCCCTTTTCCGCTTGGATTTAATGATACTATTTATCATAAAGGAAGTATTTCTAAAAAGTCGGATTTCGATGATTTTTGCCTTCTAGATATTAAAAAACGTAATAAACGATCCCATGGTAAGCGCAAAAATGGGAATTTTAAACGAAAATATAAAAGTGTCATCTCTGTTTTATTTAAATATTCTAAACTAGCTACACTGTCAATTTCTTCATTACGTAAGTTAGATGATGAGGCCAATAATTTTTATGATAGAAAACGTGATCTGTATGAAGCAGCTCTCCTTACTAGATGTTATACTCAACATGCTCTTCGTCCTTACATTGATTCTGAAATTAACCACATTAGACACTTCATCAAAGTTCCATTCATTAATAAAGGTATTGAATTCATAGATTTATCTAGCATATTTCGAAATAATAATGTTATATTAGCTATACCTTTATATTTCGAAAACACGGAATCTCCTGTTATATGTTACAAATATAACAGACCTATCCGTAATACTATACTTAATTTCAATAAGTTAGTTTCTGACCTTGATATTGAAACTAGCTCCCCAGATTCTTGAGATTGTAAAGATTCTAAATTTTGTTATCAGCCAGCGGGTCATATTGTCACTGATATTGAAAATTATAACTGATTCACGAATCCGTTCAATTATTTCAAAAGGACCTAAATATAGATTCCCATCCCATATTGATTTCAATAAATTTCGGGAAACAATTGCCAGTGCTTTAAATGACTATTGTACGCGTTAATGTAAACGAGAGCATGTTGAGTATAATGTTTTAAATAATTGGAAATTAAAGATTTTTAAGATCATTGATGAAGGTGTGTTATTTTACTCTAATAACCTTGATCTTCTCCCTCCTAAGTCTAAATTATCTTTTCGATATTTGAAACAAGGTATCCAAAAATTTCATAGGAAGTATGTTTTGGCTCCAGCTGATAAAGCTGCTAATAATTTTGTTGTAGTGCGACGACTTCATTATATTAATACTCTAATACAAGAACTTGGTAGTACCAAAACATATTAACAGATTTGTACTGACGAGAGATCAATTGTTATTGCCCATTCTATCGAAATTACTGCTAAGTTTGCAGTGAGTAATAAAGAAAAACAAGACAGACTTCCTATGTTATATTGGTTACCGAAACTTCATAAACGACCTTTTAAAACACTTTTCATTGCTAATTCTAGTTCATGTTTGACTACTGTTTTGTCAAAACTGCTAACCTCATGCCTTACTGCTGTTAAAAAAATGGATTAGATACTATGATACTGTTTACGAAAGGGACGGAATTAACTATTTTTGGTCAATTAAAATTTCCAATGAAGTTCTCAGTAAATTTATATCTAAAAACTTTAAGGCTTCTAAATTGTCTACTATGTTTCCTCATCATCTTATAAAAGATAAACTTATTGATTTAATTAACCGAACGTTTATTCGGGAGAATACCCAATATTTGGCTTGCATTTTTCACTTCTGATGTATACGATAATTACAATTTATGGTCATATCAAAAGGCCTGTGATGCTCTTGTTTATCTTTTGGATAATATTTTTATCAAATTTGGAACTAAACTTTATAGGCAAACTATTGGTATTCCGAAGGGAACTAATTGTGCTCCTCCTTTTGCAGATTTGTTTCTTTTTTGTTATGAGAGAGATTTCATGAAGTCTCTCTCACGGGAAAATCAGGCTGACATTTTTTGGCTTTCAATTCAACTTCAAGATACCTTGATGATTTATTAAATATTGACAATATTTACTTTGATCAAATGGTGAACCGTATATATCCTACAGATCTCCAATCAAATAGAGCAAATTCTTTCGATACCGAGGCACCTTTTTTGGATTTGAATGTATGTATACAGTTTCTAATGGTACAGTTTCCACCAAACTTTATAATAAACGGGACGATTTTGATTTTGATATAGTCGATTTTCCTTTTCTGGACAGAAATGTCCCCCGGCGTACCTCATATGGGGTGTATATATATGAACTTATTCGATTCGCCAGGGCTTCTTCAAATCTTAGTGACTTTAAACCTTACTGCCAAACGTCTTAGGCAGGGCTATCGTTATTTTAAACTTCGTCAGGTGTTTTCGAAATTTTATCGCAGACGAAGTACCTTGGTAGAAAAATATAGCGTCAGTCTGAAAACACTTCTGCAATAAGGTATATCGGAACCAGAATTTTACGATGACTTAGTGTACAAATTTACAAACATGTGGGAAAATCTAACTTTTCAGAGCAATTCAGAAAACTAATAAACCGTTATAAAAGAATTGGCTATAGCCTAGATATTATGCGGCAGACTGCATGCCTAGTTGTCAACCCAATCATTGTTGATGGCTATGCTTCACTCTTTAATTTCACGATGGCGGTTCGGGCTTGAGACTCAATGACGGCCTCTTCGTAAAATTTTAACCAGTGGGTTGGGACTTGACGATATGTCTTTGGCTTGGCCGCCGTGGTTCAACTATTAGTTTTTATTTACTCTGGTATAAGTAGAATGTTTATCATTATGATTAATTTGATTTTTATGTTTTCGCTTTGATGCATTGACTGGGTTTGGAGCCTTAATGCGAACCAAATTTTTATGTATATCTATATTAAGAGTAGCATCGAGACCCAGGGTGAAGTTGGCTAGCTGTAAAAGTGCTTTAAACCCCCCGGTGGTTTATTCTACTGACCGTTCTAAGGTAGTGGTCTTACTTTTTGTTGCTTTGTGGTTTATTCTACGAGGCGATTTGTTTTATGTCTACCCTTGTGTTATTTTGTTCTTATGTTTTTCAGCCCTTCTAGCATTGCGATTACCTCGCTTGGGGAAGAGAGAGCTAATCTTAGAGTTTTTCATACGTTTGTACGATTTCCGCTTGTTTGGTTCTGTCTGTTTCCTCTTCCTCTTGGTGTCTGGCTGCGGTTTGTGATTGTCGCACTCCCTGGACTTTTCTCTTATCGTTTTTTGCATAAAAGCAGAAGTAAGAAGCATTTCAGACAAATTCAACACACTAACAGACATGAGTCTACCTGGACAAAATTTCAAAGTATAAATGTAAACATACACATTTCTGATAATCAGACTAGCTAAAAAAAACTGTTAAGATATAACTCAAACTGACTAAATGAAAATTCAGCCAATTATTCAGTCATATCAGTCATATCATCTACTACTGCAAGCAGTTAATGGTACAATTTCACCTGACTAAGTCAAATATTAATCAATATATTTTAAAGTCCTTGATTTGAAAAAAAGATACGGCTTCTAAAATAAACCATTTCTTTTCGGAACTAAATAATTTACTAATCATTCATTATATTCAAAAGTATTTCTTTTCAAAGATAACCCATTTTAAAACTGTTACTTATTGTAATCAGGGATACATCTCTGTATGAAGTAACGGCTGATAGACAAGCGACAGCTTTTCAATAATTTCTAAATTCGAAACTTGGTTTGATAATACTCGAACTTATTATAATATGGGACACAACTCATCTAAGGTGACAACGGACAGGCAGGCGAAAGCTATTTATTAAGTTCAAAATCTGATTTCGTAAACAAGCTCTACTTTTAAGGAGCACAATTCTTTTGAGGTGACAGCGGACAGACAGGCGACAATCAATAAGTTCAAAATCTGAAACTTTGTTTGTAAAGCTCTTAATTACTATAATAAGGGACACAACTCATTTAAGGTGACAGCGGACAGACAGGCCGCGACTATTTGAACATGTTCAAATCTGAATCCTTTTTTATAAAGCTCCAACTTATTATAATAAGGGACAGACTGCAGTTGACTGCGACAAAATATTTTAAATACTGAATTCTGGTATCTCTAATAGTAGTGAAGTGCTTCTTCTGTATGCCAATAACTTATTTAAAAAAATATTCACAAAAATTTAGTCATTTAGAAACCAATTATGGCGTATTTAATTAACACACACAAATCATCATCGAGACTTAGTAACGTAACCAGAAACAAACTACATCGAGGTACCGGCAGAAACTTCTGGTACAAGAGACTATAAATAATCTGGGCACATATAGTTAAATAATGTTTACATTCTCAACATAGTACATATATTTCAATTATGCATTTTGAAAATACCATACATCAAACATCTAACAGCAGCTGTATCATCTGCGCAAGTTGGAGCAGCACAACTGATTTCACCAATATGAAGCCCTCCTTTAACAAAAACACGCCGATCCAAGCTACCATTCCTTGTATAAATTAGTGCTCAGCACCTCTTCTTGTCTCCCTGTAGTAATTGAAAGGGTTCTGAAGTAGATCTACCCTACTTAACTGCTGTTGCGGCTTCTTCGTCTAAAGAACGAACCAGGAGCCATTGTGCTACTTCATTCCTCATAAGATTGTCATGACTGACCCCATGGCAGGCTGATCTAGCATAAAAAGAACGCAATTAAGAGGAGCTGTCTTGTATCTCGTTATTCATTTATGGCCTCTTCTAAAGACAGCAATTAATTGGTGAGGAATTCTTTGTGAAGCCTCTCTGTAAATTGTTCTGATTAATAGTTGAATTTTTTTTCTGAGGACAGCTTCAAGGACTTTGGTTATCACAGATAGAATTATTATGCCTCTATAGTTCTTAGCCTCTGTGCTGGCTCCCTTTTTTGTTTATAGATTGGCGTTAACACGCCGAGCTTTAATGGATCAGGAATTCTCCTAAGACTGAAGAAATTATTTCTGGCACTTATAACCATCTTTAGAAGAACATCACCACAATACAAGATATGCTCGACGACACCGTAGATGTGTTTGCCTGTCCATGTTCGAGGACTTGAATGTTTTTTTAACTTCCTGACAAATCATAGTATCATTGAAAGAATTGTTGGATATATGGGTACAGATATCAAGGATATGCGGTTTTTCGGATTTAATATGTCAGTGGTAGGACCAATCATCTTTATTACGTTCCACTGGCCTAGAAAGTGTTACTAAAGTGTTCCTTTAAGCCCAGTAAGACACTGGACGGTGTGTTATAGTTTGATTTGCCTACATGCAGCTCCTTCACACAGGATTAGAGTTTTCATCGTTGCTAGTCAATCAGTCTTTGAAATAATTTTGTTTCACATGATATTGCATCAAGAAGTTGTTGTCTAGC
The DNA here is from genome assembly GCA_964016985.1 of Anodontia alba. Lineage (NCBI taxonomy): Eukaryota > Metazoa > Mollusca > Bivalvia > Lucinida > Lucinidae > Anodontia > Anodontia alba. The sequence goes on along the minus strand of OZ024824.1, from coordinate 61,418,212 downwards.
TCTAGCTAATCCCCGAAAACGGCTGACTCTTCTACAATTCTACATAGTTTTCGCAAGTACCGAGTAGTCAATTTCTTGTTACTCACCAATATATTGCTCTGCTTATTAAATGCATTGTTCTGCTTCCACTCCCAGAATGCTTTCTTTTTCGCAGTCAATGTAGCTCTTGTCTCTGGAGTCCAGACTCGAAGACGAGCTCTTCGGTGACGCCTCACTTGTTTAGGCTTGATTACCTCAACTGATTGTACTAAGATGCCGTTAGTTTTATGCACTTTCATGTCTAATAGCCCTGACGGTGAAACTTCCTGTTTCAGATCCGATAGCCTATTGTTGACTACTAACGCGCACTAAGCTTTATCCATTGTATTCCATTTTACCTTACTCGATTGTGCGAAATCCGCATCATGCTCACCGACATGTTGGATGTCAAATCTAAGAGTAAAGCAAACGGGGATATGGCCAGCCACATTCACATAGAGATCGTCAAATCTGGTTATAATTAAAGCTAAATCCTTTATTCTCCTGTCGAAGAAGTTATAGTCAACCGTAGTGACTCCACAGGGAATCCACAGTGATACGTCTTAGAAGGTTAGTTCCTGTCGTTGAAGCGCCATTGTTACATAGTGGGGAATCACCCAATATCTCGAGTGTGGGTTCTAGGGGGAGAAATACTAGCAGTTGATGATGATGAGGAGGATTTATTTCCCCAACACTCACATAGTCATCACTGCTACAATTAAATATATATCCTAGTTACGTATATATAAATATATTAACATGAGTTAAGGGCGCCGCAATTCTATCCCTGGTCATCGCTAACTATGGACTGACCAAGATCCCGCTTAATTAATGCGCATGTTAAGTGCATATAATTGGTGCAGTGTGCATGTTACGCGCGCGAATGGGTAGCTTAAGCGCTAAAACAGGTATAATTGCGTCTTACTTTTACGATGAATCATTTAGATGAGAGATGACAAAAAATGAGAATCAAGGGTGATGATGATATGGGATATAAGTCGGGGCCATCATAAAGTCAGAACCTCGACCAACCGGCGTGCAGTAAAAGAGGTAAGCAAAGTGATCAACCGTGATTGAATTGACTGCTAAGCAAGCAGACTGTCTTTTGACATCAATGTTATATCCCTTTCTTTTATAACATATGACAATTTTACTCAAGTGATCAGAAAATTCAGGTTTTCCTACAATTTTTCTAAATGTATATAATAAGTCACCATAAAATCAGCTTCCGATAGGCCTTGTAGCAGAAGTGTTTTTAATCTGGTATCGTATTAGACTAGTTCCATTAAGAAAAACTATAAACTATAAAATTAACGACTATCGGGTGGCGGCGGATTTAGCTGATACGTAATAACGCATTTTACATAAACATTTTCCATTAATACTGGATAATCGTAAAGCTAGATCCACATCGCAAAGTTGTTTATTCAAGCGAAGAAACTGACCATTTTCACTGTTATGAATAGTTGTACTTCTTAGCGGACAAAATATTGGTTTATAATAAAACTGACTAGCAAACAATACAACAGCCTCTCTGGCGCAGTGGTAACTATGGCTAGTTCTGTCTGAAGTTCGAATCCCAGCATAAGTGATAATTTTTGCTTTCGTTGTTTAGCTTTTGTTTTCGTTTTCAATAGATCCTGTTCTTATTGATATCATTTCTATCTATCATTGTGGACTTGTTTACTTTTTTGAAATTTTAGGACACAGTATATCTTGACGACAAGTAATGAGGCTGTGCGGATGCGAAACTTATTTTCTTTTATTGCAGTGGTGCTGCATGGCATTCGAAATGTCACATTGTTTCTGTTGGGTCACCAGCATTTGATCGTCATAGTCGAAGCCAAATTACCGATGAGTATCCCATAACAACCTGGACGGTCTAGATATGTCTGTTTCAACACACAGCCTGATGAGTTTTCGCTGTTCTTTGAGCGAAGCGCACGGCCAGTCTTGTTGAACATTGATTATTGCCCGAAAACCATGCATAGTTATATCCAGTGGCTGAAGAGTTCAATGAAAAGGATGACAGGCGGTTTGTATACTTTGAAAAAATTCTTTTGTAACGGTAATGTTTGCTTTGCGGTTTGTTCAGGACTTTTCCAGTTTGCGTCTTACATGTACCTCTTCGACTGCATTGCTCGTGATAAAACGAACCTCATAGTCCGTCCGTACGTCCGTCCGTCTCTCTCTCTCTCTCTCTCTCTCTCTCTCTCTCTCTATCTATCTTAAGCACCTTAGTTTGCTGATGTAATTTAAATGCTGCTTAATGACGCAGAAAATTATTCTTGTAAGCCTTGATTACCATATAAGCCTTTGCTTACCTTACAAACCAGCACCATAAGCGTTTTAACTGGAATTGCTGTTCATCAGTGAACTTTATCTGGTGAAGGTGGACAAGTGAATAGGCTTCGTGGCCACGGACTGTGTCAGAAAAGTTAAAACTGAAATTTATTTTCAAGAAAAACACAGATGTCTCCCAAAGGTTTGTGTCACTGAATGTGTCTTATTTGAAAGAAAGAAAAAGTGTATTAATGGTTATGGGAAGGTGATCTAAACGTTTTACGGAGACATTAAACCTTTTTGTGAAGCGAAAGGGTTGAGTATGCTCAAGGCAACCCTTGTGGAACCAAAGAATCTTGTCACTAATGTGTTTTTTTATAAGAATCAAGAATATATATGGCTTATGGGTGGTTGTCTGAAAAAGTATCAAGACTGAAAGCATTTTACGTAGAGAAGGTGTGGAAAATGCCCCCGAAGTATCCCTGGGACTCCTAGATCCTTGTTCTTCTCGTGCCGGGCATAGCCTTTATTAGCCAGGAGGTTATATCCACCTCAACATGGCAGGCACATATATGTCCGCCGACGCCAGGATTCAAACCCACGACTGCCGGATAGGATTCAATGCATCTTATCGTAAGCAACGAGAATATATATGGTTTATTGATGGTATTCTGAACCATTTGTAAGTTATAGTTCACATCTAGGCTTTTCCAAAACGAAAGCCCATGTGAAAAAATTAAAATAATTAAGCCTGTTTCACATCCGGCGTACGATTTTTTGCCGTACGATTTCCTTATATGTATTTGATATCGCAAGGCAGCCTCACAATGCCCGTACGGCTGTTTCAGTTACAGTACGATGTTAGCAGCTTCAACGTCCGAAATTGCTAACAATTTCTACGACAGTCTTAAGATGGCCATAGGACTGTCGTGCAAATTTACAAAATTGTCGCAAGGCTGTCGTAAGAATTCTTGCAGTCATCCGTACGATAAAGAAAAAAAATGTAAGGCTGTCGCACGAATGCCTTACCATGTTCGTACGTTCATCGTGCGAAAAAGGCTAGTATCCAAAACCTTTGAAAATCGTGCGAAATCATATGTCAACCCCGCGTTTGTCTTGAGGCTGTCTTACGGCAGCCGTACAGCGTGCAAAAATCGTAGAAATAATGTGTATGTTGAAAATTTGACGTACGACGCTGCGACAACCGTCCGACGCTGCAAATTCGTAGGACTGTCTTGTGACTATCGCACGGACTTCTGCGATTTTTGCCAAAAGGACAACCGTATCTAGCCGTATTAAATACTATCAGACGACGTGCAGAACTCTGGTTTGCCTACTGTTGGAGTTAGGGTCCTATGAGCTTAGTAAAGCCTGTATAATTTTGTATATACTATAGGAATGCCTTTTTATAGAAGATATATTATGTATGTTCGTTTGCAGGAAGTACAATATATTACACACGCGCATATGCACGAACAGACGGATGGACATGGGTAAACCGTGATGCATTCGCGCTTTTCTTCGAGTTCGATTGTTATACCATATGTTCACTTTTCCAAGATCATTTTTACAGAAATGTTACCGTCCAGAATGAACTGTAACTTAGTGTTTTAAATATGGTCAATATTTGGTAATTCTGGGAAACGATACATTACACCATGTGTGAATACAGTGTTAACATGTTGGGGAAAATGAAAAATCTTGATTGTTGAAAACACTTACAATTTTTTGTATTGCCTTCCGGTGAACTCATACCAGGCAAGTTTTCGCTTAAAACCGAGATGGTAGGGCTTAGCGTTACAGAATTAAGGTTGATGTCCGAGTAAATATAATCTTTGTCTTTGTTTGTCCCTTTCTCAAACAACTCTTTAAATTATACCACTCAGAGAGAGAGAGAGAGAGAGAGAGAGAGAGAGAGAGAGAGAGAGTCTGGACTAAACAAGCATGGAACAGGGATAAAAACAAGAGATGGAATCTTTTTTTTTTTTTTTTTTTTTTTCTTTGCACTATATGAATAGCCATTTGTTAAACAATTTCTTGCCTTAGCAGAAAAATGCTTATCTGTCGGACACTTTTCACGGCGCATACTACTTACGGAAACGTATCCATGCATTCCCGGTAATCTTTGCAAATACGTATTAATTAACTGTTTTCTGACTATATTTTTATTTCTCGTATATACTTAAAAAAATTAATGGCATTGTTATTGTTTAATAGAGTCGCTCCCTATATCAATCTACGTAGCCATAGTTAAGACCATTGAAGCTCACTCACATGCTTATTGCTATATAAGTACAGGATTGGTGAGGTACAATTTGCACGAAGATGTTTCCCTGATGTGTTCCATACGGGGCCAATTTTATGACCAACATAAAAGTTTCCGTCAACTTTCTGTCTACTTTCAGTGTCCCAAATTTATGTGTGTCTGTCCTTCAGAGTCCGTCTCACCGTTCGCGAAACTCGCGTCGTAAGAAAAGTGCCCGTGGGTACAGCTCGAGGCATAAGAAAATCTACCGTGTGTTCCGATAGTGTGTATATCTACTCTGCCCGAGGAATGGCGGCTGCTGTTTGGTTAGCTTTGTTTCACACATGTCTAAAAACGATGGCCGAATATTAATTCTTTGAACAAGTTTAACTTTAAAAATCTTCTATCGAGCGCAGAGTTTGGTTTCTCTCTCATCATATTCGAATCCGGAAAATACCCGAAATCCAGTGATGTAGTTTCAATAGCAGACGGTAAAGACTCCCGATAAAACAAATGTTTGCTAATGAACTGGTGGATATTACTCATCGTACCACTGAAAATATCTATACATGCTATTTTTTTTTTTTAAGTTTGCAATGAATGCAAAAGTTTGCAAATTCAATTTTCACTTCAGTCGCTTATCATGATCGGATGATAACAATGTTTGGCCCTCTAAATCATTTTTCTATTGAAGCTGAGATTTAAAGACAGGATTTTCAAATCGGTGGTCTGGTTCCAAGGTCGATTTGAACTGGTAACCAGCTCAGGAAAAGTAGGCGGGGCTTAGCCTAGGTAGGCTTGCTATCTATAAGGATCATAAAACTGAAAAGGATGTATTATGTCTATTGAAACCAATCAGGAATTGTGTCTATTCACAAGGTAAGTATTAAACTGATAGGACTTAAACGTGGTATGATGCAGTACATGTATTAGTCTGTACTTGTACGATCAAGTACGGCAGCTGTCGATGGCTGACAGAAAACGGGCTCTTAGTACTGGTGAACGGCTAGGAAGCTTTCCCTGCAAGGTGTGGTTAGGGTCGCGTAAAACCTCAGCAAAACAAAAACAAAAGAATACTTGTAAGAACCGCTTCGGTAGCCTCGGTGAGTTTTGAGCAGATATAAAAAACAATATAGCAAATCTTCATCCGATTTTTTTAATTTTAACAACCATAAAATTCCTGTTTCAGTAATGGAAACGTAGAAAAGAAAAAAAATGTGTATTGTGTGGGATTCGAATCAGCCACCTATGACGCTGAAGTCCAGCGTGTTAACCATTATACCACAGAGACTATTATTTCTTTAATGTTTATAAAAGGTTATACCCATTTGTTTGAATTATAGGTAGTTGTACATAATTCTAAACAGTGATTTATAGTTTATAGTTTAAGTCGATAGTTTATAGCTTGGTGCTTAATGGTACTAGTCCACTTGGAAATCAATTCGTAGTGTAAAAAAGCTGTCCTTATTTTATGATACCGATACTCCTGTATGAGAAGTTTTTATCACGAGCATTGCAATCGGCCAAATGGCTAGATATTCTAGCAAACCGAATAATTAAAGAACTATGAACACCATAAGAAGGGGCACGAGGAATGTTGCCTTCCAAACACGGAAATTAACAATGTCAAACTCTATATTCTCGCGTTTGTCATAAATTTTAGATGAAACAATACCGTTAGAAATTAATACATGCAAATCGAAACCTGCGGCTTCGGTATCAGTAGAACAAGCTGCTTCAGACGAGAAGCTGTTTATTGATTACACGATTTTATACATGCATATATTCCTGGGGCAAGGGCCGATAATTTGTCAATAATAAGCCATTACAAATAAATCGGGATGCACATTTTACTTTGCGCACAAGTTCCAACAGTCAACCTAGGGTCTTCGTTTGGACAATCTGTAGACCTTCAGTCCCAGATGCTGTGTACAAAGATTGGGCCGCATTTTTTTCTTTTTCTAGAGAAGAATATTGAAAGCATAATACCATATAGGGGAAGGTGGCTAAGATAGCGGAAACATTTGAACAAATGTCATATTCTTTTCACGGAAGACTCCTTGTGAAATATGGTGAAAATTGGTAGAGCCGTTTCAGAAGAGAAGTCGTTTATAGATTGCACTTTTTTTGCACAGTGTACCTTACATTTAGGTTCCGATAGTTAATCTAGGGTCTTCTTTTGAACAAGTTTGGTAGACCTGAGTCCCAGATGCTCTATAGAAAGATTTGGACGCAAAGTTTTCTTGGTTTTGATAAAGAATATTTTAAGTGTTTTACTATAAACGGGTAGGGTGTTTAGATGGCGAAATCATTTGAACAAGGTCTGCATTAAGTGTGGTATGTTGAAGTTGGGGTGCAAAGTAGGTTGAACCATAAATATTGTTTTCCAAATATAAGAACAAATCAGATTATACAGTTTATTCAGACTTAAACTATACGCTTTCTACATTTTCAAAACATCATATGATATACATGTACATATATTGGTGAGAATACAAAATAATTCAGTTTTCAACGACTTTAGTACCGAGGAGTGTACTTTTGCTATATATATATATATATATATATATATATATATATATATATATATGTGTGTGTGTGTGTGTGTGTGTGTGTGTGTGTATGTGTGTGTGTGTGTTTGTCGTTGAGCAGAGTAAAAGCAGAGTAACAGAGGTATAAAATACAAAAGAGACCCAGGAATATCTAATATCCAGTACAACAGTGAGTTTAAATTTAAATTCTATACTCCTTTTAACGGTGACTGGTGTACCTTGTCAGACATGCGTAACGTGAGAAGAAACAGTCATCATACCATTTAAAGTGCATGTTAATATTTTAATAAACGTCAAAAAGATTGAACACACAACAGATTAGAAAATGGAAGTCTACTATATAGTAAAGATTCCTACAGCACAAATGCTGACCAACCATTAAGAAGGTTAGTTCTCAAAACTTCATGGAAAGCCTGTCCGTCGTACCATAGCAATTATAACTGAAATTCGCAACACATTCGACTATAATTAATTATTGCTATTTACTTATCTATTTATTTATTTATTTGAAGAATTTTGCGGATAATTTCTGCATATATGCCCTCTTTTACCATCGATAAAGACGAGAACTTTTGCGGACAATTTCACTTATGTTTGGTAACAGCACTGTCTGTATCTTTCGAAAATACCGTGAAAATTCGACGCAATTCATACTTATATTAAATAAAGTAAGCGTCGATAATCTGATTATTAATTTACACTGTTTTTCTCATAAGATAATAACATAATTCGTATAAAATCTTATCTACTCATATTAGCTGTGTACTATATTGATCAAAAGAAGCACAAGTAGATATTTCTTTTGTCATTTTACCTGCCCTTTTGTTACATCTCAAGACACTTCTTTCATTTCTTTTCTCATCATTGTATAAAGGAGTTAATAACGGTTTTCCACCTTCTTGTTATGTTTGAAAATACAATGTTTATTTTCTTTTTATAATAATTATAAATTAAAATCAACTGTCACGTAGGTGCTTAGGTGCACGTTCCGCCTCATTCTTGCCTGTGCCTCTACTAAGTTGCGGGCTGATGGCTGTTCTTTTGGCTAGATCCTTCCAATATGAATATGTATAGAACATTTTATCAAAATTGTACATATTGAAGACAAATGGCATTTTTCATATTCTAGCCTCGACGTTCCCTCGAAAAGTGAAAATTGCCATGATTTTATAAGCCCGTTGGCTAGAGTTTGTCGATATAAATCTGTGTGTGAAAATTCATTAAAATATTTCAAAGGTATCAAAAGTTACTGGTATTTTCGCTAACTGTCCTATTTGGCCTTAGCATTGCCTCAGTAAGAAAGTGCATATGACGATTTCTTGTCTGGATCTTGTCAATATAAATTTGTTACGCATTATTTATCAAAATAACCCATATGATTGAAGGTCTATGGCGAGTTCCATATTCGACATTGCCTTGGTCAAAGAAAAGTGGCATTTGGCAAGCGTCTTCGCTAATTCTTGTCGGTGTCTATCAGTATGCCAAAATTATCAAAATATTCACAACGGTCTAAGCGCTAGGACCATATTTACTAACTAAACAAGGACGGACAGACGGACGCACGCACGCACATGCGGACTTACAAGATAATTATATGAAACTCTTCGAAAGTCAATCTTTTATTGAGATAACGTTTCTGCAGGTCGTGCAATTAACCTTTACTCGTATATATGTCACATTTATGCCCTTATGTATTTACAAAAGTCTGCTGCTACCAGCTACATTTAATTGTTTATCTAAAGAGGAACTTCATAAGCAGTTTGCTTTCATTCCAATTTTAGTATTTTGCATGTTGGTTAATGTGTGTGTGTGTGTGTGTGTGTGTGTGTGTGTGTGTGTGTGTGTGTGTGTGATTGGTTCTGAATAAATTGTTTAAACTAAAAATAAATATACAAATGTATTTTCTTGTACTATTTGTGATTCCTGGATTTTTAGAAACAAAATAAATAAATAACTTTACATATATAGTAGGAAGTTATTTTCAGACTGTGGAGACGTAGTCTGCTTGATGTATTTCCGATGTATTGCATATATGTGACGCATATGTTCCTTACATGTTTAAAATATATAATATTATGCAACACGAAGTCTTATAGCTGTAGAACTAACGTTCAATCAACGCTGATCTAACATTCAGACAAGCTGTAAACAAAATGGTATAAATTAACTGCTGGTCTATAAATAGCGCCTAGCAATGTCTTTACAAAATAAAATCGGCCTATCGCCACGACTGAATATTTTAGCTGAAGTATGGTTAGCCTTATGTTGTGCAAGTTGTACAGACAACAAACTACCAACTGTATCACCATCAGCCAACGTTTATGTGGCGTAGCCATCTTTTCTGTGATTGTGCTTACAAGGTGCGTATTGATAATATCATGATGATGACTACAGATCCAGGATTGTAAGATAGAAACCCATCTAGCAACATAAATTTTGTGCAGATAAATCATAAAATTATATTTAAAGAGTCTCACCCTTTTGCTGATTCAAGAAAGGCAGTTATCTAGTCAATATCAAAAGTTTGTGCACAAGTAATGCTTAACCGCTTAGATGAATATGTCAGCTCGGGAAAAGTGTGTTTCGGTTAACTGACCGACTCGCCATGACCTAACAGTTTTGACTGGGCCTTAAAACTCCAACTTAAACAAATCAATAATGTATAGTTTTCCCTTATTACAGTGGAAATACACCCGGAAACAAAACAATACGTGAGCCGTATTGTGAGAAATTGAGTATTTGGGCATATTCAAACAGCAAAACCTCTGACGAATTAGCATTTCAGAACAACCTTGATCGGATTACATGGTTTCACTGGCTGATCTCAGAATCTTTGTTGTTCGCATATGCCCTAAAGATACATTGCCTCACAACATGGTTCAGTCTTCTTTTTTACTTTTGCAGCATGCTTTAGAGTATTTTCTTTATATAACAGGAACTGACTTGGCAATGTATTTTAATGTGGGTAGCCGCAATTCGACGGAAATAAAAAATATGGTTTGAACATATTTACTTCCCTTTTCATTATTGTACATTAGTTTCAAAGAAAAGAACTTGCTCCCTCTAGTAGCAAATTCTTCTTTTTCTGAGCAGTCTCATGAATGAATTGCTTTATATAAACGTTGAAGTAAATTTGTTCCCTCAAAACTGATCTCCAGTTGGAAGAAAGGAGTAAAATGATGACAGACTTATTTCCCTTGATGGTGTAACCATACCACTTAATTATGTCCTTCTGGAATAAAAAGATACTAGTTTACCGATCATTACGTCACACGTGGACTACCGAAATACCAATGCCAAACATTGGAATTCCAGTCTGTCATTATATGTAAATATGAGTTTTATCATTGAGCGCTGTCAGTCAAGTTTCTTAAACGTTTAATCAGAAACAAACATGAGAGAATAAAGTTCTTTAATTTTATGTTACTGAAAATTCAATGCCTAGACCAGGGTTCATACAACATACAAACTCTATTAATAAACATGTACTCCAATTACAAAGGCTACAGCATATAGAGTATTTCAAATTCTAAGTAAGAATTGAGTTGGACAGTCAAACTGAAAAATATGTATGCTGGTCTATTTAAGCATTCAAGTCTTGAGTCATGTGGGCATTTCTTAACTCACTTCTCTTTGTTTCTTTACAAATTCATTGAAATTCACAGTAACACTTGAAACACCCACACAGAAGTCCTGAAACAAAGACAGGAAGCTTTACTTTTTAAAACAATAATGCATCAATTAATAATCAAACAGGATATCTATATCCCTTTCAAATAGGATACCAAACTTATGCATTACTAAAATGGCCTAGCTAAAGAAGTAAACCAGACTTACGCATTACTAAAATGGCCTAGCTAAAGAAGTGCCATACGTTATATATCAAATAATCTCAAACATGTACACCTGTGAAAACTTATAATCCTAATAAACGATTTTTAAAAAATAAATTAAGATGCTGTTAAAAACATAAACTCTTTAAGAAGACTTTTTTTTATAGTTTGTCACCCCTTGCAATCAGAATTATTGTTAAATGATAAAATGAAGAAAATATAGAAAAAAATGGAAAAGAAAGAATGTAGGCAAATACAGCATTTTGGCAAAGATACATTATTGCAGTTTAACAATATTATAGAGCAAGCTATAATCACATGTAAATACAGTACAAATAATGCTGTGCGCGCAGATAGTTCTATGCTCTTATTCAGGTCGTCATCAGCTCTGGTCTGGCTGCCGACATCACAACTGTGTACGTTGTCTTTCTGTAAAACAAATATGTAAAAGATAAGTAAACATACAAATAAAATGGCACAGTCACGAAGTTAAGCCTTCCCAAGGCACCAAAAGAAGGAGAAAAGAGGAACATTAACATAATAAACGTCACATATGAAATCACCGACGCAGTATAAAACACTAGTGGGTTGCTTAAACCAGTTTTACCTGATAATTGCCTTCTTTTCTATTTTCTCAAGCATAACCGTACCCTTAATTCTAAAGCAACTCCAAATTACAGATATATGTTCGGTCCAAAAAGGGTCCTCTACCTCATCTGTGAAACATCAGAGTTAAACATGTAATCACAAACACTGTAATGAAGCAAATTAAAGGGCTCAATGGCGATCTGAAGGAACAGTACATTAAACACAGAGGGGACCACGATGGGCCCGAAACAGACATTGGTAGTCGGGCGCTAACCCTCTGAAACATACTATGGAGGGAGCCGTCAATTAGTGTTCGGGCGGACAAATCATTTTGCACTTAAAGAAGGAAGCAATTGTCATCAATCACTGGGTTTTAAAGACAATGCAGGCCGTTTGTCTCAGGATATTAAATTTGTGAACTTCCTTTTTGTAGCGAAAGACAATTTAAATTGTTTCGAAAAAAAAAATAAATAAAAACGTTGTACAAACACACTTTTCTTATTTATAGACTAATTAGACGTAGAATCCCCAATAGAATAATGCAAATATTATAACATATAGTAATCGGTCTGAAGTAAATATACCAAATCATATTTCGGAAAGTAATAAAGTCGATATATGCACAAAGACAAAATTAGGAATATTCAGACAGACAGAATGGAGCAAAAATAGATGTGATATAACGTGATAAAAGGCACTTTCAGATGTTTTCTCCCAACGAAGGCTGAAATCAGTGCGTATCCACGCAGTCAGATCAAAGTCTTCGTTTTCCGTATGAAGACATTTTACATTCTTTGCTATTCCCAAATGCAGCCAGAATAAATTCTTATTAACCTGCTCATCCGATCCGAATCTTCGCTAGGTGCAAATACCTGGGGTAACATTTTCTGACGCTGCAGCTGATAATTTTTATTATAAAAGCGGTGTCTTGTAAGGCGTTTTCCTGTCTTTTAACTCTTACATCACGAAAACATACCTATATAATTTTGACCCCCTTAAACCCCATTGTTATATAGTAAAACTTTTGTTTACAGAGGTATACATTATTTCTCTTCTTTATGCTCAAAAACATAGATTGTGGGTATCCACAATCTATGTTTTGAGCAGAAATGTGAAAAATATCAGAATTTTTATCTGAAAACTTTCAGTTTTTGGTGGTGAAATTTTCAATATATTTGTACAGGCGTGTTTTCGTAATGTCCAGTGCCATTGGAGGGCTGTGCTCCTCAACTGTGGCATTTCCTTGGTATTTGGTCATTTGCTTTCAGTATCTTAATGCAGTCTTTAAGAAGATCTCTTTGATTAACTTCAGTAAACAAACGATTTATTTAAACCAGAAATAAAGTATAGCACATGCGATTTTTGCACCAGGCATCAAATCCAAATACTTAGGCGGAGCAAGGCGAAAGTTGTATCACCAAGGCAAGTGTAAAACACTTGTATTAAACTACTGTCTGCAATATAAGAGTTTTTGTTTCCCTTTAAGATAAAATGATTAAGACTTATATTCCTGTTTCTCCATCAGAGCATTTTAGGCATTGTTTCAAGAATCATAATGTAGAAAAAAAATTGCTGAAATTCCTATTAGTGCGCGAGTTATAGCGATTTGAACTTAAGTAGATTTGATCTTTCCAAATGTTTTTCAAACAGCTCATGAATAGTCATGAATATTTATAAGGTTTTTATGAAATCAAAGTCATTTTGAAACAAATATAATAATTTCAAATATTAAAACTTGGAATTTTTTTACCTTTAAATATCAGTTGATACAGTTCATCGTCATAGTTAAGTTGAAAACCTGCATGATCTTTTATTCGTTGAGAAAGTTGTCAAAATTTTAAATACGAACCATACTTTATGCTGTTTAAATTTCATGTAAAACAAAACAAAAGTTTAAATTTGGTGATTTAATTTGAATACAAATCTTAAAAATGGCCTACAATGTCACTAAAATGTATATCTAAACATCTATACTAAGTGTAAATGCTATATTGTATCTAGCTAAAATGTGTATTTACGAAAAAAAAATAATTAAAAAAAAACAGATTTCAACCGTGCAATATGGTTTAAAACTATTAAATTATAATAATTGCATTGTCAATCAAAAGTTACCTTGTTAGATAATAAAATTGCATATCACAGAAGGAAGTTTACATATTTCATGTTCTAAATATTTAATGAAAAATTACATCACAAAGCTTGTGTTGTAGGATATAAATGTAGCATTTTGGTCACATTTCTTTTTAAAGTAATTAAGTTTTATGGGATGTTGTGACGTTTAACTTGATTGTGTGGAAGATTTTTACACGGACCGAACAAATACTTATAATTTGGAGTTGTAGCAGAAATAATGGCGAGGTTTCTTGCAACTAATACCTTTTGCAACCTCGTTTTAACTATATGAAGCTTTATATCGATCAGGTGAATTTAAATTCAACACATCGTTATACTATGATATTGTTGCAACCCAAAAAAATACTTTTTTTTCCACAGCAACGTACGAAATATTCCTGATATTATAAGTGTACTGAGACATTTATGTACATCAACAGATGGAAAAAAAAGTCAAACTGCAAGGACTTAGGATTATATGGTAGTAATAGTACGTTTTGAATGAAGACACGTGCCACATGTATACTAAGTATTCCGACAGACAGGTCTGAATAAATAGTGTACACAGATCAGATGTACGATTTAAGCTCTTCCAGCAGTTTTAAGGCACATCAATAGGTAGTAAAATGGTCCAGCCAGTCTGGTCCAGAAAACTTGACGCTTTAGTTGTTATTAGTTTTGTGAGTGTGTCAGTTGCTTTCAAGGCTCATTCCGTTTAGAATATATTTACTATTTAATTTTTAGTACAGGACTAGTAACGAGAAAATTCAAAGGTACCCGAATATTTAAGGCAAAAAAAATTTAAACATGACTGAAACAGGATTTGTGTGCTGTCTTTAATTGTTAGCACTTCATGCCGTATTCTTGTGTTTAGTGGACCCTGTCTAACTTTGATCACCTAATTAGGGAAGAGGGAGACGGATGCTTTGCTTCATTTTGGTTTGTGGTTTGTGTACTGTCTGTCATGGTTTGTTTTCTCTTCCTCTTGGTGTCTTTAGTAGGCTATTATCTGTGATTCTGTGGCTATTCTTGACCATCTTTTATACTTTGTTTTGAAAATCCATAACACTTACTTGTTTAGAACCGGAGGTGTGGACATGACATTGAAAAGTGACTGTACTGAAATGTTGTCTCGCCCAGCAGTATTCATTGCCTTGATGGCAGGATCCCTGAATATATACATACTCATATATGAGCAGCGTCATGCAAACATGTGCCTTAGAAACCTATGCGGCCAGCGAAGGCGCAGATCAGACTGCGCAAATGCACAGTCTGATCTGGGCCTTCACTGTCCGCTTATAGAAGCATTGGATACTGTAGAACATATCGTTGTATAACAAAAGTCCTTATCAGGTTGTGCGGCTTTGCTGGCTTATGTGGGTCTTCACTGTTCCCATATACCCTGAAGACACCGTTTGTACTTGGCGCGGTTTATGTGCGAATTACCAGAGGCATTGTGCCCGACTCAGATATATACCGAATTTAAAGAACTTCTTGTTTAAGATTTCACTATCGAACAAAAGAAAGGTTTGCAGACCCTGTCTGCTGAAAGTAACTGAAAATGGCTAGCAGTGTGCTTATCCTTTAATTCCATTAAATGTTAGACATTACTGTCTAGGCCTCTTTAGCTGGTTGTTGGTTTGAAGTTTAACAGCCCAGTCAACACTTTTAAGTCAAGTCGAGCCGGTCAATTTACCTAACCACACATTTCCTGGACAGGCTTGTCATCTATGCGGCCATCGTATTTGTGCACATTCTTTCACTACTCTGTATTACTTTTACCAGGATGTGCGATAGTAATATTTGACGTCTTCAAGAAAACATAATGCCTATGGTGGCACTGGAAAATGAAGTATAACTGAGTGAAACTGGTAAAACTTCAAGCAATTCTAATATAGTATATCCATTGTTTTTCTTAGACATACAAAGGTAAGCTTTTTTTGTTTTGTTTTGTTTTGTTTCTTTTTTTTTTTTTTTTTTTTTTCTTGTTTATTTATACACACAAACTAACACTGTCAAATTAAATTACGGGTTTGTTCATTGCTCGTTTCCCATTTCAAGCAGTTAATTATAGAATGAGATTAACTGATTAGTTCAACGTGCAGCACGGTTCAAAAATAAGCGCCGATTACATACTGTAATTTGCCCGATCCATTCATTTTTACTGTCGCTATTTATCGTAACTAAATCTTTCTTATACATTGTATATTGAATTAAAGTAAATTATTCTGAGTAGTCTTAATTACATTCAGGCTTTTGCAAACGATTAAAAAATCACTAGAACATTATTTTCTGTGCTTTTGACATCCTTCGGAAAGACGTTTTACGCTCGACATTTTAATTTAAATCGAAAAAAAAAAACATAATTTGTGATTGACAATATCAGAAAACAGTTGTCTTTTCTGGTTCTATGCTTTGTTTTCACATATGTACCATAAATCTGTTCTTTAGGCCAAACAAATGGGTATGACCTATACAATTTCTATATATATTTTTTTTTCTGTAGACTCTATAGATGTTTGGGATTCTGTTGTTAGGAAATAAGTTTTGCTTTTCATCATTGAATTTTATCACCACGCTTTTGGAAGGAAAAGCGGGAATATTGTGATACCCCCACCCACCCCCACCCGCCCCCGTCAGTCCGTACGTCCGTCTGTAATGTCACACAACTGCTCCTAGACCATTTAAGCTAGAATCTTGAAACTTTCACAGACAATAGCCCTATGAATGAGGACTGGAGGAACACATTCGGAATTTGGATATGACCCCTGGGAGCAAGGCCAAGGAGTGTGGCCCCGAAGGGTCCAAAATCCATTTTGTACAAAGATACATGTTGCATATCAAATCAAAAGTTATGAAGAGTAGAATACGGTTGTGCAAAAATTTTGCCGCGAGGAGGTGGGGCATGTCTAGGGGACATTAGAGGTAAAAAAGTAGGATTTTGGGTCTTTTTTTATTGTCACCCGACTCCCCTTAGGCTTTTTGAGCAAGAACCTTGAGTCACAAGTAATAGCTCTATGAATGAGGACTGGGAAACACATTCGGAATTTTGATGCAAACCCTGAGGGCAGAGCCAGGGGTGTGGCCCCGAAAGGTCCAAAATCAGTTTTGTACAAACATTGTCATGTTGCAAATCAAATCAAAGGTAATGAAGAGTAAAATACAGTGGTGCAAAAATGTGCCACGGGGGCATGTCTGGGGGTCTAGAGGTCAAAAAGAAGTATTTTGGGTCTTATTTTTTATTTTATACCCAACATCCTCTTAGGATTTTAGCTAGAACCTTGAAACTGTCACAGATAATAGCATATGGATGCGGACTGGAGGAACGCATTTGGAATTTTGATGTGCAGGGAGACATGTAATGGTGCTGGCGCGGGAATATGCGTGGCGCGCCATCGACTTGCTCTAGTTAATAAACGTCACAAAGATTGCCTTTGGAAACAAAGAACACACTACAGATTAGAAAATGGGAGTGTCGGTTTTATTGATACTTTTCATAAGCGGTAATAAAGTTTGAAACAGTGCTTATGCCCTCTAGCGTTTAATAACTGATGTTCAATAACAACATTATGACAGTTTAAAAATTTCAAATAAATGGACCTTGTTGAAAAACTACATCCGAACCACTCACTCTGTAGATTTTTGCGTAATTTGAAGCCATTGTTCGTATAGAAAAATAAAATATTCGATTTTTAAACCAGTCACTAGAATAAAACTTTTTTGTTCAAAGTTAGTTACGACAAACGGTTTTATATTAAATCGTAACAAAAGTTAGCAAAATTACTTCTGTGTAAAGCGTCTGGCAAAAAACGACTTTCCGAAAGCTGTTGAAAGGAGAGTAATATTCGAATATTGAAGTAAAACCTATACCTTCTGTCGTCATGTGCAGGAGGTGGTAGCCAGTGGTCGTAATTTGTCTCTACTTCGAACCATCTAAAACACATATATATATTTACTCTAATAATAATGATAATTGATTATGTCATTTATTTGTTTAATATAAAAAGTAATTTTTTGAAAACAATAACTTGTTTTGATACATTCACTATGTCGTTAAAATTGGCGGCTGTAAAGAACCACCATAAAATGGGACGTGTCTTCGGACATATGCGGACAGCAAAGGCCCAGTTCAGCCAGCGCATGTGCACAGTCTAATCAGGGCCTTCAATGTCCCGCTAACAGAAACATTGGATACTACAGAATGTATGAATGGAAAGCTAAGGCCCGGCTGATACATTGCGCATACGCAGGATGATCCGAATCTGTGCATTTTTCGCATGTTCGAAGTCATTCCTTTGACACAGCCCAAAGTCGAGTATAGCTTATCTAAGCATTTATTTGTCAGTATGATTACAAAACTGCTACTTCATACTCATACACCCTGGGAGTGTTGCATAATGCTAGAGATAAAGAGTGGCTATGCATCGGTGTTAAAAGGCGCTTGGTGACGTTGTGTCGAGCACTTGGAGCTACCTCACATAAAGCACTTTTAAAGCGGACCGTGGCATTTCAGCGAGACACAACAAATCACGACAATACTATTGACAATAGGCTTAAAATGTTGAATGATGGAGTGTTTTAACACTTTAATCACCAAGGAGGAAGACATACGTTTGTGTGCAGGTAGATAGAAGTTCAAATCAAGTATCGCGAAAGTGCACAACCAGCCTCATTATTGCCTTGCTTCGGGCGTTTGGTGATTTCTTTGGCTAGATCTTGTCAATATCAATGTGTTTACAACATTTTATCAAAATATCCCATATTGTTTAAGACCTCGATATTTCGATATTTTGACATCGGCGCTACCTCGGTCAGTGAAAATTGGCATTTGACAAGCCCAATGGCTAATCTTTTCGGTATTTAAGTATTCCTAAGGTTTCAAGAGTAATTGGTCCCTTTGCTATCTGTCATAGTTGGGCTCGGCATTGCCTCATTCAAAGAAAAGTGGCATTTAATTAGTCTTTTGTCTGGATTTTGTGAATATTAATGTGTATACATTTTATCAAAGCATTCCATATGGTTGAAGACCAACGGCGATTTTTTATATTTTCAAATGTTTTGCTTCGGTGTTGCCTAGGTCAAAAGTGGCATTTTGCAACTCCTTTATCTGGATCTAGTAAATGTTAATGTGTTAACAAAAATATATCAAAATATTCCATATGGTTTAAAATCTACGGCGATATCCATATTGTCACATTTTTGCTTCGGCGCTGTCTGTCAAAGAAAAGTGGCTTTCGGCAAGGTATAGGCTAAATCTTGTCGGTATCTGTGCCAAACATTATCAAACTATTCCAACTGTTTAAGTGCTATGGCCATTTTCGCGAGCTGACCAAAGATGGACAGACGGACTTGTACATGATGATTATAGGGCACCCTTCCTAAGTCAAACTTTCAATCGTCAGTCAATCGACTTTTCTTCAGGTCCTGCATTTTATAATTATTGAAACTTAAGAAACTGAGAAACCGGTCATTTTGCTAGGCGCTTTGTGAAACGGATCGTTGCTTAAGACGGCCAAGTCGCTGCATCGCACTATACAAAAACCGCTAGCCTTAGGCTACTCTCCACGAGTCTGCAAATACCAGTCATAAGCACATTAGTGTCCCACTAGTATGTATCTTTACGAACAATCAGTATGTATCTTTACGAAAAATCAGTGTTAATCACACTGACCGAGATCAATCTGTGCTGTCGTGCAGAATCTGAGCCTTGTGATTTCAAATTATGAATAGCGAATTTCTTGAGCTATCCATTTTTGTACATCTCCAAAGCTTGCTCTTTATCCCATCACGTGCTAGACCCAATATTAAGAAAGAAGAAATTTTAGCCACATTACGAGAAAATTATCTTTCAGGTTTTGCAACAGACGAAGCCTCAGCTCGCATTACGCAACTGATCTGAGTTTTCACTGTCTACTGAATCAGACTTGACTCCTTGACTATCAACAAAGCACCCGGAGAAGACTGGTAAGCCTGTGGAAACGCAGGCTCAACCGAGTCTTCGCTGGGTGCCTTTTTTTCTCATACACCTAGGAGTATGTTTATACATATATACCATTAATACCACTAAAACATAAAGAAGCATGAGAAAAAACTATTACCCGCTCGAAAAAACTTTGCATCCATGGTTATCCAAAATGCGCCCAGTGAAAATTCTGATCAGAATGCGCGAATCGTTATTGTGCGCGCGTGTCAGAAGGTCAGTTTTCTGACATTGCGGTTCATTTAATGTTTATCGGACTTTTATAAGATAGCTTACGGATGCCTCTTACCTTCCTTGATTTGGATCGATCGTCCAAATATCCTCTGGTACTAACCGCCCTTTTGTTATCACAGTCCCTTCTCCAACCTTGGACCCAGCTATGATGAAATAAACGGGGGCTGCAATAGGCGTGTACGCCAACAAGTCGATTGCCGAACTGTAATTGACGCTATTAGCAATAGCCTGAAACAGCAACAAAAGTGTCTTACACTCAGAAGTAATACTGCATTTACCAACAAAAGTGAGTGGCCCTCAGAAGAAATGCAGTATTAGCCAACAAAGGTGGATGCTTTCACGGTATTTACCAACAAAGGATCTGGCCCTCTGATGAATTACTGTATTTACCAACAAAGTTGTCCGACTTTCAGAAGAAATATTTGATTTACCGTAAATAATCGGACACCTTCTCCTTAGAACACTTGTGTTGAGATATGATCAATACATTTTACTACCTCTTATATGATCAATACATTTTACTACCTCTTATATAACGGCCTATTACTTCTACCTTCGATTATCTCCCTTGTACGTATATATTTAATCTCTTACAACTGCGTCAGGGAGTCGACTCTTTTGCTAAGTGGTGATTATAGCATTGTTTGTTTATCTGGACCGAATTCGAATCCCGCAATAGACGGGAAGTTTTTCAGCTATGCCTTATTCCTTTGTTACAACTTCCATGTTGTAAGATGGAGGCTCTTCCGGGACTGGACTTTACTTCGCCGAACATGGCTTCGTGTCACCATAAATGATGACTTCCTTAAAGAGGGGGAGTGTAACCGCCTATCACTCCTACCTTCGATTATCTACCTTGGCAGATTTCGCATTGCTTGTGCGTATAAATTCAATATCTGACAACTGCGCCAGGGAATGAGTTCTTTGGCTCGGTGGTTAGAGTACTGGATTTTTATTTCGACAGACTGGGTTCGAATCCAACTATGGAGGGGGGAATTTTTTTTCAGCTATGCTTCATTTCTTTGTTACAACTTCCATGTCGTACACACACACACACACACACACACACACACACACACACACGTATATATATATATATATATATATATATATATATATATATATATATATATATATATATATATATATATATATATATATATAGCTTTAATTTTTCTTGGGAATCGTCTAGCTGTTCTAGCTGTTATTTCAACTATAATTTCAAACCATATTTTTCTGCAAAACCAATATTTTTTTTTTTTTTTCAAAATGCTGTCTACTACAGTTGTGATTGACGCGTTAAACCTTTCAGCGCTGCAGATCAAAACAGACAGATACCTGTGCAAATAATGTAGATCTAGATGAGACGGCTCATAATGAGCCGTCTCAGGATCTACACTATTTGTCTTTCTGTTTTTATTTTAGGCTAAAACCCCGTTTTCATCAATGGAATTATACACGTTCAGGGACGGAAGCGTCCATTTCAGAAACAAAGGGATGAAAGGGATAAAGATTAGTGTTCTGAAGTTAAGAAAACTTACATCTCGCACAAGGAAGGATACAGGTACAACCGACTTATCTAATAAGCCAATAATCAAGTTCCATAAAGCCTTGCCTTGATCTGAAATTTAATACCTTAGAGTGAAACAACAAAACTTTGCATGAGCTTAACGGATATGTGCATGGTTTTGATTGGACAAAGATTTCATAATGTAAATGGCACATTGTCGTCAGTTTTTTTTTTAAGCTGGACAGCTTAATTTTACAATATACTTGTCCTAATATTTGCATAAATGTTTTCTAAAAGGAATGTTAAAACACAGACTAAAGCTACTATATGAAACACACACACACACACACAAAGCATCCATTTTTTGAAGGAAAATATGATGCATTCCGAACAAAATGGCAAAACTATCATGACCTATTTATGCAAATGGCAGACACAAAATGCTTAGAACTAAAAAGATATATTACAGACTTCAGCCGGTGTTGAGTTCTCATCCCACACTTTATCTATCCTACCCAACTTCCCTCTTTTTCTTTCTGTTATTCGTATATAACTCTTCCCAGTATCCATATTCTCAAATTGCATGAAGTAAGCATTTTTTTTCACATGATTAAAAACATAAAATTATACAGGAAAGAGAGTTGTGTGAGAAAGGTTATAATAATTCATATTGCATTGTATTATTGTAAGATCTGTGGAGGGATGGTCCTCCCCGACCCTCCACATATCATGTTACGGGGAGATTAAACTTAAAAAAAAAAAAAAAAAAAAAAAAAAGCAGTACCTTCACAAAAAAAAAAAAGATTGACCCCAATAGAGCAATGGACATACGAAACTTAAATAGCTGAAATGAGAGTTTTCTGGGCCAGACTGGCTAGTTTCAGCCAATTAGGCCTTATCAGTGACCCTTATAGAAGTTTTCAAACTCCCGGAAACAAAACGCGTTACAGTATATCCACAAAACATTCTTTATAAATCTAGAGCGACCTTATCGACCCGATAACGGCCCGCTATAGATTTATAAAGAATGCTAGCTTGGTATATTCAAATACATTTATTAGCCGTTTCTATGAGAAACAAAAAAAAATATTCATTCAGTAATCACTGTTTGAAAAAGTGTAGGCCATCCAAAATAAGAATTCAATAACGTTTTTATATTTTAGCTTTTCCAAAATGTGCGACACTTAATTTACATTTTTTGTTAAAGCAACCTTGGTCGTTGAACTGGGAGAATGTAGTTATACTTTCTGGTTTACAAAAATATGAAAGCGGCTACCCAGAAGTCATAATGACAAATCACAGCTTTTCCGAGGCATCGACGACAAGTGCCGTTTACTGTCACCAAGACGATTTTATTCAGTAATGTTTTGCAATGTTTAGTCCTCTTTAATATTTAAAATGCTCGCGCTCTTGACAAAAGAGTTGATTTTTTTTAACCTTTACCTTTCTGTATTTTTCATGACATTTTTATCGATTTTTCGTCAAAATGCATCGTTTGTCGATTTATTACATTTTAGATGCATTCTTTGCCAGTTTTGCTTTTCCCTTTTTCTCTTTACTATACTTGTGCTAAAATGTCAATTCAGTTTATTACTTGTTGATGTGTCTGCAAACTCCCGGAATAGTGACAAACAATGTAGGCCCAGATCAGATGCCGCATTTTGGGCGTCTGGTATGAGTCTACCCAATATTTTTCGGACTTATAATATTTACTCAAAGTATTGGGACAGCTTAACTCATAATCATACTTATTCTAAGATTTGAACACATTATTTTACTACCTACTGATATGTTCATAAACTGCGGCAGCGTCTGATATTGGGTCTACACTCAGGTCTGCCTGTACCAATACTTAGGGTAAATATGGTATGAATCAAACACAGAGAAAACACTAAAGAGAGAATCTACCTCTTTCGTCCACAGTTATTGTAAATCCATTGGGTTTCTGGCCACTCAGTACACCAACATAGCCTGCGTAGGTTACAACACTATAAACAGTCTACAAACAAGTGTCATATATCGGAACACTATAAACAGTCTAGAAAAAAAAATGCATTTTCGGAGCACTGTAAACAGCTGGCAAAAGTTCCATATTCCGGAACACTATAAACGGTTTACAAACATTTTTTTTTATATTTTTAGCATTTAAAGAATGAAATGGCGTGAGAAAAAAAAAATAAAATGGGTTTGCAAACACGTTATGCTAATCTTATTTAACATAACCCTTTCAGTGCTTTTGACCAAGATAGATATATTCGCAAATAATGTAGACCCAAAAGAGACGGTAATGGGCCGTCTAACCAGCATCCACACAATTTGCCATTCTGTTATTGGTTTTTGACTGAAACCCTTATTTGCAACAATGGGTGTGTCCAAATTTAGAGATGGAAGAGTCTATTTCAGAAACTATGGTGTGAAAGGGTCAACAATAGTTTAATGCTTGCAGCGATCTAGTGCCTTCAGGAAATATGATAATGTTGTCGATTTCACATAGTTCCTAAATAAACAAAGGTACAACGATATTCTCCTACCAAAATTTTGGTCACTGTTACCGCCTCCAGCAATATACTTCTCAAACATCGCACTGTTATTTATTTGAGCCGCACCAAGAGAAAGAGTCCTCGTAGTATTATATGTAGGCCGCCGGCACACGAAAAGGCCTTTTGGGCATGCACAAATGGCGAAGGCCCAGACCACTTTGTGCAGCCACACGTCGAGTCAACATCTTCGCTATTAGTTTTTTTTATATTGAAAAAGGTCACTTTAATGTGTTGGTGAACAGCGAAGATCCTGACCAGACTGCGCGGAAGCACATCTGCGCTTGTTGATGTGTCCTAAGGTCTCTTTCTTCAGCCGTCGGCCCATATGAGAACAGTATTGATCCAACTCTGTAAGCGAATCATAATGGGAGATTAGCGAATCAATAATTATGCAAGTTGACAGCAAAGGCCCTGATCATACGGATGCACTGGCTGATCTGGGCCTTTGTTGTCCACATATGTCCCGAAGGCACCATTCATCATGGCGCGGCTGGGAAAATGGTTTGAAAACACGAGACTTGTGAGGCAATCTGTTTACGCTCGACGGCTGAACTATCTTTGAAAGTGTCCATAGAATGTGTTTTGTGTTGTTTCTTTCTTTCTTTCTTTCTTTAATAAAATGTTTTTAACAGAAAACAAATATTCCACGAGTTAACTTTGTTCCTGATTATCTAAAAATATTGCATTTGTAACATCAATTTTTATTCATGTGTTCACTTTTTTAAATTCTACACTGTACATAATTCTTTTTAACTAGATAAGGCGCATGCCTGATTATTAATCAACAAAAGAAAAGAGACAAAGTTAAAAAGTGAACTGATAATCTGATCAGTGGCATAAAATTATAGTTCATGCATTACTAAAGTTTTATCTACGAGAACTGTGTAAATATACCAATGAAATCTGGAACCTTATTTTTGAAGTGACTACACATTAATTAAAATGGCCGCGACCGTTCCTATGTAGGATGACGTCACAAGTCACGTCTTTCGTCCACTTGTATTAGTTATAAAAATGTTAACCCTTTCAGCCATGCAAACCAAAGAATGTAACAAGTGTAGACCCAGATTAGTTGGCTCATAATAATCCGTATCATCTGAGTCTACACAGTTTGCAATTCTGTTTTGATTACTGACTGAGATACCTATTTGGAACAATGGTTCTGACCAGATTCTATAAAGGAAGAGTCCACTTAAAACACTGAGGCATGAAAGGATTAATTAGACTGTTACCTTCCCACCGCTGATGAAATCAACAGCAACTGTTATATTCTTCAGTATGTCAGTATCATCATAGTCCAAATTTCTAGAGTGCCATACCTGTCCTTTGGAATCCTGGGACACGATACTAGTGCAAAATCTGGAGATAAATGTTGTATTGATTTAACCTTTTCAGTCTAGCAGAACAAAACATATACCTGTCCAAACAGTGTAGATCCAGATGAGACGGCTCGCTACGAGCCTTCTCATCAGGAGCTACATTGTTTGCCATTCCTTTTTCTGATTTTATACGGAAATCCCTATTTCCATCATTGGACATGTCCAAATTGAAGGATGGAAGAGTCCACTTCAGGCACTCAAGGATGAAAGGGTTGACTGTAGCTACTGCTTTGTATCTCTGTGGCGGGGAAGGCATCTTTGAATTACTTTGTTTCATAAATTTACATTATTACATGAGTCAAGTGTTTTTGTGCTGTGCATCATGTCAAGTGGATGTCACCTGATCACAGGATCACACAAGACGCTTGTATCTTGTGATCAGGAGATCTGGGAACACCCAGAACATCACGAAAACATGCCTATGTAATGTTGACCTCCTTAAACCCCACTTTTATATGGTAAAACAGGGGTTTACAGGGGTAAACATTATTTTTCCTATTTCGGCTCAAAAACATAGATGGCGGGTACTCGTTAGAACAGCCTCGGCGAGGCAGTTCTGACAAGAACCTACTATCTTTGTTTTGAGCAGAAATATGAAAAAAAAATATTAGAATGTTTATCTGAAAAATTTCAGTTTTTGGTGGCGAAATTTTCAATATATTTGAATAGGCGTATTTTCGTAATGAGACGTAACAGACCATCAGATCAGTTAACAGATGACAGTTAATCTTATTTTTCCAAGAAAATAATCCTTAGCATGTCGTGCATATCATCTGTTATATCCCCTAGAATGCGAAGACTTAATGTCTTGGAAAAAAATAGAATGTCGACTGCTATAATTTTTAATGGCACTTTAAAGGGAAATGCAGTGTTGATAAAACATGTATGCGAGATACAAACTCTTGACACACCATGCATTGAGATGTAAATTTGATCAGTATCGCGTGAAAATAAGTAAGATATCAAGATTTGATGATAGCAAAACTGCTTTTATTGGTGCCGCCATTTTGAATATTCATTGAGGCTTTGTGATGTCATAAAGCCTTAACTAAATATGAAAAACCGAAAGAAATACGATTTTCAACAATATTCAACCTCTGCTTTTGTATATATAGCTTCTTATCTAGGCATTTATGGATTTTGTTTGTAAGCTACACAAAGTTTTAATATTTTGAAATGTTTAGGACCTCATTAAATATTTAAAATGGCGGCGCATGTGATAACGGTTTTAAAATCTTTAAATGTCATTTTGATCTAATTTACATCAAAATGCATGATTTGACGAGATGTTTCATGTAAAATACGCGATTCACCTTGCATTTCCCTTTAAGGGTTTAGTAAGTTTGCTTCGTCAAATTGAGATCAAGTTATACTTTCTCTGTTGATACGAGTTTTCGGCACAGAATGTATGACACTCAACCGTTCGAAAGCAGCATAATTAAGTATAGCAATAGATTACATTTTTTGTGGATTGTGTCGAGGTGATTGTATCAATCATAAACTAAATAAATCCGGCATAATTTCATGTAAAGTTTGTCAGTGATTCACAGGCTTTTACATAGCACTAAATTCCATAGAAATTAATTTCATTTTTTAAAATGCCATCTCGACACATTCACCTGGAAAACGTGAGCTAATTAGCTTATTTCTGGGACGTATGCAAATAAAAGCGTTCTTGCTTGCTCGGTGGATTTTGTCAACGTATAATTGTCGTTTAACATTTTCAACCCTGTAGATCAACGCAGGTGCTTATGCAAACAGTGTAGATCCAGATGAGACGGTTCGTGCCGAGCCGTCTCATCAGGATCTACACTGCCTGCCTTTATACTTTTCAGTTTAGACTGAAATTCCTATTTTCAACAACGGATCTGTCCAAAATTCAAAGACAGAAGGGACCACTTCAGAAACTAATAGGTGAAAGTGTTTAAAATTGCTCTCCGCTAGTCGGATTGCACTAAACTAGTGTAAGCTTGCTGGGTTGCAATTATTCCAGTTCTCCTTCAAGCGGTATGATTTACGATATCAATGTGCTTACGAAACTACGTAGAAATCCAAGAATGCCTGGATTAAAATTGGATTCTAGCTATTTTGTGTCGTTGGGCTTTTCTACCGAAAGCAATATCTTCTGACAGAATAGCGGTGATTGGCCAACCAATCGGTAGCTTTTTCTCATTACGGTGAGAGTTATGATATAGTAATACATCCAACAAACTAAGCAAAGTAAAATATACTGCCGTATCGTACGAATAATAGACCTTTAAGACAAGAGTGGCCGCCATTGAAGGAATTCATTTCAACGCGGTGCTGTGTAACACCTGAACGGGCATGACGCTTTTAATAGTTTGGTTTCTTTGTGTGTGTGTGTGTGTTTTGTTTTTGTTTTTTTTGTTTGTTTGTTGTTGTTTTTTTTGTTTTGTTTTTTTTTTGTTTCTTTCTTTCTTTCTTTCCTCAGCTGGAGGTCTTTAATACCCGTACTACCTGAACTTATATACCAGTTAAGCTGTTTGTTAACTTAAAAAAAGCACATAACATTATTTGGTATATGTAATAATTATTAGCTAAAAGTATATAATAAATAGAGGATTTTACACGAGTGGTCACTTCATATAAAATTTATCCACTTGTTGTCAAATCATTTTTATGCCATGACATAACGTTGTCATATGATAAATTGCCTTTGCCTATTCGAGTTTGCACTGTAGTTCAGTAAGAAGCATAGAGTCTGACAAGGATATCTGTTATCCAACGTTTATATTTGATTTTGAAATGTGTATGAATCATAATATACAGGTAAATGAATTCTCACAGGCTAAATTAAGCCCAAACGGCTTTATGTTAAATTTGTCAGTGATTCGCTTGTATTTACACATCAATCTGCAAAACGCCTCATTCTAACTTGATCCTGTTTATGTAAAATTGCGAGTTAAATGGTTTATTTTAGAAACGTACGTCACCTCCACAATATCAACAACTTGTAAATATAAAAATAAGATAAATAACAATAAAACATATGTACAGAGCTCTAAACACAAACACGTGTTTATATTAAGTTAAAAGGGAATCTATATGTCATATATGAGCTGCGCGATGAGAAAACGTGTCTTCGGGCTCATGCGGACAGAGAAGGCCCAGATCAGCCTGCGCAGATGCGCAGGCTGATCAGGGCTTTCGCTGTCCGCTAACAGAATCATAAGACTCTATAAAATGTATTAGAGCAGAGCAAATGCCCGGATAAGACTTTGCGCATGCGAAGGATGAATTTGAATCTGTGCATTTTGCGATTGTTCGAAAACACCTATTCGCTTGGCGCGGCCTATATGATAAATATTTTATTACACGATCAAGTGCCAGTAACCTATACAGAACAAATACAGTATACATACGCTGTGACGTCGTAAATAATGTTTGCTAATACAACATCTCCAACACTCATATTGAGAGTTTTCGCAATGCCCCTCATTTCTCCAGCAAATGGAGGCTGGATATACTGTTCGATCTCGTCACCTATAATCTCTACGACTGGTATAAGGTCCTCTGGAACCATATTTCTGAAAAGAAAAGTACAGTCGCACTTCAGTGGCTCGAACATCTGTGGGACCATGGAAATTTGTTCGAGACATGGGTAGTTTGAGCCACTGAGGGTTAATCATAGCGAAAAGTCAGATGGCAAATGAAAATAATCTAGGAATGTCTTTTCCATCTTCTATAAAATAATGGTATGTTGAGTGTACTCATTAGAATCGCCTCGATGAGGCGATTCTAATGAGTACACACAACATACATTTTCATGATAAAATAAGAAAATCTCCCTTAAAATCCCAAAATATTTTTTTTTCTTTAGCTATCGGAAGAATTTCCTAGGGACTCAAAAAAGAGTTCGAATCATCCACGGTGAACGAGCCATCCGTGTTCGAGCCATCGAGGTTATACTGTAGTAACCCTTACCATCCTGAATGAATTAAGATGTCACGCTCATTTCTACTTTTCAGCTAATCCGATTACTTGATCCAGATTATTGATACAAATTCACATACTTAATAACAAACAATGCAGTCTCAGGTAAGATGTGTTCAGCAGGACCAGGGTTATAAAACAAGTACCTTTTCGCGTCAAGTGTGCTTGCTGTTATGTGAACGCACGCAGTCTCTCGCTGATCGCTATATACAACCTACAATACTGCTGATTGCTATACACAACCCACAAGTCCCAAATGGTGTTCTAATATTTGGTGCTTGAACAACGAAGGGATTACTGGGATAACTAGCTGGCCTGTCATCTGTATAATTTATAGGACTCATATCTCACATCTACAGTCAAAATTAAATGGCTCAACATCTTTGGGACAAAGGAAATTTATTCCAGGCATATGTAGTTCGAGGGTTAATATTAGCACCGGGTCATGGGGCAACTGGGGATAACTCAGGGATTTTTTTTTTCGCTCTTCTAAAAAATGAATGTACTCATTAGAATTGCCTACACTTTCATGATGAAACAAAATGTCCCTAGAATATTCCTGAATATTTGCTTTCTTGAGCTATTGAAATAATTACCTAGAGGCTCAAAAAACTAGTTCGAATCAGCCACTCAGCATAGTAACCGAGCCATGGGTTTTCGAGTCATTGAAGTCTTACTGTAGTCACAACTGCAACAAAACACTTAACCCATTAATGTCTGGCGTCGCATAAAAAGGACACTGACAAACAATGTAGACCCAGATCAGACGCCACAGAACGCGGCGTCTGATCAGGGTCTTAACTGTTTGCATTACATACATGAATTTTTAGAAAACCTGATAATAATAATAAGTAACCAGACATCCCTTTTACTGGAAATAGACCAGTTAAAAGAGTAGAGGTAGAAGAGTCCACTCGGTATTAATGGGTTAATGTTACCACATGGGATGGACCCCTTTCAGAAAGGACTTGGTGTGCAGGAATGCAAACAAGATGTCAAATAAGTTGTCACTCTTGTTGAAATGGCAGAAAATCTTCCTGGTATATCCAGTCACATGACTACAGAAGATAAGCAAAGACCTTGGTCATCTTGCACAAAATCTTTCCTTTTCTTCTGTAGTATTGAATGTTTCTTTGAACAAACAGTGATAACCCTTATCATCCTGTGCGATCTGCATAATGTCATCAAGGTGTTTGGTGTCGGTATTGGTAGGGTATCGGTATCCAGTGATTCTGTAAAAAGATATATTGAAGGCCCTGAGCAGACTCTATAGATGTGCAGGACGATCTTGGTCGTCATTGTTTGCATTTGCAGTTAACTTGGCACTGCCCATATAATACAGGACTATATATAATGCTAGAAAATGGGATAAAATTTGAGACACCATATTGAAATATTTTGAAATATTTATTCTTATTTTCCTCAGAAATTAGGCTTTAACATTTCATGCAAATTGTCTCCACAGGAGACAGTTTGCATGAAATGTCAAAGCCTATTACATGTATGTGGGAAAAATAAGTAAATTGTTCACGCAGCCAGATAATAATAAGCTGGTATTCTTTTTGCACTGTTTTCGATTTTGCGGCACCCAACGATACTTCTCAATGCCACGATATTTGTTTGCAACTAACAGGTACAGAAAAGTGATTGCCATTCATTTCGTGAGAATCAATTGTAAATAAATAAATGATAAAATAAATTAATTGAATCCCATGAAAATAATTAAATAAATGAAAACAACAAATAACTGTTTAATATATATGTATTTAGAAATCGTCAAAAATGCTTTGGCTCTGAGACGGAAATATTGCTTTTTCCGACATCTTAATCCCTTCTCTTATTTGCCCTAAGTTTTGAACAAGTTCGTCAAGTGTCGTGTCTGAAAAGTCTGGATAAGTGGTAAACAGTGCAGACCTGACTAATTATATCTGGATCTACATTGTTTATTCAAGCATGATTGTGCACACTTTAGGCTAAGAAAGCAATACTTTTAGTACCCGTACCTGAGAACCTTTTGTACATCTTTAACTATTTCTACATGATTGAGCACGACTTGCGTCCACCGTTCCTCTTCAGGCAGATCCAAATTGACCACATATTTCTTAGGGGGACGGGTTCCTGATTGAGCATCGCCCCAAGCTAGGAGACATGAAACTGTGACCAGTGGTACTGTTATACGCGACATCCTGTTTTGTAAAATTTGATAAGAATCCTCACCAAGCGCATTTTAATAGCTTAGGATGTAATGTTTCTTCATGCAGACAGCGAATACTCTGATTAGGCTGCACGGATGCGCAGACTGACTTGGGTGCACGCCAGAAGGTACGTTTTCTGACGTTGCGGTTCATATGAGTCACGTGAAGCGGATATATGAGAAATGCACAAGCACAAATATAATGCTGTATTACAAAACACGCCTATTCAAATATATTGAAAATTTTACGACCAAAAATGAAGATTTTCAGATAAAAAATTCTGATATTCTTCATATTTCTGCTTTAAACATAGATTGTGAGTACTCGTTAGAACCGCCTCCCCAACCCGCTGTGAGTACTCGTTAGAACCGCCTCCCCGAACCGCCTCGCCGAGGCGGTTCTAACGAGTAGCCACAATCTATGTTTTTGAGCAGAAATAAGAAAAATAATGTATACCTTTGTAAACCCTAGTTTTACTATACAAAAGTGGGGTTTCAGAGGGTCAAAATGATATAGGAATATGTTTTCGTGATATATTGTAGATGTAAGGATTTCCAAAACCGAATTTGGGTCAGGTATTTTCTGAAAATGGTAAAACGTGCTCAGTTTTCGGATTATAGTT
This sequence comes from Anodontia alba, assembly GCA_964016985.1. Taxonomy (NCBI): domain Eukaryota; kingdom Metazoa; phylum Mollusca; class Bivalvia; order Lucinida; family Lucinidae; genus Anodontia; species Anodontia alba. Next base: position 61,386,167 of record OZ024824.1, on the reverse strand, counting down.
TTCGGAAAAAAATAGGCTAAAAAGAAATGCTGATTAGTTGTCTGTCAGCCTTAATTCTTAAGTATTGTCAGTGGCCGCAACGAACAGCGTACCGTGTAACCTTAAGTAGCATGGTATATGGGCCGCAGCATTCTAGACTCTGATCACACGCCACATAACACGGTGTCTGATAAAGATCTACACTTTTAATCCAACAGTTTTGAGACATATCGACAGGTCATACTTAATGGACGTTCAAATTTTAGTATGGTAAAGAGTAACGTGTTCCCAGTTTTTATGTTATTTCTTCTTGTGGAGACATTAATGTTTTGTATGGTGGTATTCTGCTGTATTATTATAGTCATATAACCATCAGAGGCATTGCTCTCCATCGATGCTTTCTTTGAATTGGACTTGTAATTTTACGCCCCGGTCAACACTGTTAAGGTCATGTCGAATTGGTCAGCAAACCTACTCACACTTTACCTGGGCAGGTTAATAAGTACTCGTCCACATACTTTTACCAACAACTGATAACTATTGAATCAGCGGAAGGGGGAATGACCCTAGAATTGATTTTCGTAATGAATCTCCACGAACTTAAATTATTTGGCCAAGCTGGGATTCGGGCTTGTGACCCCTGGACTAGTCAGACGCGCTACAGACTGCAATTTGGAGCCGGATATTATTTAGTATCCAGCAATTTTGTAAGCGAGCAGCAATGGCCCTGATCAGACTACGCACATGCGCAGGCTGATCTGGGCCATTGCTGCCCTTATTTGCATCGAAGATACATGCTTGCTTTGACTATAATGGCACCATACCAATTATTATCTTCACAAAAAAGATGTAACATGCCTTATGTATCCTACATATTGGGACATTATATCTCTTTACCATACTTGTACTAAACTTTGAACACTTCTATTTTCTGGCGAAAGAATGTGCACAATACTGGTTAACCGTTTAGAGGACTAAGCATGCCCAGAAAAAGTGTGGTTCGGTAAACTGACCACACTCGACATGACCTTATTGGGTTGACTGGGCCGTAAAACCTCAACATAAACAAACATTTCTATTAAAATTACCTGATAATGCGCTTTAAAACTGCTGGATGAGTTGGAAACAGTATAGACCATGATCACGTTTTGTGACGCGTGATCTGGGTCTACACTATTCAGGCCCGTCTGACTCATTAATTAGTAGGATAGTCACGGTATGTTATTAAAGGAAACTGATGTTTTGTGTTTTTTTTTTTGTTTTTGTTTTTTTTTTTTGTTTTTTTTTTGTATTTTTTTGTGCCTTTGGTCCCACAATTCGCATGAAATGTCAAACCCTTTTCTGGGAAAAAAAATATCTAAAATGTCGTCTGCTGAACGTTTTACCCAGCATATTAAGCAATTGTATTTGTACTTTAATCGAATGCGTGTTGCATTTTTCGGAAAATGCGTGACCCACATTCGTTTTTGGAAATCCCAATATGGATGTGCATTTGTGTTTTCCATTTACGTCATTGGATTTTCAACAGTCGAATGTTGAAATGAAACAGATTGAGTAGTGTGATATGCCTCTTTTGAAATGACATGTCGCTGAAATAGTTGTGATTTGACAGCGAGTAAGGTAAGGATACATTGATTTATTATCTTACAAGGGGCGTTAACCATTTACAAGATACGTTTTAAGGAAAATATCTTATCACAACTTCGAAAAGTTTTCCTTTTCGCGAGTCTTGCATTATATTTTTCTGACAGTTTATTTTTTCTTATACTCATATAAGGATCTGCATAGGGTATATTCATCAACGATATTTCTGGTCATAGTTTATGTTTACTTGTGACTTTTGGCTTTAAACAGCTTGATTAGCGATTTGCATTACGAAAACACGCCTATTCAAATCTATAGAAAATTTCACCTCCAAAGAACTGAAATTTTTTTAATAAAAAACCCCTGATATTTTTCATATTTCTGCTCAAAACATAGATTGTGAGGACTCGTTAGAACCGCCTCGGCAAGGCGGTTCTAACGAGTACTCACAATCTATGTTTTTTAGCAGAAATAAGAAAAATAATGTATACCCCTGAGAACCCCAGTTTTACTATATATAAAAGTGGGGTTTAAGGGGGTCAGAATTATATAGGCATGTTTTCGTGATGCTTGGTTGGGTAATCTAAGATCAATATGCTATAATATAGCAGTTGTTTAGTTGTGTTTTCTGGTAGCAAAAATTGCTTTATTGATATTGATTAAAGGTTATGTGACCCTGTATTATACACCACCACGCCATCGCCTCATCATGATGTCAGACTGAGGCGAGGGCGTATCTCATATGAGCCGTACCTTGTGATACTGCGTCTCTGTGGAATAAGCGAACAGCACCAAACTAGATCAGTCTGTGTATCCAAGCGTAATAATTCAGACAGTCTGATCAGGTCCTTCATTAGAATCATTTGAGACAATTTTAATTTGACAGTTTGACAATTTCGTTTTTGTAGAATCATTTGAGACAATTTGAATTATTTAAGCCAACCAAAATAATAATTTTTGTGCAAAAAGATTCTAGGACCTTTTGACGCCTCTATTCCGAAATAGGGTAATGATGATGGTGATGATGATAATGATGATAATAATGATTACTATTGTTATTGTCGTTGTTTTACATGTATTTGTTTCACGGTGGTGCGTAAATATGAACCCTTTGGCAAATATTTAGAGCATCATTTTTATTGCGCAGTAGCATTGCTTGTCAAATGCGGGGTAATTTATGAGAAGTCATTCAGCCGATCAGTTACTATGAAGGAGACACTTAACAGTTCTTATCATATATGGTCATAGTGGCCATCTTGGATGCCAGTTCTTATTACTTTTTGTACACTCAAAAGATCTCATTCCAAGGATGCTCCATGTGCAATTTGAGCTGAACCTGCTTTACGGTTTTAGAGAAAAAGTCTTCTAAAACCAATTACCATATATGATCACAGAGGCCATCTTGGATGTCAGTTCCAAAATCATTTTGCAGCAGTGAGAGCTTTTGTACGAAAGACCGGTAGTGACATTTCAACTACATTAATTCAAGGTTTCAACTTCATGAATTCACGATTTCAGCTTCACGAATTCACGATTTTAACTTCACGAATTCACGATTTCAACTTCACGAATTCAACTTCACGAATTCAACTTCACGAATTCACGAATTCAACTTCACGAATTCACGAATTCAACTTCATGAATTCACGAATTCAATTTCACGAATTCCACTTCACGAATTCAACTTCACGAATTCACGAATTCAACTTCATGAATTCACGAATTCAACTTCACGAATTCCACTTCACGAATTCAACTTCACGAATTCCCGAATTCAGCTTCAAGAATTCACGAATTCAACTTCACGAATTCAACTGTTGAATTCGTGAAGTTGAATTCGTGAATTCGTGAAGTTGAATTCGTGAATTCGTGAAGTTGAATTCGTGAAGTGGAATTCGTGAAGTTGAATTCGTGAATTCGTGAATTCGTGAAGTTGAATTCGTGAATTCGTGAAGTTGAATTCATGAAGTTGAATTCGTGAAGTTGAATTCGTGAATTCGTGAAGTTGAAATCGTGAATTCGTGAAGTTGAACTCGTGAATTCGTGAAGCTGAAATCATGAATTCGTGAAGTTGAAACCTTGAATTAATGTAGTTGAAATGACACTACCGGTCTTTCGTACTTTTGTCTCAAGGATGCTCCATATGCAATTTGAGTGCAATGCAATTTTGGTGAAAAAGTTAAGATTTTTCCCATACATTACGAAAACATGCCTATTCAAATATACTGAAAGTTTTACCACCAAAAAATGAAAATTTTCAGACAAAAAATTCTGATATTTTTCATGTTTCTGCTCAAAATATAGATTGTGGGTACTCATTAGAACCACCTCATCGAAGCGGTTCTAACGAGTACCCAAAATCTATGTTTTTGAGCAGAAATAAGGAAAATAATGTATACCCCTGTAAACCCCAGTTTTACTATATAAAAGTGGGGTTTAAGGGGGTCAAAATTATATAGGTATGTTTTCGTGATGTATGGTAATTGTTACAATCTTGAATGCTAGTTCCGAATAACTTTTGCAATTCTGTAAGAGTTTGTCCAAAAATGCACTATGAACTCAATCAGCTATGCAGTGCGATAGAAAAATGCTTGTAAATCGTTCTACTTTATATGGCCAATTTAAATACAGGTTCCCAATATTTTTTTAAGAGTTGTAAAGTCTGGTGTCATGGATAAATCAATATGCAGTTTAAGCTCAGCTGGCCTTGTAGCGTCGGGGAAAAATTGTTTGAAGGTCTTCGGATATATAGTGATGGCGGGCATCTTGGATGTCAGTTAATGATAATTTTCATGGATTTGAAAGATCTTGTCCAAACATGTTTCATATGCGGTTTGAGTTTAATCTGTTTCGTACTTTTGGAGAAGCTGATTAAGTTAAGGGTAACTCCTTTTTGAATCTCTCTTCACTACTGGTGTTAGTGTCGTGTGGCTGCCTTTACTTCAGTTAATTATATTCTGTTGTCATTTCTGATCACTGAGCTCATTCGTGGACTTAAAATTGAGCCAGCACATGACAAAGCCTACAAAATGGCATGTGTGCCTAGCGAAGACTCAGATCAGCCTGGGCATCCACCCAGTCTGATCAGAGTCTTCGTTGTCTGCATGAAGATAGCTCGTGTCCTTAACTACCCATTGAGCGCAAGCGAAAAAAACTCTGATTAGACTGGGTGAATGTCCAGGCTGCTCTGTCTTCGCTGGGCGCACATGCCATTTTGTAGGTTTTGTCATGCGCTGGCTCAAATTTATGTGAGTGTCTCTGATGAAACATTATTTGTCTGGCCTAGAAAACATTGACACTAAGTTAATGTCAGTTGTGTGTGCGTGCGTGGATGCGTTTGTGTGTGTGTGTGTGTGTGTGTGTGTGTGTGTGTGTGTGTGTGTGTGTGTGTGTGTGTTGCTCTCAAGGGTAATTTCTTTTAGAATTTATTTACTATGTACAGTCATGGTGGTCATCCTGGATGCTGGTACCAAGTACGTTTTGCAAATTTGAAAGATCTTGTCCCAAGGATGATTCATATGCAGTTTGAGCCCAAATGGCCTTGTAAGTTCGGAGCGGGAGTCTGTAAAAGTTTTAGCATTTAAAGCCATGGCAGCCACCTTGTCAGTTTCTAATATACTTAAAAGATCTAGTCCCAAAACTGCTGTACATGTAATTTACGCTCAACTGTTGGAGCTGTTATTGAGAAGTTGATTGTACGTTTTACCATATACAGTCATTGCGGTAATCTTGAATGCCAGTTTCTGATAATTCTTAAGAAGTTGAAAGATTTTGTCCCAGTAATAGACTAGTCTATATGCAATTTTTACCCCAAATAGCCTTTCGGTTTTGGAGAGTAAACATGTATGAGCAAGAAAGTTTGAAAACCTTATGACATGTGGGTCCAGAGAAGATTCAGATGAGTCTCTGCATTCGCACAGTCTGTTCAGAAATTACATTAGGCGCATTTTTTGGACAGCCAAGGCTGTACAGTCTTTCAAGTGGATAATGAAGGCTTTGACCAGACTGTGCGGATGCGCAGGCTAATTTGAGTCTTCGTTGGTCACACATTTCAGAAGGTACGGTTCCTTATGTTGAGGCTCATATGGTTATTGCAGCCATCTTAAGATGCTCGTTCAGATAGATATCGCAAACACGATAGCTTTTCCCCAATATTTAGTGAAAACACGAGTATATCCATCTGCTTATCTATTTATCTGCACAAAAGTAGTGTTCGTGCCTAATGGTGCTGAAAAACGTCTCCCTGTACTTCACTATAATGCAATTTATATTTCTGTTCATTTGTAATCATTGAGCCTATTCTGGTATTTTTTATTATTTTGAAAAAATACTGTCAGAGTCACCAATAAGGCCTAATTGGGCCGAAACTAGCTACTTTGACCCAGGAAACTTGGCACTTCCACTGTTTACAGTTTTGATGGTGTCATTATTGCTCTCAAGGTCAATTCATTTTAGAATCTATTCATAGGGTCTACATTATTAAGTAGATTTTCATAATTTGTTAGTTTTTAAACCAGGGCGCAGTTGTTCAAAATATATTGCAAAAGCTACTCACATTTTTTCAGCAAAAATACCTTTGAATTAGATATTGTACTTTCTAGAACAGTTAACATTTTGACACCAAAAACGAGCTCATTAAGCTAATGATGCTTTAAACAACTGTGCCCAGACTGTCATTTACCTTGTTACTTCTAACATCCTTTCTTACTGCATAAATCTGTCTTAATATACTTAATAACCAAAATTTTTCTTATTTTCTAATTTAACGGTGAAAAATGTCATGACTTACAGAAGAGGGGTTTGAAGTTTAATATTTGTCTTATTTGTCCACCAAAATATATGTTGTGGGAGCTTATTAGAAACAAGACAAACTATGTACTCATTAGAAACAAGACAAAATATGTACTCATTAGAAACAAGACAGAATATGTGTTTATTAGAAACAAGACAAACTGTGTACTCATTAGAAACAAGACAAAATATGTGTTTATTAGAAAAAAGACAAAATATGTGTTTATTAGAAACAAGACCAAATATCAATATTTTATGGTTGAAAGGTGTCTAATTAAGAATGATTGCTTTACACAGGTGTTTTGATATATTGTGTTAATCGGCCATTACAACTGATAACCAACTCGCTATCGTCTCCTACTAACATCCGACAATATAAGTATGATGATATGCTAGTCTATGGGGAAAGGTTTTTTCGGAGTCATTACGAAAACACGCCTGTTCAAATATATTGAAAATTTTACAACCAAAAAAGGAAAATTTTCAGATAAAAAAATTCTGATATTTTTCATATTTCTGCCCAAAACATCGGCGAGGCGGTTCTAACGAGTACCCACAATCTATGTTTTGTGCAGAAATAAGAAAAATAATGCATACCCCCGTACACCCCAGTTTTACTATATAAAAGTTGGGTTTAAGGGGGTCAAAATTATATAGGTATGTTTTCGTGATGATATTTGATCAGTAAAGAACATGAATGGCCAGCGAATCCGTATGATATGATCAGGATTTGCGATAAATATCGATAGTCCAATGATTTTTTAAATAGCGTTATCCACATCCTAAAGGCACATATCCCATGACTTTGACCTTTATTACCCTCTGGTTAAATTCAACAGACATTTAATTGAATATTATATTTTCCTTTTTTTTCTGGACATTTAATGCAAATTGTTTCCTTAGGAGACAATTTGCATGCATAAAATATCAAAGCATATGTTCTTCAGAACACACACACACACACACACACACACACACACACACACACACACTGTTTTCAAAACATCGTCTGCTGAAACTGTTACACAGCACGTATTGCGTAAACTTCCTTTTTCGGTTAATGTTAAATGTAATGTTTGGAAAGAAAGTAGGTTTCCTCGAGAAAGAAACTGCCATTTTCGAGACAGACGCAGATAAAAGTAATTGCTTCACTTTTGAAGAAACTGCCATTTTCGAGACAGACGCGGATTAAAGTAAAAAAAAAAAAGCTTCTTTTTTAAAGAGTCGTCTGCTGAAACTTTTATTCAGCATATTAAGCGTTAAGACATATTGTTTAAACTTCCTCTTTCAGTATATATATAAATTAATCAATAGATGTCCACTGTCAATATGTAAATAAAACTAAGTTAATTTTCAATGACCGAAAATTACACAATAGTTTGACCATGGGATAATTTTCAGTTTTGAAAATTGTACCATGGTTTATCTATAGATCTCATATGTGTACTTTAAAATGACTGTCAACCCATCAGTGCACCTTAACCTTTATCACTCTATGGGCTAATTCCGCAGATGATGACAAATTGATGATATTTTTCTGAGTAACAGGATTTTGTTTCCTGCGAAAAATATTTTTAAAATGTTGTATGTTGAATTATTTACCCAGAGTGCTAAGCATCCATTTTCAGTGTACAACATTTTGTAATACTTCCTTAAGTTTTCCCAGGAAACAGGATTTAACATTTCATGCAAATTGTCTCCAAATGTCAAATTGATTTCTGTAACGTAGCGAAGTTAGTTCAGTGTTTTCTCTTCTCAAATACGCGTTGTGTTTTCTCTACTTTACTTTCAAAGTCCCAATTTAGAATTTTCAATAAATTCAACAAGTAATTTCAATAATATATTTTAATTTTTACAACCCGGTTCTAAAACTCCTAACTTCTAACTAAATCAAAAACCAAATCAAAACCCAAACTAAACTCTCTCACACACATCCTCTCTTTATATACACAAAGAGTCATGTGATAGCAACTCACGCCAGCGCCCTCTGATCACATGATCCCCATCCAATCAGAGTCCTCCAATAACACTACAGCGCCACCTAATGCGTGAGTTACTAAAAATAACTACCAATGAGAACAGACCGGAGTGACTCATCATCATGTGAACAACGCAATTTCCCAGGCACCAAATATTTGGAAGCTTGCCAAAACCTATTAATCTTTGTCAAGATAACCCCTATCTATTCATATCGCTTGTGCAATAATCCTACATAAAGTAACATCTGTCAACAAGATGCCAAAATGACTAACGGTTTACGTCAATCATTTTCAGATAATTAATAGCTTATGCCAATTATTATTGCACAACCAACACCTGAATAAATACTAACTATAACTAAACAAAATAAACAATGTCCTTAAGCAAATATTAAAGATAACAGATCACATTAATCTTAAATGCCAAGCTCCGCACCTGACACCTGGTATTGCATAATCGTGGGAAAATAGCAGATAAGGAAACCCACTATTTTACATCCGCCCTGTCCTCAAAGAATTTTACTTAATTTTATTTAAGCAAAATTCACTAAAATTATACTCTCATTCTCCACACTCCCAATAATACTCTACATGTTACAACACACATATATAATATCATGAACACATTTTCTTAACTATGCACATACACACTTTTCAGTTATCCCCTGAAGAGCATGTACGTGAAATAGAACACACAAGAGTATCAACAATTCTAATCCGAATGATAAAATAATTTACTCACTTTATTTCTCATTAACCCTCTTGTGTGTACTATGCAAAATAAACATCAAACATAATATCATCTGCAAATTATATAACACATGCAATATATATACAACACAGTAATAATGTCTTGTCCCTTTTTCCTTCCTCTTGCTTAATGTTTATAATACTCTATTTTTTTTAGTCAATCTGAATGGGTTCTTCTTCTGTTCCATCTCCATTATAAAATACATCGTCATCTCCAATACTGCAAGTCGGTATATCCTCCAAACGAAAATATCTTCTCTGCTCAACCGTGGTCACAGCAGGAAGTTTATTGCATCTGATCGCTACTTCTGACGACATCTTCTTTTCTCCCGACATTTTCAAATCTCTGGACATTTCTTGGTATTGTCCCATACTAATACTCAAATCCTTCTCTTGAATGGTATCTATCAACTTATCGATCTTCTTTTCCAATGTGCCAACCAGTTTGATTGAATCTTGAATATCCAAAATACAAAACTTTGCTTCAGGTCCATATTTCTCCATCAGCTGTCTGATGGTTACAACTTGAAGACCTTCCATGTTTTTAATTTTCCGTTTAATTTCTTATGTACTTCAAAATAGACTATGCTAACTGTTTATGCCAAACTGAACGTGGTTTTATATATATATAGGGAACATGCCCATCAAACTAAAAATTTACTAGGTGTTGGCATGTTGTAATAACATTTTATATGTTTAGATAATGTTTATCAGGGTTGATTTACTATGACATTTTATCATCACTCCATAAAATAACTGGCACATGTGATCCATCTGTCAACAACTTCTGGATTTGAACTTCTGTCTGTCATTAAATATGATGATATCTGAAATTTTAACAGTTAGTCCTACATTTATAGGTCCAATAAGCACTCGGGTAGAAAATGTACCTTACTGTGTTACATTTTCCAATACAAATCAAGCAATATTACATCAAAAGTCTATATTTACATCTTCACCAACGCTCAACCTTAAGGGTTAAATGCTGGACTTCTACATAACGTCATTCTTTACAAAAATCAAATATGTCTTCACCACAGCGCTGCCTTGAGGGCAACACCATGGACTTAATATTTTACGCGTACTATTTTAAACATTTGGCGCCACAGGGACCACTCATTTCCTTGTATCCCTCATCAACGAAGCAATTAATACCCTTGCTTCCTTCTGGTCTGGTGTGGAAGATATCTGCCTCCCAGATTTGTGACTAACAATCTCGTCCGGTTCAGACGACACCGACCTCTTCTCTTCAATGGTCGAGGACCCAGCCACACCATTCTTATCGCTACAACAACCAGCTAACCTCTTATTAAAATTATAACTCATTTTCTTATGAAAATATCTCTTGTACATGAAAATAACCACTGCTAATGCAACACAGGTACTGAAAATTATTATCACATATGTCCAAACAGACATTGACTTGCTTTGCACATCAACCTTTCTATAATTATGAACGTAATCTATAAAAGACGACATAGAAACCTGTTTTAAATTCTTAAGATCATCCGTAATTTCTACTGACGTTACATTAGGAAATACAGAACTAAAGTTTCTCCATAAAGAAAACTGAGTAATATTCCTAAGTTTCAACAGAGAACCCCATGTATCTGAAATATGACCCTTAACCTCCTTCTCATAATATGGCGGCAGACGTAAATAATCATTCGCTGCACCACACGTCATATTTAATTTAACTATTCCCAGGGGTGGATAGACAGTAATATCACGCTGCATTTCAGACTGGTCTTGGCATACTATGGTAAATTTCACAGTTTCATACGTTGCTACAACCCATACACCTGAATGAATATACTCTGCAACAGGTAACTGTGAATCAAAATACACTGTACTTTTACAGTATTTTCTTACATTTTCTACATTTTTCAAAAATAATGCAATAATGCAAGACTTACTTAAATTGATCTGATAAATTGGACTTTTTGGATTACAAAACGGCATATATCGATTATTGCACGCATCAAAGTCATTTGAGGACAATAATGCATATTTAGTCCGCTCTTTGTTAATCATCAATGCCTCTACAGACAAATCATATTTAGCTGTTAGACCTAAATTTTTATCTTTCGAAGTCGACGTACCATGCTTAGACAATGGTAAGTTGTGTATTTTATAAATCTCATAACTTTCTTTATCATCTAACAAAGGTATGGAAAGAACAATTAAGATTTTATGACCATCAAGATATGCATTACAAGTTATAGTATTATAAAAATACCAAATATTATTCACTGGGTCAGCAGGAAGTTTTATAGATGCAGGTAACTTATTTCTAATATCTAAAAGTAATTCTCTCAAATTCTTTGGTGAGATTGTGCTTGGTGACAAATGATTTAAAGATAACATGTTTAATTCTGTTCTAAGATTTTCTAAGTAAACAATAGCATTTTGAGTAGACTGTCCTATTTCTTCTAATATAAGTTTGAACTGAAAATAAGTGTTAACGAATTGCTCAAGTCTAGAAAAACGTGTATAAAAAGCACTTTCTAATTCCTTAATTTTATCATCTAATGCTTGTACACATTGCACTAAATCCATGATAGCACGGCGATTCTCAGCTATTTCAACTCTTGATAAATTCAGAATCGTCATACTTTGTTCAAGGTTATGTATTATACTTTCTTGATTTAAAGCAAGATCCTCAACTGATCTTCTGATATTCTCTAAATCTACATCAGAAACTGTCCCAAATAACAGACTCATAGCTTGCCCAATGATTGGTAACAATGATCGTTTTGATCTTCTTTGATCAGATTTCAGAGACTGATAATCAATAAAATTATCTTTAACTGTCTGATAAGTATCATTTAACATACCTATTTCATCATGTAAACTTTCAAATGTGAAAACATACCCTGTAAAATTATTACGTCAATACCAGTCTGTCAACGTTTTCATTATTTCATGTGTCATCTCCAAGTCCTTATTTATTTTATCAATAAAGACCTCGTAAGTTCGCAAATCATGTATAAAAGTCACTAACCAACGAGCATGATTCGAAGATACTTCATTGGTTTTATGAAAAACTACATTTTCATGTACAACTAAACCTGAGGTATAGCTAATTAATGCACACACGATCAAAAATGTGTAACCCATGTTGTAACTTTGAATCTGTTACAACCTGAAAACACACACAAAGTAAAAATATATAAATATAATACCATAGGAAATATCACCTATTTAAACAATTTGCCAGAATATAATTAAATAACCAACCACCTATGCAAATTGTTTATATTCTGAAGCCTTAATACTTAAAACATTAAAACATTTCTGCAATTGCTTGAAACAATTGTTTAAACTTTTTGTTTGAACTATTGGTGTTTGTCAATTTCTTTTTCTTTTTCTTTGAATTGTTCGACAATTCTGGAGATGCTTTATCAAAAGTGTCTAATATTTTAATTTCATTCACAGACATAGCATTATCAGCATCTTCATCAAAATAAGTCTCAGTTAGCGAATCAGAATCCGTCGCAGGTTCGAAATCCATTGTTTCTTCTATAACACCCTCAGATTCCTCCGCTCTAGAATCCTCATTTTGTTGCTGTTCCATGGCTTTATTAGCTTTCAGTCGTTTAGACAATTCCATTAAAGGAATGTTGTCCTCATCGTCTGAATTTTCTCTTTCTTTCTGATACTTCTTGGCGAGCTTCTCATACGGACCCTCTTGTTCAGAATCACTACCGTTTTCGTCTGAAGACTGCTCTGGTGGAATAGCATATGCTGTCCTTCGCATTGGTCTTCCATCATGGGTTGTTGGTATATCCCATTCATCAAGATTAGCAGCTCTTAGCATTTCTGCATGGACCTTACATGTTGATCCATCCAGCTGATTCTTGATCACATAGGTCGCAGGACCTTTTCTCTCAATTATCCTGTAGAAGGGTTTCCACTTACAATCAAGCTTTCCCTTCCTCTGATTGTTCTTATAATATACAGGATCATTTATTTGAAACTCAACCTGCTTTGTTCCTTTATCAGCATATTTGGCTTGTCTTTTCTTCGCTTGCTTCAAGTATCGTCTGACTAAAGTAAACGATTTATGCTGTTCCTGAAGGGCTATCTGATGCAATTCTTCACCCTGATATTTTCTACGAGGTTTCAACAAATTGTCAATGGGCAAAACAACATCTCTGTTGTATAACAAGAAGAAAGGTGAAAATTTTGAAGATACACTAATATTAAACCTTATTGCAGCCAAAGCTTGATTCAGATACAAATCCCAAGTTTGTTGATTTTCAGATAATTTTTTCGATAAGACATCATGAAGTGTCCTATGAAAACGTTCCACTTTAGCGTTGCTTTGAGGATGATATACACTAGTGAGAATGTGATGAATATTTAAAGATTCCAAAGTTTCACGAACAACTTTGTTTACGTTTTCCGACCCATTATCCGTCACAATCTGTAATGGACAACCAAACCTAGGGAAAATCTCTTCAATCAACAAGTGTGCAACAGTATCAGCTGTCTTATCAGGGACTGCGAAAGCCTCAGGCCAACCACTAAACCAGTCGACAAAAGCAATAATATACTTATTGTTAGACAACGTTGTTGGATATGGTCCCGACAAATCAAGAGATAACTTTGCCATAGGATATGGTGGAATATCCGTTTCCTGTAAGGGTTGCCTTATTTTCTGCAAAGATTTTGTCTGACAGGTAGTACAACTAGAAACATACTGATATATTTCTTTGAATAAATTTGGCCAAAAATATTTCTGTCGAATGCAGTCAAAAGTCTTTTGTACACCCATATGACCATTATCATCATGATACTGCCTTATAACAACTGCCCTTAAGTGTTTAGGAACATATAAGCGCAAAACAGTGTCACCATCAGGATCCGTTAAATAATAAAGTACCTCATCAATCACAAGATACCTTCGCTGAACTTCTTTACTAGGTTCACCATGAACAAGAATTGTCTTAAGCTCAACAATCTCATCATCCTTATTCTGTTCATTAACCATATCGAGTCCTGGTAGACATTCGTCTGGCTTCACCAGGGAATCCTCAAAAGGAATCTCGCAGCTTGCGAACTCTTTTGGTTCAAATTGATTAGAATCTATGACGTTAACCTCAAAGGTGTTATCATTAACGTCAAGATCTACCTCATCTGTCAAATCCTCTTGACATTTATCTGCATCATCTGGTTTCCTTGATAGCAGATCAGCACAAGTGTTAGTTGTACCAGCTATGTACTCAATGGTACAATTGTAACCAGCCATACTCAGAGCCCATAATTGTATCTTTTTATTCTGCATGGGTGACTCGAGCAGATACTTTAAAGGTTTATGATCTGTCTTGATCACAAATTGTGCTCCATGTAAATAGTGATCTAGTTTCTGTAAAGCAAAATGGATAGCGTAAGCTTCCTTTTCAACTGTTGACCACTTACATTGCGTTCTACTCAATTTATGAGACAGATAGTAGATGGGCTTTTCATTATTAACATTTGGTAGAGTATCATCTACCTCCTCACAAGACTGTGTAAGGCAGGCACCAATACATGTTCCACTAGCATCTGTATAGAGCGTATATGGCTTATTAGGATCAGGATAAGCCAATAATGGAACAACCGAAAGACTGTCTTTTAAATATTGGAAAGCCTTATCATGCTTTTCTGACCATTTGTAATGTGCATGTTTCTTTGTCAAAGCTATGATAGGTTCTGCAATTTCCAAAAAGTTTGGAATGAATCTACGATAGTATGAACTCATACCAATGAATGATCTAACCTCTCTAACACAAGTGGGAACAGGTAGAGATCTTATAGCTTCCAGTTTCTTAGGATCAGGCTTAATACCTTCACGACCAATAATAAAACCAAGGTAATTTGTCTCAAACTCCAAGAAATTACATTTCTTCAACTTGAGTCTTAAATCATGCTTCCGCAATCTACCAAAGATCACGTCCAAATGTTTTAAATGATCTTCCAACGTCGGACTAAAAACCAAGATATCATCAAGGTAAGCGATAGCAAAATCACCAAGACCTTGCAAAACCACCGATCAACTCCTGGAACACCGCCGGAGCATTCGAAAGACCGAAAGGCATGACATTGAACTCAAACAGACCTCTATGACAAGCGAAAGCTTTCTTTTCCTTGTCCGCCTCATCCATCAAAACTTGCCAATACCCACTTTTCAAGTCAAGTGAAGTAAAATACTTTGCCTTACCTAACAATGCCAATATGTCATCGATCACTGGGAGAGGATACGAATTTTTCTTAGTAACCTGGTTCAGTTTTCTAAAATCAACACAAAATCGCTTAGAGCCGTCCTTCTTATCAACAATTACTACTGGAAAACTCCAAGGTGATCGAGATCTTCTAATGATATTTGACTCTAACATTTCATCTATAGTTTCATCAATTACACGCCTATTGTTGAGAGGCGTCCTATAAGGCCTCAATTTTATTGGATTAGCATTCCCAGTGTCAATTTTCATTTTCACAGTATCAGTGTGACCAAGTTCAGTATCCTTACTCGCAAACAAATCTGAGTTTCTAACAATAAGGGGTTCAATCTTATCCCTAAATTCTTCGGATACATGTAGATCCTTCAAATCAACCTTTGAATCAAATTTTTGACCCTTCACTACTGAACGAACCTCAGCCATATTTTGATTAACTAAAGATTCAACCTTTACCAAAACACCATGTCTAAAGATCTTTATAAATTTGTTCGTATTGTTGGTCACCAAAATAGGAATACTTCTGTCTTTCCTTAATCTACTAACAGAGTCTACAACCTGTAAACCTGGTTCTCTATGAACGAAGCCTTTACATACAGCAGAAACCTGATAATCTGTTTTTACTGGAATATCCGGATTTTGCCTAATCTTTCCATAACATATGGTTGCCGAATGAGGTTTCAACAAAGTGGTATACTTTATTCTAGCTACCGAAGAGATATGAATATCTTCCTCTAGATTCACATAAATCTTGTTCGCAATTCTGAGACATCCGAGATCATAATAAATTCTGACTCCATGCTGACGTAGCCAGTCTGTACCCAATATTAGATTACGATTCATGTCACGCACTACATAAAATAAATGCTGCATTTCGGTACCACCAATAGTAAAAGTAAGGTTTATGCAACCATCAATTTTCAAAGCATCACCACTTACTGAACTTAAATAAAGTTTCTTATGCTGCAATTTAATTTTACTTTTAATGAGTCATAAACTCGACGATGCATCAAAGATACTTCTGCACCTGTATCAACAAGAGATCTAAATTTATTTTTACCAATTTTAATAATACAAGAATTTGGACTACCTGCTAAATTAATTTTATAAGTTGGAATAGATTCTGTCATGTTTTTATTCTCACTCTTTGCATCGGCTTCAACTTGCAAAGAGCTACCTAGTTTTCCTGCTCTGTTCGTCTTTGTCCATGACCTATGTTAGGTCTTTCAGTCTGTCTGTCATTTTGTCTACAAAATTTTAATATATGTCCTTCTTTACCGCATCCCCAACATCTTCCTTTAAATCTTTTAATATTAGATGCCCCTGTTTTGTCATCAACTGAATTTACATTTTTACAATTCTTTTTTGTATGTCCTGTTTTATGACATTTAAAACATTTTACCGGACGATAGTGATCTACCTCCATAGGTTCTTCCCTTCTTTCAGATTTATAAGGTGGGTGAAAAGAACTAGAGAGATTTACACGAGCTCTTAAATTTTGTTCTTTAGTTGCAATAGAGATTGCCCCTTGCAAAGTGTCTGGGTTATCACGTAATATTTCCATTTTCAACTGATCATTATTTACCAGTCCATCAACAAACGTATCAATTAACTGTCTTTCCACAGCATTACCCCCTTGTCCAGCAAAAGCTTCTTCCGCTAAGGACAAAATTCTTTCTGCATATATCTGAATATTTTCCCCTACTTTCTGTCTTACTGATCTTAACAAACTCAATGCATACTGAGAATCAGTTACATCTGAAAACCTCTTTGCCAATTCTCCCCTTAAATCATTCCACGTATTTTGTGAAAATGCATCCATATACCTCTGAATGTACCCACTAACTGCCCTTTTACTTGCT
Organism: Anodontia alba; assembly: GCA_964016985.1. Classification (NCBI taxonomy): domain Eukaryota; kingdom Metazoa; phylum Mollusca; class Bivalvia; order Lucinida; family Lucinidae; genus Anodontia; species Anodontia alba. The sequence goes on along the minus strand of OZ024824.1, from coordinate 61,369,001 downwards.
TGAAAAGCAACCAGTTTCTTTCTTGCCTCAGGTAAATTTGTTAACTTACAATACTTTTCTATCTGTTTTATCCAATCCCTAAAGTTCTTGGGATTACCATCGAAAACCTGAACAATTTGCGAAGTACCCTGTGCATTTAATGCAAACGAAACATTTGCCATTTGCACCGCCAATTGTTGAAAAACTTGACCAATACTAGCACCATCATTATCAATATCCATGATGACTCTTTTTGTTTGTAAGGTTAGCCGATTGCTATAACTCAAAGAAAAATGTAACACGTCCTACCTTATCGATGAGTTTCTGATCAATGTCGCCGCTGTTGTCCACTTCAACACAAGTTCTTTATCCTGGTCTTGTAGGCACCAAAACGACGTCTGTAACGTAGCGAAGTTAGTTCAGTGTTTTCTCTTCTCAAATACGCGTTGTGTTTTCTCTACTTTACTTTCAAAGTCCCAATTTTGAATTTTCAATAAATTCAACAAGTAATTTCAATAATATATTTTAATTTTTACAACCCGGTTCTAAAACTTCTAACTTCTAACTAAATCAAAAACCAAATCAAAACCCAAACTAATCTCTCTCACACACATCCTCTCTTTATATACACAAAGAGTCATGTGATAGCAACTCACGCCAGCGCCCTCTGATCACATGATCCCCATCCAATCAGAGTCCTCCAATAACACTACAGCGCCACCTAATGCGTGAGTTACTAAAAATAACTACCAATGAGAACAGACCGGAATGACTCATCATCATGTGAACAACGCAATTTCCCAGGCACCAAATATTTGGAAGCTTGCCAAAACCTATTAATCTTTGTCAAGATAACCCCTATCTATTCATATCGCTTGTGCAATAATCCTACATAAAGTAACATCTGTCAACAAGATGCCAAAATGACTAACGGTTTACGTCAATCATTTTCAGATAATTAATAGCTTATGCCAATTATTATTGCACAACCTACACCTGAATTAATACTAACTATAACTAAACAAAATAAACAATGTCCTTAAGCAAATATTAAAGATAACAGATCACATTAATCTTAAATGCCAAGCTCCGCACCTGACACCTGGTATTGCATAATCGTGGGAAAATAGCAGATAAGGAAACCCACTATTTTACATTTCTGCAAAAAATAAGAACAGTATCATCAATATGTTGTCTGCTGAAATTGCTCAGAGAGTGCTAAGCATCAATTTTCAGCAGATAACACTTTGAAATATTTTTTTTCCCAGGAAACAGGATTTAACATGACATGCAAATTGTCTGCAAATGTCAAATTGATTTCTGCAAAAAAAATAAGAACAGTATCATCAATATGTTGTCTGCTGAAATTGCTCAGAGAATGCTTAACATCAATTTTCAGCAGATAATACTTTGAAATATTTTTTCCCAGGAAACAGGATTTGACATTTCATGCAAACCGTCTCCAACAGAGTTTGCATGGAATGTCAACTTTTGTTGGCTGGAAAAAAAAAGAAATATTGTCTGCCGAAATTGCCCAGAGAGTGGTAAAGGTAAGAGGACTTCAAAACAAGAGTTGTCAGAAGACAACGCAGCTTGCCGAAAAGGGCTGCTCGGATAAGAAAACAGTCTTTGATGTCGGAAGAATGTCAAACTGAGGATGGGGCCATTGAAACGTCTTCCCTTAGGTTGGTGTGGACAAAATATAAAAGCTATATCTTACATGCTGAAACCCTTAGGTTATGAAAGCTATGTCTTACATACGTCAGCAGTCATGTACACTGAGAAAGGGGTGTGTGATGTTGAAAGGTTTTACCCTAAGGTGGGTGTGGGCTAAATATTAAAGCGGTATCTTGAATACTTCAGAAGTTACAAACACTTTTCTAAAACTTAATCGCAGAACTCGAACATGGGTTTAAATGACAAAGTATGACCTGACCTTGACATAGGCAGAAGGTCAAACTGAGAAAGAGGTGTATACTATTGAAAGGTCTAACCCTAAGGCAGGTGTGGGTCAAATATTAAAGCTCTATCTTGAATACTTCAGCAGTTATGTACCCTTTTTAAAACTTAAACGGAAAACTTAAACACGGGTGTAAATGACAAAGTAAGAACTGACCCTGTCCAACATAAAGGATCTAACTTGGGAATTAGGAAGCTATTGAAAGGTCTTACCCTCAGGTAGGTGTTTAATGAGTCGTCTGCTGAAACTTTTATCCAGCGTTTTAAGCGTTAAGACATATTGCTTAAATTATTATTATTATTATATTGTTAAGACATATTGCTTATATTCCTGTTTTAGTATATAAATAAATTATCACATAGTAGCCCAAATTCACTACATTCAACATGAAATATCTCGCGATGTAGGCTTAATATGAAAGCAGTATCTTAAACAAAAAAAAAACTATGCACACCTTTGAAAACTTAAAAATTGTGCTAACGCGGACGCGGACGCCGACGCCAACGACTGGGTGACAACATAAGCTTTCCAGGAACATAGTCCCGGCGAGCTAATTTCTTCTCACTGAGTAACTTTCTAATTTAATATTTGTTGAATAAAACACATCAAACCAGACAGTCTGACTGGAGTATAATATAATGACCAAACCAGATTGCACCAAAATTTGACCGAAATAAGATGCTTATGTAAATACTTTTGACTGTCATGATTGCAACCAATCAGATTTTAGCAGTACTGCCTTAGTCAGTTTAATTTAAAAAGGCGGTGTATTGCATCATTTTAAGTACACAAGGTCAATAGATCCAGCCCTGATTAAGTTTACCATAAAAATATTAAAACAATCATCACGAAAACACGCCTATATAATCTTGACCCATATAAACCCCTACTTTTTATAGTAAAACCGGGGTTTAGAGGGTATACATTATTTTTCTTATTTCTACTCGAAACATAGATTGTGGGTACTCGTTAGAACCGCCTCGCCGAGGCGGTTCTAACGAGTACCCACAATCTATGTTTTGAGAAAAACTATGAAAAATATCAGAGTTTTTTTTTTTTTTTTTTATTTACTTAAAATTATTAGTTTTTGGAGGTTAAATTTTCTATATGTTTGAATAGGCGTGTTTTCTTAATGATTATAAATAAAAAGGAAAATAAAAAAAAAAGTAGGAAAAGAAATACTAAATAAATCATGGTATTATTTTTGGAAAAAAAAGACAATCAGTCCCATACATTGGTTAAAACAGATAAACCATGTTGTTGTTTCAGTTTTGGGAATACTATAAATTATATCATACTTTGATGACCTTTCACTGTATGACCAAAACTCGGCTCCGCCTTGTTTTGGGTCAGGTAGTGAAAGGTCACCAAACTGTGGTATAATTTAGAGTATACCCAAAGCCTCGACAATAATCATGGTTTATCTACAACATCTAATGTTTGGATTGAAAGTTGGTTTCCCCGAAAACGAAAAGGGGGATGTCAATAAGGGGGTTATTCTGGCCCCTTACCAAATCTTTCTTTTTATTTGTTTGCAGATGAACAGCTGACATGTGTACTTTATCATAACATACCACTGGTCGCGCAGAAACAGGGTTGTTTTCGCACTAGAAGTCCTTTAAAAGTGGGTGGGGTAATTCAACCTGCTACAGATTTAGATTAAATATATTTTATTGCAACATTAGTCAAAGGGATTGGACACAAGTTATATGTAACGTTAGATAGTCCTCTCCCGAACACACTATAACATCATTTTGCTAATGGTACAATGGCTAAATGCAATGTCGTATGTATGGGAAATATTTTTAAATATTAACAATCATTCTTTTACACAAACCCTTTCACACTTTGCGATAGTGCCGTTAGTAATGAACTGAACCAAGACATATAGCAAATAAATACAGTAAATCAACAGAATAGAACAGAACAAAGCGGAGCAAAACAGGTCACGACAGGACATAATAGAGAAGGATTTGACCGGCTAAAAAAGTAGGGCAAGTCTCAAAACAGTACAAGATAGACAAAGATAACATTCAAAACAGAATTAAAAAAGGAAAAAGAATGTGCAGGACGCGATGTCAATATACATACATGTTGAAGGAAGTCACAAGAAGTAATCAAACAAATCTATGACTTCTCTAATCAATTCAAGAACAGATTGGAGAACCCTCTTGTTAGTTTCCATACCATAATCTGGAGATCTTGAAGTTAAAACATGAAAATTGTTAATCAGATTGGGGTCACAATCGTGAAATAGTATATGGCGTTGGACAGTATAAAGGCCACATTAGAAAAAAAGTAATGTTCAGCTGTTTCATTTGAAATTCCACAGTCACATATGGGATGTTTGATAATGTTTACATAAAAGGGATCAGCTTTTAAATTGCTACATCTATGCCTGATTCTTGTCAGTATAATGTTATACGTCTTTCTCCTTCATGCGTACCTTCTACTTTTCCAGGCGTTGTTTTCAGACTACACTTAAATTGTGTAAGAGTAGGAAGAGAACGAACTCGTATGTCTGACTTAATCTATAACCTTAGTGTTGATGGAAAAAAACGATGTCTCATATGAACATAGTCTTGAAAACGGTTTTTCAAATTTTATCCCCCGCTAAGATTGTAATTGCTAGCTTCATTAACTCTGTTAGGTAGGAGGTTAGAAAGATATGATGGAACGTCACTATTGACAATTTTGTACATATATGTAAGTATTAAATTTATCCGTTTTCGCCTATTCGCTAATGTTTCCCAACCGATTTCATTATTCAGAAAGCAAAGAGACGCAAAATAGAGAGTCCTGCTACAATACGAGCTGCGTTTGACTGAACTTGCTCTAATCCATTTACATCAGTAAGAGAACAGCCATCCCAGACTTAAGAGGCGTATTCTAATACAGGTCTTATGTACATACAAAATAACATGTTTTTTAGATAACCTATATTTCAGCTTTCTCAGGAAGGAAACTTGTTAAGAAGCAGTATCAATAATAGAATCTATATGTTCTGTCCATTTATTATTAGCAGATAGATAGATACCAAGCTGTTTATGTGTTTCAACAATATTGCGCGGGTTGTAATCATAATAGAGATATAGAATAACATCATGAAAAATGTTAGAAATTAACTTATTTTTTCAGTTTTCTCAGGATTAAAACTTGAAAGCCATTTATTTGCCCATTCTTTTAACTTTTTAAGGTCATCAGTTAATATAATTTCGATGTCTGCTAAGTTAGATGAAGAATAACTTAAGGAAGTGTCATCAGCATATAGCCCTGCTTTACCGATAAGTTCTTCGGCTATATCATTAATATAAACTAAAAATAATAACGGGCCAAGAACCGATCCTTAAGATACGCCCGCATTTATAGATTTCTCACCTGACAAAACACCATTTACAAACACTTTTTGTTTTCTATGTTCTAAATAACTTTTAATCCGGAGAAGAATATCCACTTTAACACCGTACTTTTCTGACTTACGAAGTAAGCCCTTATGCCAAACTCGATCAAAGGCTTTCGAAATATCGCAGAAACTTTGACAATTTGCTTTATAATTTTCAAGTGATAAACAAGTGCTGTGAGTCAATTAAATTAAGTGATGAACTGTTGAGTGTCCAGGCAGAAACCCTAACTGATATTTATATAATAAGTCGTTTCTCTGCTATGTGATTATACATACGTTTGAAGACTATGCGATCAAATAATTTACTAACATTACTGGTTAAAGAAACGGTCTTTAATTGGAGGCTAATGATTTCTTTCCTTTCTTAAAGAGTGACATTACATATGATATCTTCCAAAACTCAGGATAAGAATGGGCTTGTAATAAAAAATTGAACAATTTAGTCAGCGGTACACATATAGAGTTGCTTGTAGATTTTAACATTCTGTTACTTATACCATCCGACCCTGTCGCTTCATTTATTTTCAACATTTTTAGAATATCAGTCACTTCCGGTTTGGTACTTTGAATATGTGTAAATTCTACATCTGAACGGTTTCTAAAGACAGGTAAATCATTATTTGTATCATCCACAGTAGAAATAGTAGTGAAATAGGAGTTCAGTTCTTCAGCCTTTTCAGAATCAGTGTGCGTGAAAGTATTATCGAACTTTTGAATTGGCTGTATTATAGCTGTTGTTCGTTTTTGTCCCCATAAAGCGACCCATAACTTGACAGATGACTTAATAGAATTACCAGACTCTTTATTTAGACGTACATTATGTCCCTCATCAATAAAAATTTCCTTAAATATGTTTTTGTGTTGTTATTCCTTTGACATTTGTATGATAAGCGATATACGTCTGTTTTTTTTTTTTTTTTTTTTTTGTTTTTTTTTGTTTTTTTTTTTTGTTTTTTGTTGTTGTTTTTTTTTTTTTTTTGCTGTTTTTTTTTTTAAATAACGTTTTCTCAATCTATCGTGCATTCTTGTGTTATATCTCAGTTCAGAGGTGAACCGCGGTTTGTCGTTTTGCCTTATTGAAAACTTTCCTACGCGGAGTACATTTGTTACAAACTCAATAAAACGATTCGTAAAATTTATGCATGCTTGGTCAACGGTAAAGGTATCATTTGTTAGTGTATCCCAATTAAAGGCCTCTACCTTTTATTAAGTAGATCGAAACCAGCGTTCTTATAATTCCACACTTCTCTATAATACGAATTTGATAATTTAATGTTAATCTGAATAGACACTTTTGCGGCTTTGTGATCACTTATATATTCATCGACATCTGTTGTTCCGGAGTCTAAAACTGTAATAGCATCGTAATAATTAAAAGATCAATCATTGCTGATGAATGAACAGTAGTTCCTGTTGAATCGGTAAATGACGTTTTTCAAACTTAAAAGTGACAGACAGTCCCTTAATTGTGTATTCCTTAGGGTCGTGAAATAAATATTTATGTCTCCAATTAAAATTACATGTTGCATATAGTCAAGTGCCGTTTCAATTGAATTTTGAATTTCAGTGATAAAAAGTGATTGGGAGGCTATAATGTCGCTCCTATACAAACAGCAGAGTAGTATTTAGCTCACCTGAACTATGCTCTGGATGAGCTTAAGTGATCACTTTTCGTCCGTCCGGGCGTACGGGCGTCCGTGCGTCCGTGCTTCCGTCCGTTAACATTTTCAAACGACTTCTCTGAAGCCATTTTTTCTCAAATTTCATAAGGATCCTCTTAAAGTTAGGGGAACGAAACATTGCTAGAATGATCGCGGTCCGTTGACTAAGATGGCTGTCATACCCATATATGGTAAAAACCTTTAAAAAATCTTCTTTTCCAGAACAGAGGATGCCTTAGGGCTGAATCTTTGCACAAATCACTGGGGACTGGAGGTCTACCAAAATTGCTAAAATAATGGTCTAACATTAACGTTTGACATTCTACGGCGAGGTCAAAGTTTGCTTCCCTGTGCATTTGTATTGGCCCGATACATTTGTGTGGGAAAAAGTTGAGAATAACAAGCGACCTCCTCTGATGCCGCCGGACCAATGTTGCTTAAATTTCAAGTAAAGCCTCCTTGGGACAGGGAACGAAATATTGCTAAAATGGTCGCGGTCTATTGACCAGTATGGTCGCCATGCCCATATATGCTAAAAACCTTTAAAAATCTAAATAAGCTCTGGGGCCTTTCTTTGCACAAATCATCGGTGACAGGCGGGTCTACAAAAATTGCTAAAATTATGGTCCTATGTTGACGTTTGACCTTTTAACGACAAGGTCACAATTGCTTCCCCATGCATTCGTATGGGCCCTGTACACTTATATTGGAAATGTTGAGAATTTTGGACAGCTCCTCTATAAGTCAGTTGAATTGAAACTTGATGGGGAGCATTAGGGGCCCAGTAGACACAAAATAACTAAACCTGAGCCGATCGAAAATCCAAGAAAACCGTCACAGCCGCCATCTTGAAAACCAATTTTTGACAGCTCTTCCCGAACCTTTGGTCGATTTGAGCCAAAACCTGCTTTGTAGTAGCAGGATGACTTCTGGATCAAAACGAGCTAAAATTGAGTCGATTGGAAATCCAAGATAACGGCAATTGTTCCGCTCAATTGAAGATGGCCATCAGAGCTAAAAACAGAAAAATATCTTCAAACCACATCTTGTCCTTGGCCAATGGCCTGATTTCAAAATATTTGTTGAGGTTTTCCTCAAATAGCCCCTCTACCAAAATTGCTAAAATGTTTACCCACGCGACATGACTGGACACGTAGGTCAGTATTCTTGGCTTGTACCATATAAGGTATACCTGCTCCCGAGCCGTAAAAACTATTACCGTAATATTGACAAAATAAATCTAACCTACTCCATGAATGGTTCGACGTATTCACAGTCCGTCTGCAGCAATTGTCATTTTGATGAGACTATTATTACTGTCATTATTATTATTATTATTAAACGTAATAATAATATAATAATAATAATATTATTATTACCTTGATTATGAACGAGAGGACAATTTCCAGTTTGCAAAACTATGCTTACCCACGTGACGTAACTAGACAAACCCGGTACGGATGGCTAATTTGTTAACTATTTTTGTTCCTCTCTTGTCCCTTTCCTGTGTGTCGAAGGACTTCAAGTTGCAATAAAATGGTCAGAAGCACTTTTGGGCCTAAAGCTTTGCAAATTTGAGACTGCTTGGAATAAACGGACCAACATTGATGAGATTTGGATAAGAGTAACATCTTTTTTTTTTTCTTTTTTTTTGGGGGGGGGGGGGAGGGGGGATGGGGGTGGTGGAGGGAGGTAAATAGAATGTAGTCATGGTTGGTTTGACCTGTGTTTGAAGGTGCAGTGAACACATCAATATAAAAATAAGTGGGGTAATTTAGCATCGTCTTATTGATATTTGGTTAAAATTCTCAGTTTGTAGGCGCCATTATTATCTTAACATGGGAAATACTTCCGTGAAACATATGAGATGACTTTCATATAAGCTTAAGCTTACCGTCAGATCCTGTCGGTTGACATTGTAATTGATTGTACATGTATTTGGATCGCCCGAATAGCTCAGTCGGCAGCGCGTTTGGCTCTTGACTAGCTAGACATCTTTGCCACGCAGGTTCGAATCATGCTAGCGGTGGCTAGCAAAAAATATCGATTGGTGAAAAAATATTCAATTGTTCCTGCAGTCGAGAACTACTGGTTTTCCCCCACCACAACAAAGTTGGCGTCTTAGGAACAGAATTGCTAAGTCTGACATCTATCTTCATTGATATTGACAAATAAAATACTTTTTGAACTAAAAAATAATAATAATATTTCTCCAGACATAATATCACTTCTATTCCTCCGTTAAAATCTATATGTAGCCCACTCCTAGGAAACAATCCAAGCTATATGTATATTTACTTAGGTAGCTGTTTATTTTCCAGACATCACATCACCTCTACTCTTCCATTCGAACCTGTCGAACCTGTATGTTCTCCCTGTTGGGAAGATGTTTATTCTTTAAACATTCTATCAAGTTTACCAATATGTACCTTCTCATGTGAAAAAAAAACCAATCTCCATGTATCCCCTCCTGGATATCTTTTTTTTTTTTTTTGCAGACATTACATCACCTCTACCCCTCTATTCCAATCTATCTCGCCCCCCTCTTAAGTAAATGTTTATTCTCAAGACATTATATCACCTCTTCCACTCCATTCAAATCTATATGTACCCCTCTTGGGTAAGTGTTTATTCTCCAGATATAATATCACATCTACCCTTCCATTCCAGTCTATAGGTTCCCTCTCCTTGGAAATAATCCATGTGTCACCTACTGGGTATCTGTTTTTGTTGTTGTTGTTTTTTGTTGTTGTTTTTTTTTCCAGAAATTACACCACTTCTTCTACCCTCCATATGTTGGGTAGGTATTTATTCTTCAAACGTTTTATCAAGTTTTTCCTTCCATTCCAATTAATATGTACCTCTTCTTGGAAAAAAAATCCATGTATCCCCTCCTAGGTATTTGTTTGTTTTCCAGACATTACACGACGTCTATCCCTCCATTCCAGTCTATAAGTAGCCCCTCTTGAGTAAATGTTTATTCTAAAGACATTAAATCACCTCTACCACATCATTTCAATCTATATATACCCCCTCTTCGGTAAATGTTTATTCTCAAGACATTACATCACCTATACTACTCTATTCAAATCTATACGTACCCTCTTCTGGGTAGGTATTTATTCTCCAGACATTATATCATCTCTACCCCTCCATTCAAATCTATAAATACCCCCTTTTTGGTAAATGTTTATTCTAGACATTTTATCATATCTATCCCTCCATAACTATCTCCATATACCCCCTCCTGGGTAAATGTTTATTCTCCGGAGACTCTAGCCGCTATTCATATCTGCATGTATCCCTCCTGGGTAAGTGTTTATTATACAGACATTACATCACCCTACCTTCCATTCCTATCTCCATGTACCACCTCCTGGATTAGTGTTTATTCTACAGACATTACATCACTTCTACACCTCTTTTTCTATCACCATGTACCCTTTTATATGTAAGTGTTTATTCGCCAGACATTACATCACCTCTACCCCTCCATTCCAATCTATATGTATCCCTTCATGGGTAAGTGTTTATTCTCCAGACATTATATCACTCCTCCTTGGTTGGGTGGTGCGAAGGTGCTGTGTATCTTACATCACTGGGGCGTCCAACTGATATTGGCTTACAGTTGGGCAAGGCCTGCTATCCTTGTAGTGGGTAAGGGTAGAGGGGGAATGTTCTTATTTCTTCTGTTTCTTCACTTTCATTCCTGTTCCTCTTTCTTCCCTGTCCCTCTCTTTCATCTCCTCTACTCTCTCTTCTATCTCTTTTCTCCCTTTCTCTGGGAGACGACACAAAATGACCCTCAAGGGTTGACGTGTCGTTAAACCCCAACACAATCAAAACCACACACCCCCATTCCCTCTTGGGTAAATTTTTATTTTCTACATTTTATCACCTCAACCCCTCCATTTGTCAATAAGAATATACATGTACAATAAATTACAATGCCAACTGACAGGATCTGACAGTAAGCTTACGCTTATATGACAGTTATCTCCTGTGATTCTTAGAAATATTTCCCACTTATAGATAATATTGGCGGTTACAATCTGAAAATTATATTCAAATACCAATAAGACCATGCTGAATTACCCCATCCATTTATATTTATATGTTCACTGAACCTTGAAACATGAGTTATAACAACGATGACCACATTCTTATCACTTTGCCAAATAAAGATGTTACTATTGACCAAGTTTCATTATTGTTGGTCTTTGATATTCTAAGCAGTCTAAAATTTTGCAAACCTTTAGGCCAAAAATAAAAAAAAAATACCATAATGTTTGGAAAATGCATTAAATCTTCCAGACTTGCAATTTTATATAAAAACTAAATGTTTCTGGACATCAGATCAGGCATAGTTCTGTTCGTTATTGCAAATTGCAATTCTTCGACATACAGGAAAGTGACAAAAATAGTAAGCAAATTACCCATACGTACCAGGCTGAATTGCCCCACCCACTTTTAAGGACTTCTAGCTAGAAAACAACCCAGCTTCTGCGCGACCAGAGGTACGCCATGTTAAAGAACACATGTTAGGCTGTTTACCTGCAAAAATAGAAGAATTTGGTAGGGGCCAGAAAACTTATTCTTATTTACATCCCTCCCCCCTTTATTTAAATTATTTCGGAGAGGATTTGCCCAATTAAATGCAACATGTATATTCATACTTGAAATTGACCGCAATATCCAGAACTCAGTCAGATTGGCACGTTTTAGGGGAAGGGAAACAACACATTTAACAAAAGTCAATGACTTTGTAGTGTTTTGTTATTTTCTGTTTGTTTTAATTCTTACGGAATGCTTTCCATTATACATGTACATGTTTTATGGTGTAAATGTTTTCATCCGGCGTCTGCAAACGTCTCCTTTTATGGTGTGAATATTTCTATTTATGGCCAGTATAGGTATTAACTGTTTTAATATTTTGTATTCAAATTATTAGTTTAACAAACAAACACAAATGTCTGCAATATTACACAACTGGTGGACTCATCTGTTTGACCTTGAGATTTGTTTTATCTGTTAAAGTTCTAAAATATATTTTACAACCACATACTAAACAAATAAGTATGTTAGAACCTCTCAATGTTTTTACAGAAAATTTCACCTTTAAATTAGAGATGAGTTTTACTTTCCGTGTTAAGAAATACTATTTCCTGTTTCATGTTAATTTCAAAGTAAATGACGTGTTAAGTTACAAGTTACAAGTTACAAGTTACAGTTATTATAAAACAGTTTTACCCGTGTTCAGAAATATTATTGCCAGTTAAGGGTTCATATCAATATAAGTGACAAGTGTGTTAATGTTCCAAAAATTACAGTTATTATACTTTTTAGTCCATGTTCAGACACATTATTGCCTGTTAAGTGTACATATCAAGGTAAATGACAGGTGTATTACTATACCAAAAGATACAATTATAAAATCGCTGTCTTTCAAAGATTTTTTTAGCTCACCCTTATGAGCTAAAACTCTAAACGTTGCATATGGAAACAAAGAACCCAAAAAGAACGAAAATCGGAGAGTCGGTTTTTATTGTCCATTCATATACAGCAATGTAGTTTACGATGCTGCATACGCCTCGAGCGATTTTCGATCAGCGTCGGCGGCATTTTTGGCGTCGGCAGCATAACAATCCACGAATGCTCATGCTTTACGTATTGCATTGCAGTCGGTAGTAAAAGTCAAGACGTCAAATATTGCAAAGCAATAAATAAGACTCCTAATTCACTAATTATATATAACTGAATAGAAAACGAATCAACTGCAGTCGTTATTCGGCCTGTAATGGGAAGTATGTTTTTTTTTTTTTTTTTTTTTTTTTTTTTTTTTTACTGACTTCTGATAAGCTTTGTTGTTTTTACCAGCATTTTTATAGTGGGTTTAGCTTCTTCAGACGGCCGTTAATTTTCGTATAGGCTCGGATATTTTCGTAGTGAAACTGACTACACGTTTTGCCATTTTCAGAAAATAACTGACCCGCGTTCGTTTTAGGAAAACCTTATATCTACTTGCATTTGTATTTTCCATTTACGTCATTGGATTTTTAACAGTGGAATGCGGAATTGAAACTGATATTTTAAAGCTGACGTGGCGAGGTATTATAAACTCATATTCCTATTTTAAACAGACGCGTCACTGACATATTTCATGTCTTTTCAAGCAATGTGACAGCGAGTAAGGTAAGGATATATTAATTCATTTTCTTACAAGGGGCGTTAACCATTTTACAAGATATGTTTTTAGGAAAAGTTCATATCATAACTTCGAACCATTTGCCTATTCACGAGTATGGCATTGTATTTTTTCTGATAATTTCTTTGATGTTTCTTATGGTCGTATAAAGTCTACATGAAGTTTATTCAGCAGCGTTTATTTTTTTATTATTATTATTTTGCCATAATTTAGATTTACTGTAAATTTCTTGCTTTAATACATGTTGATTAGTACTTTGCTTGGTTGATACTTTAACGATTAAGATAAATCTTGAATAATACAGCGATTTGTGCAACATTTACTTTATTGATATTAATTAAAAGCCATTTTTTATCGATTATTGATTATGTGATCCTGCTACCTACACAACCACGCTCAGGCCTAATTCTGACGCCAGGATGAGGCGAGGATGTGGTGGTGTGGTAGTAGGATCTCACATGAGCCGTACCTTGTGAAACTGCGTTTCCTCGGAGTAAGAGGACAGCATCAAGCCAGATCAGTCTGTGTATCCAAGCGTAATAATTCAGACAGTCTGATCAGGTCCTTCACAGTTTTTTTTTGTAGAAGCTTTTGATAAACTAAACGAATAATTGAAGCCAAACAAAAGTCTCGTGCCAAAAGATTCTAGGATGTTTTGATATATCAAGTCTTAAATTTGATGATGATGTTGCTGCTGATGCTTTGTTGTTTTACATGTATTTATTCCCCGGTGAGGGGTACATATGAACCCCGGGACAAATATTTAGAGCTGGATTTTCGTATGTAATAAAACATTTTTTTTTCAAAGATCTTGTAGTTTCTGAGAAGTCATTCAGCCGAGCAGTTTTGATGAAGAAGACGCTGGTATGAGTGCTGTGTGGCGGCGTTAAAATGTCTCCCGTACTTCAGTTAATTGTGCAGTTTACATTATCTTGTCCTTTGTGATCTCTGAGCTCTTCCTAGGACTTTTGAACATTTATATGATGGTCACAGATGAAACATGATTTGCAGAAATTAGTTGTCTGACCCAGAAAGCATAGACATTTAGCTATTGTGTGTTTGCTGCTCTCAAGGCTTATTTCAGTGAGGATCTATATATAGTCATGGTGGCCATCCTGGAGGTCGGTTTCCAATACGTTTTGCAAACCTGAAAGGTCTTGTTCCAAGAGTGATTTATAAAGAATTTGCTTACCAACGCTTACTCATCCTCACACTGTTGATGTATAAATGTATTTGAACTGTATCTGAATCTGGCTGTATCTCAATCTGAGCTCAAATGGCTGTTTCAATTCGGAATAGTTCTATTATACGTTGGTCATGACTGCCCTTTTGGATACCAGTTACCAATAAAGTATAAAGTTCTGTACCAATTATTCTCCCAGTGCACTTTACATTTCATCTATTTTCAATTTTGTAAGTGTTTTAATTTCTGTCAAGGGATATTCCATTTAGATTTTGTTTAACGGGTCTCCATTACACGAGGGATTTTCAGAATTTTGCAGTTTTTAAACTAGGGCCCAGTTATTCAAAGCATAGTTAGCTTAACGAGCTCGTTAGTGGTCAAAATGTTAACTGTTCTAGTAAGTACAGTACAAACTCCACAGGTATTTTTGCTCAAAAAAATGTGAGTAGTTTTAGCTAAAGCTACTAACATTTTTTCAGCAAATATTATTAGCACATATGCCATATTAAATCATCAAAGTTTTAACGATACGTTAATTAACGACAGCGTTAGTTTTGAACAATTGGGCCCAGCTTTTCAATATATCTGTTATTTCTAACAACCATTTTTATGGCATTAATCTGTCTTAACCCATTTGTGCCTAGAGTCTCATAAATGGGACATTGGCAAATAGTGTAGACTACACTATTTGCATTAACTACAGGCATTTCAATTAAACATGGTAATAATCAAAACTGACCAGATACACCTTAAACTGGAAATGGACTGGTCCATGGAGTTCAGGTAGAAGAGTCCACTAGGAATAAATGGATTAATGTGTCTACTTAGCAAATTCTTCCTTATTTTCCCAATTTTATGCTGGAAAATGCCTTGGATTACGTAGCTCAAGATAGGAGAGGTCTCAAGTTCTTTTTAACTTATATCCCCCAGCAAATATATGTTGTGGGTACTTTTTAGAAGCGCCTCTGCGAGGCGCTTCGAATGAGTACTCACAATATATGTTTTTGTTGTGAAATAAGAAGATAGCAATATATCATGGTTAAAAAGGGTCTAAGAATGATGGCTTCACATACGTGTGTTAATACTCTGCATGTAGGTAAAATTTTCAGCAGACGACAGTCTGAAATATTTTTGAAATTCGTAATTTTCCCAGAAAATAGGCTTTATCACTTCATGAAATTGTCTTCTTAGGAGAAAATTTGCATGAAATGTCGTAGCCTATTTCTTCTAAAAATGAAAAAAAGTATATATATATATATATATATATATATATATATATATATATATATATATATATATATATATATATATATATATATATATATATATATATATATACTTTTTTCATTTATATCATATATATCATCATCAATGTATCATCTGCTTATCTGCCCAAGGAGTGGTACAGGTACGACTTTGTAGAAGCAGCAATACAATCTGATCAGGTTATATGATAAACATTGATATATTGTACAATGTCCAATGATTTTGTTAGCGGACAGCGCAGGCTGATCTGGACCTTATTATCCACATTTGCCCAGAGGGCACATTTTCATATGACGCGGCTCACTGCTAGAGTAGCCTTTACAACTCTGGGCAAATTCAGCAGATAACAAATTGAAGACATGTTTTCTTATCTTTTCTAAGAAAATTGTATTTTACATGCCATTCGCCTCCTTAGGAGGCAATTTGCACAAAATGTCATAGTCTATTTTCTGGGAAAATAAGCAAAATATTCAAACTGTCGTCTGCTGAACCATTTACCCATCATGACAAACGTTTAAACATTTTGCTTAAATTTCATAAATCAGTTTATATGTAACCTGCAATGCCTGGAAAGAAGTTAGGTTTCTCTGAAAAACAGAGGCTTGTCGTTTTTCGAAAAAAAAAACAAAAAAAAAAACAAGGATAAATGTGTTTGTATAGACCTTTTTAATGTTATTATTTTCATCCGGGCTACTGACCACGTGATTACAATATTAGGCCACTGGACCAAAAATTGTGGATGGCAAAAACATTTCCGGTTCCATTGATACCGATTGATACAAGCCAAATTTTACTTCGATAATAAATTCCTTTTGGTTAATATTTAAACGTAAATTTGATCTAATGTTTTAAATAAAGCTTTAAAAGCAAACTGACTGCGTTTCCTAAGACAAATAGAAACATTTCATTGATATTTTTCCGATATTAGCAGGCACACGCGTAACCGTAATATTGCTTTCTGGTGACCATTTTACGCCTAGTTTTAGCTAGTATATTGTCAAAACATATGTCAATATTTGTGTTTATGGCATTTAAATGATCATTCGATGAGAATCTTTTCTGAAAGGAAACTTTTGACGAATGAAACTGCTTTATTTTTCTGAACAAATATTGGCAATTATACTGTCCGATAAAGTAAACAACCACTTTCTCCATCCAATAGGAATGTGGCTAGAACGTACTCTATGTTAAAGACCGAGAGGTTCCGAATGATGTTTAATGTGTGACGTAGTGTTTAAAAAGGTCTATTTGTTTCAGTTTTGAAGAACTCTCTCACACAAAACAAGTCAATTTGATGTTTAGCACGCCGTGGGAAATTCTGCAGGCGACAAATTGATGATATTCTATTATTTTCCTTTAGTATGATATGCAGTTTGACTCCTAAGGAGACAATTTGCATGAAATTATAAACCCTATTTTCTGGGGAAAATAGTAAGCACATTGTACTTCAGAATGTCGTTTGCTGAAATGTTTACCCAGCATTCTCAGCGTTAAAGCCATATTTCTTAAACTTTCTTTATCAGTGTATATATAAATGGTAACGCTTTGAATGAAAGTAGTTTTCCTCGAAAACGAAACTGCATTTATCGAGGAAGACTCGGATAGACAGGTTTGAACACAAAACAAATCACTTTAAGCTTGGCACGCTATGGGCAAATTCAGTAGTTGACAAACTGAAGATCTTTTTTCTTGCTTTTCCCAGAAATAGACTTTGGCATTCCGTGCAAGTTTTCTTTGAAGAAACAATTGTCTGGAGAAAAATAAGAAAACTATTTTAAAAAATCTGTTGAAGTTTTCTACCCAGGATGCTAAGCGTTAGCAAATATCGGAAAAGGTAGGTTTCTTCGCAAACCGAGGACTGCGGTTTTTGAGAAAGACAAAGATAAAAGTACTTGTAAAAACAATTTATTTAAATTTGCATGTTGGAGTGTTACAGACTGTAATTTATGGTCGAAAGCAAGCTTGTTTATGTGATTTCAGGATTTCGGACTATTGATCAATTAAGCTTTCAGTTTAGGATGCAGGATGTTTTAAAACCTCAAGTAATATCAACGTTTTTCACTGCTTTAAACAATAAAAGTTCAGTGACTCGAACGCCGATGGTTCATTACCGTTTGAACTCGTTTTTGAGTCCCTGGGGAATTCTTATGATAGCTCAGGAAGAAAATAAAATAAATATTTATGAATATTAAACGGTAATTTTCTTATTTTATCATCATGAAAATGTATATCGTGTGTACTTTTTAGAATCATCTCATCGAGGCGATTCAAATGAGTATACTCATTAAACCATTATTTTTAGAACCTCGAAAAGACATCCCGAAATCATCTCCATTTGCCTTCATACCTTGTACTATGATTAACACTCAGCGGCTCGGTGGCCCATGTCTAGAACGACTTTCTATAATCCCAAAGATGTCCGAGCCATCATGTTCGACTGTAATTTTTATGTTAATATTTCATGTCACTTTGATCTACCCTGAGTTTCTCTTCTTAAGTCACAACAGTCTCACTATTAGATAACCTGCGTGTTGCTAATGTTTAAATTGCGGTCCAAAGGAAGTACATTTCCTCTTTTCAAAAAAAACAACAACAAAAAAACAAAAAACAAAAAAAAAAACTGGTAGCAACACTTAAGAAATTCTATGGGAGGCATCATGATCTGGTCAATCCCTACAATGTGGCAGTTTCCAGAATTGTTTCTGATGTTTTTGCCAGTGACGCGCCATAAGTAGACTTTCCAAATCCCGGACATACACTTCTACCGATATTTCTTTCGTTCAGGCCTATGGGCATGGTGGGCAAAGCGTGCTTACCAAGTAATGCTTACTATCCGCGGACGCATGATTACACCCTTTATTCTGGAGTCCATGTCTGTTGGTCTGAACATTCTGATTCGTCATTCGTTTATGGATTTATGAGTTTGGATTACAGCTTGGGTACCATGACCGCAACTACTGCCTATTTCTTCATGTAGGAGCACTAAATCAGCAAGCAGTGCATCACCGTATTTTTTTTTTTTTTTTTTTTTTTTGCAATCTAAGAAGAACAAATTGCTAATTTGAAATGAGCGGTGCATGGACAAGTTAAGAGCGAAATGCACTAGGTGATTTCAACAAAACTGCGATTTTCTGGAATTGATTTATCTCATGCTGATATTCGAAAATGATTTTATTCTGCCAACTACTCTAAACACCTCTAAAAGAGTATTACATGAAGTGCATGCGATTAATGGTCGGATAGGAATTAAATTTTAGATAAGAAAAAAAAAGTCAAAATATAACCTCAAGAAATTTTTGGAATTTCTTTTTAGTTGAGCTTATGAAAATTACATGATATCAGGAAAACTTTGTCAACATGATGATGATGATGATGATAATGATGATGGTGATGATGATGATAAGTGTGATTATTCAGTGCAGATGTTTGTGGGGCCCTACTCGGAATGCACCAAGGTCAGGGATCTGGCATATGTTAGGAGGGAAACGTTTCCATAGCTTTGCTGATCTGGGATATAATAAATATTTGTGTATGTTAATTCTAGAAAATGGCATATTGAGTCACTCTCTGAATGTAGTTTGGAAACTGGAAATGGACCATGTTACCATGTTATGCTTAATCTTGTAGAAAATGGCCAGAACTGAGGTTTTTCTAAGATGAGGAGTCCTAAATTAGTCAGTATTGCACTTACACTGCTGATGTAGCTGTAGTCATTAAATACATACCTCATTGCTCTGCGTTTGATCATTTCAGTTTGACTGATGTACGTTTTCTGCCAGGGGACTCAGATTATTAATGCACATCTTTCTAATGGTCTGACATAAGTTTTACAGGCAATTTCTTTTAGCTTGTTAACATTGGTTTGTATTGTGTGTGTTTTTTTTTTTTTTTTATGTGTGTGTTTTTTCCTTTCTTTTTTTTTTTTTTTTTTTTTTTTTTTTTTTTTTTTTTTTTTTCTTCTTTTTTTGATAAACTTAAGACTGTAATTAGTTTATGAAGTCATCTGATTTATGTGTTTCGACCATGATAGGTCTTGGGATATATTTACACCCAAATACTTTACTGAGTCTGTTGTTTTCAGGGTGAGGCCGTGAAGTGTATAGTCAAACAAGATAGGTTTTCTCTTTTTGGTAATGCGTATTACCTCACATTTGTTCGGATTAAAATATATCAACTATTCTTTCTCCCAGTTTATTAAGGTCAGATTGTAGTACATGACAGTCGATCTTCTTTGAGATAGTAATATATATGATGGTATCAGCGGAAAACAGCCTGATATTGCTCTTTATATTGTCTGTTATGTCATTGATGTATATTAAGAATAGCCAGGGGCCAAGGACAGAGCCCTGAGGCACTCCAGGTTCAACCGGGCAGGAATCAGACATCTCTCTATCAAGGGCTACTCGCTGCGTTCTATTTGTGAGGAATTCCTCTATCCAAGTAATTGTCGTGCTATTAATACCCAGGCGATGGAGTTTCAGCAACAACCTTTGATGGTCTGCCTTGTCAAAGGCCTTGCTGAAGTCCATTAAAGCAACATCTGTGTGGCCACTAGCATTCAGAGAGTCAGAGAGATCTTGCACAAATTGTATGTTGGGTCTCGCAGGTATCTACGAAACCCATGCTGATTATGAGACAAAAGGTCATGACGATCAATGTGGGTCATAATGTTGGACGTGATGATTTGTTCTATAACCTTGCAACATATGCAGGTTAGGGATATGAGACGGTAGTTTTTTGCTTTCGTCTTTGGTCCCTTTTTTTGTATACTGGTGTAACCAGAACATTTCACCAGTCGTCGGGTACTTTGCCATCTACCAGAGAGATGTTGAAAAGTTCTTTCAGGTTGCGGGGAGTTAGATTGTCGGATCCAGATGCCTTCCCAGGATTTTGACAGTTGCATAGATACACCATTATAGGGATCAAACATGTTTTCTCATGCATTAACATTAACCAGGTCCCGTGGGAGGTCTTGAAAACCGAGACCGAAGGCCGCGGTTTTCAACACCTCCCAAGGGACCTGACGAATGTTAATACATTGAAAAACTATGTTCGATCGCTATTATTGCATAAAAACTGAAAACATTTGCTACATTTCGCGTTATTTCTTGCACTATTTTATTTCGCCTTTTCACCGATGTCGCGCGAACGCTATTTGCACGGACGATGCCCGTTCTAGGGCAGGGCAGTACACATCTCGTGACGGCAGCAATTCTGTGGCCCCGGTACGAGCATATTGAAAGTTGCGTAGCTGTGCATTAACAGCCCGTGAATTGCCTTGTTAATACACGGCTTTTCGCCGGTTAATGCACGGCTGTTAATAACGTGCGATACTGCTTTTTATGCAATAATTACATTTATGGTGATGTCAGGCATATTTGGTGATTTGGAATTAAGAAAGAGGATAAGCTCTTTTAAAAAGGTGTTTTAACTCAAGGGGAACACTTTTAGGGAAGACTGATTGGAACTGGCAGTTAAGGATGTTTGTCTGTAGCGTTTGTATTAGTGATTCCATTTTACGTAAGTGAATTGATTTCTATACTGCGCAATGTCGTGGTCACTACTGCAAAGTGTGTATTAGTCTAAAGTCATAAATGATGTTGCAGACGGTTTAGTATGTAGTTTTGTAGTTACAACACCTTGATCTGCTTGTTTTCCCAATCTATATGGAGAAGATTAAAGTCTCCAACTGTTTATTTGATGCTTGAGCTAGTGATCTTAGAAAGTGAAGACTACATGCATTAAATTCACCGAATTTAATTCAGTATGTATATTAATTAAACCGTAGTATCCAACAGTCAGTCATATAATCATTTTTTCTTCATATCTGGCTTTGTTTGGTGACTCGGGATGGCCGTGCTTCTTGATTGTGAAACTTCCAGGGTATCTTCATTTACATTTTTATGATGTGAATGTTTTCATCAGTCGTCAGTGTAAAAATGGATTTTTCTAGCAACAATAACAAAACTAAATAAATAATCACATTTATATTGTATCCAAAATTATTAGCTTTTACATGAAAGTACGAACTTCTGTAACATTTACATAACAGTTGGAATCAGCCGCTTGTCTTGAGATTGTTTTATCTTTTAAAGTTCTAAATATATTTATATATATAACCTCATACTGAATAAATATGTATGGTAGAACATCTCAGTGCGTTTTACAGAAAATGCCACCTTTTGATTCAATACGATTTTGAGGTCCATTTTAAGAAATACTCTCGCCTCTTAAGCATACATATCGGATTAAAGGACAGGTATGCTACTAAGCAAGCAGTAATAATTACAGAACACTGTCTTTCATTTTTTTTTTTTTTTTAGCTTACCCGTATGAAAATATAATTATCCCCAGCGTCGGCGTTTTCTCAGCATCAGCGTTGGCGTAGAGACCCGCGAATACTTTACGTATTACATTACAGTATGTAAAAAACTCAAGACGTCTAATATTGCAAAGCAATACAACATCCTAATTCACTGCTTTGAATGAAAACCAATTCTCTCAATTGAATGAGCATTTAATTGAATGGACATTTATTCATGAATTCAGCCTTTATTTGGCCTTTAACTGGAAGCATATTTTTATCTTCTGAGGAAAACAGAACTTATAACTTATGGATATTTCAATAATAGTACAACCTTTATTTTTATGCCCCGCTTGCCGAAGGCAGCAGTAAATCATATAGTGTTTCGCCGTGATGTTACGTCCTTACGTGCATATGTCACGTTCGTAACAGAGTCATCACTTGAATACCTTTTATGCTCCAAAGTTAAAACATTTGGTAGCCTTTTTTATGCTCCCGCCTGACAAAGGCAGCAGAGGGGCATATAGCGTTTCGCCGTGATATTACGTGCGTATGTCACGTTCGTAATCAGAGTCATGACTTTGGTACCTTTTATGCTAGGAAGTTGAAATTTGGTATACTGCCTACCCAGACCTCATTCTTTAACTGTGCTAGAGTTACCCCTGGGTCAAGCCCAGTGGTGTGACCAGGGGTAAAATGTATGCAAATGTTTACGTTTACATTCAAGTTTACATTGAAAGGTATGTCCGCGTTTCTCTTGGAGGTCATAACTTAGGTACCTTTCACATAAGGAAGTTGAAATTTGGTATGGTACTGACTAAGACCTAAATCTTCAACTGTGCTAGAGTTGCCCCTTTCATGCTCTGGATCAGGGCTAGGGGTCAAAATGTATAACAGGTCAAACGTGGTTATCTTCTATGCTAGAAAGTTTAATTTAGTATGCTAATTTGGTCATAACTTAAGTACCTTGTACGCTAAAAAGTTAAAATTTGGTATGCTACTTACTAAGACCTAAAACCTTCAACTCTGTGCTAATTTGCCCCTGGGTCATGCCCTTGTGTGTGCCAAAGGGTCAAATTATGTATCAGGACAAACTTAGAACCTTTAATGCTAGGAAATTGAAATTTGGTATACTACTAACGCCTAGAAGTAAACCTTCAGTTCTGTGCTAGAATTGTCCACGGTCATACCCTGCAGTGGGGCTAGAGGTCAAATATGACTAAGAGGTCAGATGTTACAGTAACATTTACGTCCGCGTTTCTCTTGGACGTCATAACTTAGGTACCTTTTATGCTAGGAAGTTGAAATTTGGTATGCTACTTATCAAGACTTAAACCATAAACTCTGAGCTAGAGTTGAACCAGCGGGTCATTTTGTCACTGGTAACTTGAAGATTATAACTGATTCACGAATCCGTTCAGTTATTTCAAAAGGACCTAAATATAGATTCCCAGCCCACATTGATTTCAATAAATGTCGGGAAATAATTGCCAGTGCTTTAAATGATTATTATACGCGTTGGTGTAAACGAGAGCATGTTGAGTCTAATGCTTTAAATAATTGGAAATTAAAGATTTTTAAGATCATTGATGAACGTGTGTTATTTTACTCTAATAACCTTGATCTTCTCCCTCCTAAGCCTAAATTATCTTTTCGATATTTGAAACAAGGTATCCAAGAATTTCACAGGAAGTATGTTTTGGCTTCAGCTGATAAAGCTGCTAATAATGTTGTTGTTGTGTGACGACTTTATTATATCAATACTCTAAAACAAGAACTTGGTAGTACCAAAACATATGAACGGATTTCTACTGACGAGAGATCTATTGTCAATACCCATTCTATCGATATTACTGCTAAGTTTGCAGTGAGTATTAAAGAAAAGCAAGACAGACTTCCTACGTTATATTGGTTACCGAAACTTCATAAACGACCTTATAAAGCACGTTTCATTGCTAATTCTAGTTCTTGTACGACTACTGTTTTGTCCAAACTGCTAACTTACTGCTGTTTAAAAAACATTGGATTAGATACTATGATACTGTTTACGAAAGGGACGGAATTAACTATTTTTGGTCAATTAAAAATTCTAATGATGTTCTCAATAAATTTAAATCTAAAAACTTTCAGGCTTCTAAATTGTCTACATATGATTTTTCTACACTGTATACTACGTTACCTCATCATCTTATAAAAGATAAACTTTTTGATTTAATTAACCGAACGTTTATTCGGGAGAATACCCAATATTTGGCTTGCAACGAAGAATGTGCTTTTTTCACTTCTGATGTATATAATAATCACAATTTATGGTCGTGTCAAAAAGTCTGTGATGCCCTTGTTTATCTTTTGGATAATATTTTTATTAGATTTGGAACTAAACTTTATAGACAAACTATTGGTATTCCGCTGGGAACTAATTGTGCTCCTCTTGTTGCAGATTTGTTTCTTTTTTGTTATGAGAGAGATTTCATGAAGTCACTCTCACGTGAAAATCAGGCTGACATTATTGAGGCTTTCAATTCAACTTCAAGATACCTTGACGATTTATTAAATATTGACAATATTTACTTTGACCAAATGGTGGACCGGATATACCCTACAGAACTCCAATTAAATAGAGCGAATTCTTCCGATACCGAGGCACCTTTTTTGGATTTGAATCTATGTTTATCTAATGGTACAGTTTCCACCAAAATTTATGATAAACGGGACGATTTTGATTTTGATATAGTCAATTTCCCTTTTCTGGATGGCGATGTTCCCCGGCGTACCTCATATGGGGTAAACATATCTCAACTTATAAGATTCGCCAGAGCTTCTTCAAATCTTAATGACTTTAACTACCGTAATAAAGCCCTTACTGCCAAACTTCTTAGGCAGGGCTATCGTTATTTTAAACTTCGTAAGGCGTTTTCGAAATTTTATCGCAGACACAGTGCCTTTGTTAGAAAAATATAGCGTCAGTCTGAAAACACTTCTGCAACAAGGTATGTCGGAACTCGAATTTTACGGTGACTTAGTGTACAGATTTAGAAAAATTGTAGGTAAATCTAACTTTTCGGAGCAATTCAGAAAACTTATTAACCGTTATAAAAGAATTGGCTATAGCCTGGATATGATGCGGCAGACTGCATGCCTAGTTGTCAACCCAATCATTGTTGATGGCTATGCTTCACTCTTTAATTGCACGACGGCGGTTCGGGCCTCAGACTCAATAACGGCCTCTTCGTAAAACTTTAACCAGTGGGTTGGGGCTTGACGATATGTCTTTGGCTTGGCCCGCCGTGGTTCAACTATTGGTTTTCATTTACTCTGGCATACATTAGAATTAGCCATGAGTACTCGTCTTTGTTTATTATAGTGATTAATTTGATTTTTATGTTTTCGCTTTGATGCATTGACTGAGTTGGGAGCCTTTATGCGAACCGAATTTTTATGTATTTCTGTATTAAGAGTAGCATCGGGACCCAGGGTGAAGTTAGCTAGCTGTAAAAGTGCTTTAAACCCCCCGGTGGTTTGCTCTACCGACCGTTCTAAGGCGGTGGTCCCGGTGTTAGTCTTACTCTTTGTTGCTTTGTGGTTTATTCTACGAGGCGATTTGTTGTATGTCTTTCCGTGTGCCATTTTGTTCTTGTGTTTTTCAGTCCTTTTAGTATTGTGATTACCTCGCTTGGGGAAGAGAGAGCTAATCTTAGTGCTTTTCGTACGTTTGTTCGGTTTGTGCATGTTTAGATTTGTCGGTTTCCTCTTCCTCTTGGGGTCTGGGAAGGGCTGCGGTTTGTGATTGTGGCACTCCCTGGACTTTTCTCTTACATTTTTTGCCCCTAGGTCATGCCTAAGGATGGAGCTATGGATCCAAACGGCGGGCTAATGTGTGTACTTTGGACACATGTCTAGTATATTCATATGTTACAAAAGTTCATACCTCAACAATCGCTTATGAAACATCATTCATATTTTTAGCATAGATACCCTGGATGGTCTGTTTTTGGTTCATGACCTAGACCTTACACACTCCGTGGTGGGGCTAAAGGTCAAAATCTAGGACACCTGTAAAAAGTGTTGTTATTTTATCTACCTTCCTATTATTAAAAAAAATAGACAGATATTTGGTCATGCATCTGTCAATCTTGTGACATTGCCTTGTAGGTCATGAAGTGAAGGTCAGCATGACTTTATTTCACGGTGCAGTAATTTTGCCTAATAACCTGAGCAGTTTACACGGTCCAGTGAGTTTGCCTTATGTTTTGAAGATTATTTCATGAATAACACTATAATTTCTCAACTTGAGTCAGTATGACCTGGTTTGGTCTCAAAATAAATGTAGGTCACAGTTACCTATATTTCAGGATCCAGTGATTTTGCCTTATATCTTGAAGCGTATTTGATATATAAACATCCTATGTTTCGATTAAGAGTCATCATGGTCAGAAGTGTGACCTAAAATAAATGTAGATTACAGCGATCTACATTTCATGGTCCAGTAATTTTGCATATCGTTAAGCATTTTTGATGCATAAATGTTATAGTTTTGGATTATGAATAAGCATGATTTGAAGTTTGACTTCAAAATAAATGTAAGCCACAGTGACCTACAATTCATTGTTCAGTGATTTCGCCTCATATCTTGAAGGGTATTTGATGTATAAAATCATACTTTTGGATAATGAGTCAGTATGACCCATAATTCGACTCAAAGTAAATGTAGGTCAAAATGACCTACATTTGATCTTCCAGTATATTGCCTTATATCTTAGAGAGTATCTTATGTAAACACATATTGATGGATTATGTGTCCATATCCTTTCAACGCCGGTAGCGTATTTATGCGAATTGCTGTCCAATACTTTTTTAAAACGACCCTCACGGCGAGATTAATACAAGCACTCTTCCAGTTCTAGTATCATTTAATACGGCAATATGCGGGGTGATAACAGTATCAACACGAGCTCTCTAGCAGGTAGAGAAAGGGCGCGAAAGGCTTCCAAAGTAAGAAAAAATGGTCAAATTTTCGAACCAAAAATGTTCGGTTTACCGTTGTTCCTTTGAAACGTAGTCCCATCAACACCATTCAAGCGCGGCTCAAATGGCGGAGCATACGAAATGTGCAAGAAAAGGCAAAAGAAAAGGGAGAGAAAGAGAGAGAGAAAGGAGGAAAAAATGCGAGATCAAATCGCAAAAAAAGAACCAAAAAAAAAAAAAAAAAAAAAAAAAATCTCCATGCGTGCGCATACATTTTCCCACCGTGACCCCTGAGCCATGACCTTTCGTGAGTGTAAAAAATGACAGTGCTTGATGGTAAAGAATAACATATTTACTTTCGTTTTCAGGTAAGCTGTGTTCGATCAGTTGCTTATGTTGGATTCCAGAGGTAAATATCCAACCCTACCCACATTTTGGCTGCATTTTTCAAAACCCTTGGCCGTTTTAAGGATATGCAAAACATGATCAAGTTGTTCCTAGGTCCAAGATTTTGCCATATTATAATCAAAATACCAAAATAAACAGAAAATATAGTTTTAATACATACGTTTTGCAACATTTTCGTGGGTTAACATAATATCCTTTCGACGGCGGTAGCGTATTTATGCGTAATTGCTGTCCAACACTTTTTGAACGACCCTCACGGCGAGAATAATACAAGCAATCTTCCAGATCCAGTATCATTTAATACGGCAGTATGCGAGGTGATAATAGTATCAATACGAGCTCTCTAGCAGGTAGAGAAAGGGCGCGAAAAGTCTCCGAAGTAAGAAAAAAAATGGTCAAATTTTCGAACCAAAAATATTCAGTTTACCATTGTTCCTTTGCAACGCAGTCCCGTCAACACCAATCAAGCGCGGCTCAAATGGCCGAGTATACGAAATGCGCAAGAAAAGGCAAAAGAAAAAAAGGAGGGAAAGAGAGAGAGAAAGGAGGAAACAATGCGGGATCAAATCGCAAAAAAAAAAAAAAAAAAAAGATCATGCGCATTCATTTTCCCACCGTGACCCCTGCGCCATGACCTTTCGTGAGTGTAAAAAAATTTGGCAGTGCTTGATTGTAAAGAATAACATATCTACTTTCAGTTGCTTATGTTGTATTCCAGAGGTAAATATCCAGTCCTACCCTCATTTGGGCTGCATTTTTTAAAACCCTCGGCCGTTCTAAGGATATGATCCGAAGTTTGACCTCAAATTAAATGTTGGTCACTGTGACCTACATTTACCGTCTAGAAAATTTTGTCATATCTTGCAGAGTATTTGATCTATAAATATTATACTAAAACATTATGAGTAAGTATGACCCGAAGTTTGACATCGAAGTATATGTGTAGGTCACAGTGAAGAGTTTTAGATGTATAAATATCATACTTATGGATTATGAGTCAGTATGGCCCGATGTTGGTCAGATTTTACATTGACATTTACATCCGCGTTTCTCTTGGATGTCATAACTTAAGTACCTTTTATGCTAGGAAGTTTAAATTCGATAAGCTTCTTACCCAGACCTAAACCTGCAACTGTGTGCAAGAGTTGACCCTAGTTTATGCCCTGGGGTAAGGCTAGAGGTCAGAATGTATAACAGGTCAGATTGAGCATTTGGAAAATAGGTGTTGCAATATGGGCAAAGAACAAAGCGCAGGGGCATTTGTGTATTTTGGATACATGTCTAGTTTGTTTATTTATTTTTATATTCTTATTTATTTTTCGTGAAAATATATTAATTAGATTGTATCCTGAACTTAAAAGACAAACTGTCAGTACTCCGATAGGAACAAATCGTGCTCACACGTTTGTATTTTGTTTTGAGAGAGGCTTCATGTTATCTCTCACTTACGAAAGTGAAACTGACAGTCTACGCCCATGGGCGTAGACTATATTGTCATTAGGTGAGTCACGGAAGTAAATCAATTATTGATCCACAATGTACCGTTGACCTTATATCTATAAGTAAAATCCCAGGACTAGCAGGAGCACTGAATAGAACAGAATAGAATAATATTTATTGGAAACCCTAATATTCTGAAGGTGTTCTCTATTTACATAATCTGTTTCGGGAGTCGCACGGCGAGAAAACGTATCTTCTGGCATATGCGACCAAAACAGATTCCAATCATCCTGTGCATCCCTGCAGTCTCATCAGAGCCACCGTTGTCCGTAAGAAGAAACGTTATACCCTTTGCTATTCCAAAATGCACCCAGTGAAGATTCTGATCAGACTGCGCAATCTGATCCCGAGGTTATAAATCTTTTTCATGCTTAGCTCAGCATGAAATTTGTCCTAATTACTAACAATTGCAATTTTTTTCCTGCTAAAAATAGCTGAGCATGAAGATATCTCTGCTAATAAGTATGAAAATGCCAAAGCAGAGAAAATTTCATGCTCACCTGAGTTGAGCATGGAAAGAATCTTATAACCTCGGGTCCTGATCTGGATCTCTACTGACTACACATATCCGTAGGTACGTTTTCATACGATGCGACTCAGTCGTTTTCAAACCGTTTCATATATAGAGGATATTCAAGTTTTTGTCATGAATATGACTTCTATTTCAGAGAGTGACGTGAAAAATGTATATTTCATATGTGGCGAAGCAACGAAAGATATATATAAAAAAAGTCTTAATTTCATAGAGTGACTTTAAAAATGTTTATTTCATGTGTGGCGAATCAACGAATGAAATATCCATTGTTTTCACTTTACGAGGTAAAATAAATCATATTTACGGCAAAAAAAAAATAAAAAAAAATATATATATATATATATTCTATTATATAGAACTCCAGTGAGAAAGAGATGCAAATCTTATATTATATCAGGGGAAGTCCAAAGCGAAGTGTTGCCCATTCCCATTGACTATGTAATATCAAAGCCACATAACAACTGAAAGATAACTTCCAAAAATAGTTCGCTGTTTCAAATTATCAGTGTCTTTCTTGGCAGAAAGATATAAAATGCTGCTGACCTTTGTTCAATATATTTAAAAACTGTAACTTTAAACATATCAATCACAAAAATATGAAAACAAAATGTGAGCCTTAAATGTTAACCAAAAGTAGTTCCTGGATTATATATTTCACTTGTGAAATTATCACTTTTTGGAAATATGCATTCTATTTGACTTATACTTTTCTATATTTTTTGTTTTTGTATATAATGAATAACGATCTTGCCTCATCATTGTAGACTACCTACTGAAAAAAAATGAAAACAGTGCGGTCCACATTTTCAAACAATTTGAACTCAAACACCATTTGAGCGGACTTTAGACCGAAGGAGAGGAGACCGACAGATATTACTAAAGGCAGAACAATAACCCTATAAGACCTGTCGACGGCCAACAAAGCGTGCCTAAAATCACGCTTGTCCATCATATAAAAACAAAGTTAATGACGACTTCAGGGCTACTGTGAGGAGGGGGTGGGGTGGGGTGCCATCCAATACTTCTCGAGGTTGCACTGAAGCTTCGGACCAGTATTTAACCGTCAAAGTACTGTATTGACTCAACAATATAGGCATTCAAGAGATATTTCATCTTTGAAAACATAACGCAAACTTGATGTTGACCTCAAGGCCACTCAATAGGGTTAAACTTGCACGTATGGAAATGTAGGGCAATAACCGAACATAAGTCCAAGTGTGAATTAAAATGATCTAGCCATTCGGGAGATACAGATCTTTAATATTTTAACGTAACGTTATAAAAACCTTTAAAAGGGAATGAATACGCATTGAAGGGAGACAAAGCTGTCAAACTGTTTTTGTCTCTCTTCTGAAAAGGGGTGGATTCTAAAACAAAAGACTTTGCATTTAATAAGGGCCTTGGTGAGCTTAAAGCAAATATTGTCTCCCTTGGCGGAAATGCATGAAACTCTACTTTATGTATACAGTATCCTTAAACCATTGACTTTGGCCTCAAGGAACAGAGAGATTGAGGCTTGTAACAACAGCACTTTGATTCAGTGTCCAGTGCAATAATAACTAAAGCCATAAAAAAAAAAAAAAAAAAAAAAAAAAAAAAAAAAACATTCGGGGGAGATAGCGATCTTTAACATGAAATGTTTTGGTCCGTGTACTTGAACTGAAGGTCATTGAGGGCTAGATCTTGCATCGAATAAAGCAATTGCACTACTATCTGACGTTCAGCTCACTGAACTATCAACGAAACTCATGTAGGCATTCAGAAACTAAGAAGCTGTAATAAATTTAACGTAAAACTTCAAAGGAATCCCAAGTCTTTGACCTTGAACTCTAGATCTAGATCACGTTCGAGGTGAAGTTGATGTATATACAACGCCGGACCAATATCTTCCAACATGTAAAGTATGGAAAAATACCTAAGGGTTCGGATAATAGCAACTTCTTTACATTTAATTTTAAAGTAAGACACTATTTGTGGACGTCGTCTTTGATGTCAGTGCCGCCGCCGCCAACGCCAAAGGAATGGATAGTACAGCTCTTCCCGTAGTTTCAGACAGGCGAGCTAATATTTGTATGATCTGTCCAGCGGAATTTGAAAGCAGTTTGCATGCTCAGATTTCAGGCAATTTAACAGCACCCGACCCTTTAACACCAAGGGCATGAGCAGTCTAGGTTAGCGTATCATTTGATTTCAATTAGAATGTTAGTAAGAAAATTGTTCTCCAGTTTAATAAAAAAAAATAATGATTGTTATTATTTGAATTTTATTTCTAGCCCTGTGGATATTTCTTTTCCAGAAGTGGGCTAACATGTCTTCAGGTAAGCTGGTGTCTGTGGCTATCGACTTTGGAACTACATATTCTGGGTACGCGTTTTCATTTCGACACACGAAGAACGACATTAAAACTTTCCAATGGACGACAAACAACTACGCGTCTGAGAAAACGCCTACATGTATTCTCTTCGACTCGATGAGAAGGTTCCACTCTTTTGGACTCGAAGCCGAAGACAAGTATGCCGAACTATCAAAAGAGGGCGAGGCTAGTTCATGGTATTTCTTTAAACAGTTCAAGCTAGCACTTCACAACACTAAAGTAAGAGTTAATTTATGTTATCATGTCAGAACTATATTCCACTTGCTGCCTTTTCAAATTTAAACGTACAGTTGGCTCTCGCTATCTCGAACTCGCTTATCTCGAATAACCGCTTATCTCGAAGTGAAAATCTGTTCTATGCCTAAACATGAAAATCTAACAACATGTAAAAATATTATGGAAAAGAGGAGAAATGCTCCTAAGGAGCAATTTCTCCTCTTTTCCACAATATTTTCAATATATCTAACTTCAAGAGTCCAATTACACATATATTTGTTAAATGTGGTTAATCGAATTAGTTTTTCCTCAATTCTGCAAATCTGGTATGTCGAAGTACGGATATCTCCTTGGAATTGGAGATAACGAGAGTCGACTGTATAATAAAATCAGTGTACTTCCAGTTCTTTGAAGAGAGCAAATACAGTGGGGTGCATAGCTCTAGATAAAACTCTTCAGCTGAAAATATTGATCTTTCTCTTACGTTTATACTTAAATGTAGTCTGTGGAATGGAGCGCCTCCAATATGTACCAACAACCTGTTTGGGGAGAAATAAGAAAAAAATATCTATCTGGATATATTTTTATCTTGAGCTATGGGGATGTCCGCTGACCGTTCTAAGGCAATGGTTCTAATAAGTTTGTACTTATATTACTTCGTGGCCCTGGCTACGCAGCTTTTGTTGACTTATTCTTATGTTTGTTTTGTTCTGTATAGTGCTGTGATCACCTCACTTGGGTAAAAGGGAGATGATCGCATGGACATTTAGCTGTGGATGTGGACACTTGTGTTCATTTGTTCTTTCTCTCGGTATCTAAAGTAGAAGACGATCTATGTTGAGGCAGTTTCTAAACCTCTTTATTTTTAATTGTGCAATATCACTTTTTTTTTAAATCATTCAGAAATACCACGGTGATGCCCAGCTATGACACAAATCTTAATGCTTATTTGTATCTTCTGAAATGACAGATATTATCGACGGCCTCGGTGGCTCAGTTGGATGCGCGTCCGACTGGTGATCAGGAGGTTGCGAGTTCGACCCCCGCCGGGTCGGCAACATTCTTCGTGGAGATTTGATCATGAAATATTTTCTACAGTCATTCCCTCTCTTCCGCTGATTCAAGAAGGGCAGTTGTCATTTTCTGGCAAAAGAATGTGCACAATACTGGTTAACCGCTTAGAGGACTAAGCCTGCCCAGTAAAAGTGTGGTTAGGTAAACTGACCGCGCACGACATGACCCCATTTGGTTGACTGAGCCGTAATACCTCAACACAATTAAACAAACATATTTTGGCAATATTACATGTTACCGCATTCTGTCATGCGGCTCAGCTACAGAGCAGCTACATGGTATGATGTTTACACACACACACACACACACACACACACACACACACAGAGCGAGAGAGAGAGAGAGAGAGAGAGAGAATGTGTTTTATTAATAACCATTCTGCGGAAAAGATTCTCGTGTTTTGCATTCGTTTATTGTGTTTTCTCGTTCTGATGTTAGCGTTACTGTCAGCAATTATGATCACCTTGCTTTTTTGTCCTTTTAGAATAGACCCTTTTCATAAGGGAGCAAAAGCAATTTTGACAGTTTATCTCTCTTGAAAGCGTATCGATTTTTCATCAAATCCACCTACCACACGCGAAAGAGACACTCTGTCGCGACTGTGAAACTGTGATAACTTGTATAGCATTATTACGTTGGGTTAACGTTGGCTGTTGGCTGATGATGCTGAGGTCGGCAAACTGTTGGCATATTGTTGGATGTTGCTATTCTACACAAGATCAGCGATAAACCAACGATACAATTGGCTGTTAAATAGTCACAATCCTGTGTGCGGCTTTAATTTGTTGCAACAGTTCTTTCGATCTGTTTATTAATAAGTTGTTAGAACAAAGGACCCACGGCGTCTGCGGCGTCCAATCTGGATCTAAACTGTTTATCTATGTTCCATTTATGGTTTATTCTTATATCAGGAAAATATTGAGCACCAGATGTCGTGTTTTTGTTGAAATTGTATTGTACATTTAACAATGTATGTGGGGCATTCAACAGCAACATTAAGCTGTACACATTATCACCATATGTAGTTATTTCACATTCAACGCGATTCTTACTAAACATGACTCGAAAATACCCGGTAAAATTCATTTTCCAATAAGATTTTGAAATCGGTCTTCTAACTGTTTCGTCCTCATAAAAACAGTAAAAGCCATCTGGTCGATTACATTTACAGCATTTTTTAATTTGGTAATATTTTCATTCAGTCGAGAAGCTTTCAAAATCGGTATGATGCCAAGGTAAACTTTGTCTGTTTCGTATATAAGCAAACAATTTACCAAGTATTTCCTCCGTTTACACAATATTTCAACATAAACAGTGATTTGTATTTAGTTGCCATTCCAACATACTGGGTTAAACACGGTCAACACAATATAAAATGCCAACACGACCCTATAGTAATTCCAATATTAATCCGGATAGGTCAGGCACACACAGAAGCAATGTTATAAGGCCATGCATACCCCTCAATCCATGTAAGCATCTTGTATTTCACAGATTTTAATGAGTACACTTGACTCGTTTCTTGACAGAAACAGCTTTTTTTGTAATATGCGGACATCCTGGCATTCTAATCAAGAACTTGTTGGTTTGTAAAAGAGTTGATCAGAACAGTAAGTTGCAGTCACTCTACTGGAGAGACTGGAGCCTTGGCACATTCATGTTGCTTAAAGGTTTGCAGGCTGTTCGGATTTCTTTCATATTTTTCGACAAAAGATAATTTCTTCTATGGTGAACCTACGCAATTTTATTAAGAGTTGAAATGACACGTTTTTGTTAAGAGGAATGAAGAAAATATCAATACTTCAATCGTCAAACATTAAAGTAACTCATATATCTTGCTGGTAATGATGCATCCTTCTATCTCGTTTTGCATGAAAAAACACCAATGAATTAGTTTCAGCGTCTGAATCACCTTTTGTAGTACCCAAAAATTATCAAGAAAACATACCTATATAATTTTGACCCCCTTAAACACCCGCTTTTATATAGTAAAGCTGGGGTTTACAGGGGTATATATTATTTTTCTTATTTTTGCTAAAAAACATGATTTGTGGATACTCGTTAGAATCGGCTCGCCGAGGCGGGTCTAACAAGCATCCATAATCTTTGTTTTGAGCAGAAATATGAAAAATGTCACAATTTTTATCTGAAAACCTTCAGTTTTAGGTAGTTAAATTTTCAATATACTTAAATAGGCGTGTTTTCATTATGGGAGAGAAACAATCCCAAACGAGTGCATAATACGAGCCGCGTCGTCAGAAAAAAAAAAAAAAAAAAAAAAAAAAAAAAAAAAAAAACGTGTTTTTCCATCGGTTTCCCATTGGCTTACTGCTTACCTAAGCAGAGCATAGGTTCTGACACGACTACGAGTGCAGGCTCGCCTAAACCCTTGCTGTTCGCGTATGCTATAACGGCACGTGAATCATGTTGTCTGTGTGTTCTTGAATTATTTGATTAACAACAGGTTTTAGCGTTTACCGTATGACCTAAACCTAAACAGGTGAATGGATTCGTGAAACACAATCAGCCGTACATGACTAATGCCAGTATATGTTACACGTCTATTTTTGTATACCTTGATGGGGTTTGAAGTGGAGATGAATCACATTTTCCTATACAATGTATATAACATCATGTAAGGTGTTTGGGTTTCGAGCAATCATGCTTGTATCTGTTCCAGTTTATCAAGATACCATACGTTGTTACATTTAAATAGAATCGACTCCAGAAACAGTTGTAATCAAATTTCACAAATCATGTTTGTTGAAGAAATAAGACAAAAATAAATGAAATGCCACAATCACGAATCACATCCTTCTCAAGACACCGAAAAATGAAACAGTTGACAACAGAGAGGGAAGGGGTGCTGAAACTTGTTTTACCTGCGTGAAACCTCGTCCTTAATACTAATGCAACTCCAATTAATAAACAATAAAAACGTTAAACTATGATACCCCGCCATTTGTCGTGTCGCGGGCAGATAACTCCGTAAACATTTGACGAAATTAGTCCATTAGCAATCCCAAACCAGATCTCTACAATATCAATGCACATACCAAGTTTCGTGAAAATCCATTGATGTTTACATAAGTTATCATCCGGAAACTAAAAACGGACGGGCGGACGGACAGACACAAGGACGTCCAACGTGAAACCATAATACCCCGCCACTATAGTGTGGCGGGGTATAAAAATGTGGTCGGTTACCATAGGGTCATCTACTTCATCAGCCACACAAAAATCTACAGAGCTTAGGCTTTTAAAACCCCTTTGTTATTACCTCAAGAAATATTTTTTTGTAAACTAAGAGACAAATAGTTGGAAATATACATTTAACCTTCGATACAACGACAAAATTTGTTCCCTTAGATGTTGTCATTGAAATTATTTTGCTGTTGTAAAGAAAATTTAATCAGAAGAACGATATGTAAGAAAGGTCTTGTTTTATTCTTATTTCCTCTTAGAATGTGTATTTAGATATTTGTTAGATTTGCTTCATTGAGGCGATTTTAACAAATGTAAAAAAAAATCGTATATTTCATGAAGTATCAAATACAAAGTTCTTGCATCACGTTTTATCAATTGTCACCTCTTAAGCTAAAGGTTTCGTGGCAGTAAAATTATCATAACGAATTGTGTCGTTGGGTCGAACGTTGGTATAAAGAGAGTTCACTGTATTTCTGTTTTCAAGAACCTTGGACGACATACAAATCTAAAAGAAACTGGTAAGAAAGAGATGCTGGCCCTAGAGGTGTTCGGCGAAAGTATTCGGTATCTAAAAGACCATGCATTGCGACAGCTAAGTATGGCAGGAGATCAAGATATCCAGTGGGTCTTGACAGTTCCCGCTATATGGGATGATTCAGCGAGACAGTTTATGAGGCTTGCGGCCGAGAGGGTATGCTCTGTTTGTTTTTTAAATATTTTGTCATCATGTTTGTAGTCAGCAAACTAATTCTATAGTGCTCAGGAGCTGCATTTTTATTAAGAAGAATTAATACACATTCAGCGAAAGCAACTCTGTCAAACTGCCTGCATTGTACTGATTACCATTTTTTATAAATACCATAAGGGGCTCATCATGCGAAAAATTGCTTTCAAGCATAAACAAAATTAACAGATTCAGATCCCCCCTGCGTATGCGCAAAGTATCATTCGGGCCCTTGCTTTCCATTCATATTTTATGTTATATCCAATGATTTTCTTAGTGGAAAGTGATGGCCCTAATCAGACTGCGCTGATGCGCAGCCAAAGGAAGGGGAAATGATGAACAAATCAGGACACCACAACTTCCACAAAGAACAGCTGCAACGGAGAAGCCACCTTGGAACGGTCAGTGGGGAAACTACTAGGATCTAAACCAGATTTATCCGTGCGAAACCTCGCCTTTATCTCTTGATGCAGCTTCAAACAGTACAATACATACAAATAGAAAACAGAAAATATTGTTGGCAGTAATTGAAGAAGATGAGCACAATGCTAGTACCACAACATGAAAACAGTATGCAATGTTGGCAGGCGTAAAGCGGGTGACCTCAATCCTAGAATTACAAAGAAAATGATCTGCATCAGAAGACATGAAGACGCGTTTTCGCATGACGCGGCTCATATAAAGAACATTTTATTGCAAATTCATACATGTTGCCTAAATTATTAACCTACTCGTATTGCCACTCCATCATCAAAAAGTGTGAAATTAATTACTATGAAAAAGCATATGAAAGCTCAGGTAAACCCGAAAGACCAACTATCACTGGAATGAACTAGAATTCAAGCAGAATTCTGAAAACCACGTCAACCACTGGAAAAATTTGTCAAACGTCTCTGGTCAGATTTTGAAATTATTTTGCAGAACTGTTTCGAGGTGATATTCTACTTAAATACTTTTACAAAAAATATGTAAATATCATGACTGCCAGAGAATGAGTGCAATTTTCCATATATATATATATGTGTGTGTGTGTGTGTGTGTGTTTGTGTGTGTGTGTGTGTGTGTGTATGCAAAACTTAAAAAATATTCCTGCCAAATTGCTGGATTTTTAGACGTCTCTGAAAGAACAGACTGTTCCTTGAATGACCTTCTGTAAAAGTTATTTAAGCTGTGTTGAGTTTTCAAAACAGATATGGCCTTTACAATCATGCCCGATATGTCCTATATATCTATAATGAAAATTAAAAAAATATTATTAGGAAAATAGAAGCTTGATTGTCATATTACTGTACACGTATTTTCCTTTGTAACAGTTGCTAAATCACGGTTTGGTTTGTTGAAAACCTGGTAGTCTGACGAGGGGGCTGATTCCCCTTTATGTCCATTAAGAAGTGTTTATAAATCTATCTTCTTGCTGATCTATCACAGAACTTTGAAGGAATTGTCACTAGATGTTCCTATATACAACCTGTTAGATCGGGGTCACTTCAACAAACCTCCAGGGGTGTGACCGATTTTCCCTCTATGTATTAATTTAAATTTTCAAAGTATTTCGTTTCAACGCAGATGGATTTTCAAATATCTTTGCAAGTACGTTTCTTGTATGACCTTCTTTAAACAACCAGGTTGATTCATAAAAAACATCGCTGTGGGGGATGTGAGGGGCATGACCGATTTTCCAATGTCGATAACACACTTTTAATTTCTTCTTTTCAAAACCAAGCAGCTGGATTTTCAAATAACTATGCCAAACTTTCGTTCGGTGACCCTCAGTAAAATTATTCGAGCTTTGTTGATTCATTGAAAATATGGTTGAGAGATCGCGGGACCGAATTACCCTGTCTGTCTATCATGAAAAACTCTTTTTTTTTTTTTTTTTTTTAAATCATCTTCTAAGGAACATAATTATAATTTCCAGACCAATCGTGGAAATTCCGATGGGTATTATTTGTGCTCCACTTATAGCAGAATAGTTTTTGTTTTTTGTGAAAGAGACTTTATGATGTCTCTTTCTGATGATACACAAGCTGATATTATTGAAGCTTTTAACTCAGCTTCCAGATATTTGGACGACCTTTTGAATATCTACAATCCTTTATTTGAATGAGTGGTCACCCAAACTTATTCTACTGAACTGCAATCGCTAATTCTTCTGATACCGACGCCGCATTTCTAGATTTGCATTTATCAATTTCTAATGTTTTTGTTTTATCTCAAATTTATGACAAACGCAATCTTTGGTTTTGACATTGTTTATTTCCCGTTTTTGGATGGCGACGTTCCTCGTGCCACCTCTTATGGTGTTTACATTTCTCAGCTTATTAGTTTGCAAGAATGTCTAGTCATTTGGCTGACTTCAATGCTCGTAACAACACTTTGGCTGAAACTTGACCAAACTTCTCCAACAGGAGTATCAATATCATAAACTTAGGAAAGCTTTTTTTCTGTTTATCATCGACACTAAGAATTGGTCTCTAAATATGATACCGGACTAAAACCACTTCTCCTACAAGGCCTATCGGAATCTGAATTCTATGACGACTTCGTGTATAACTTTAGAAAAAAAAATAGTAAACTGTCATATTTTATGAACGAAAAGGATATAACATCGATGTCATAAAACAGTCTGCTTGCTTAGCGGTTAAGTCAGTCAGTTTGACCACTTTGCTTCCCTCTTTAATGGCACGACAGTGGGTCGTAGTTCAGACTTTATGATGGCCCCGACTTAAAGACTATTCATTAGATGGCCTGTGTCTCGGCTCACCGGGGTTCAGCTGGTGGCTTTCTTTCGCTCCAGTATTCCATTGATGTTGTTTGACAACCCAGGGATCTCCAAGTGTCTCAACACGTCGTTTCTAGTGTCCTTATCTTTGCTCCGTTATAGGCTTTGTTTATGATTTATTTATTGCTCAAAATGATTCATCGATGAGTTAGAAGACCTCCTGGCGGACCGAACAAATATATGATTTTACCACTAAGTTGTAGGCGAGGGATGGGATCCCGTAAAGCTAGCATAAGCTTCCAGTGATTCATTACTGACCGTTTCAAGATGGTTCTTCATTGTCGTTTTTTTTTTTTTTTTTTTTTTTTTTTTTTTTTGTTACTTCTTATGTAGTGTCTCTCTTTCAAATGTTTTCGCTCAACAATTAAGTAAGTTAAGTTTGGGTAGAAGAGGTGCCACCTTTTTTTTGGAAAGAGTTGCTAACACTGCTTGCCATCTGTTCATTTTATGCCTGCTAAAACATATTGGTTTGTCTTTCTTTTGGTATTTGGGGCTTGATGTGGATCTAATTGTATCAGTTTCTGAGTTCACTTATTAACTTTATAAATTTGCACGAATGTCTCTTGGATAATCATCTATAGAAATTGTTAGTTATGTTGATTTGTAAAAAAATATGTTTGCTTGAAGGCATAGACAGTTTTCCTTATATGCCTAGATAGATAATTGTTTATGTTGTCGACCTTCTAGAATAGAAACTGAATTGATTGTGCATCATCAACAGTCAAACCTTAAAAAATCAAACCTAAATAATCCTGCGTGTACTATATACCCATATATATATTTATATAGAAAATGTAAAAATGCATTTCCTATTAAACTATACGTAAGAGATTGAGCTTACAACTCAACGCCGTCATATGAAAATTCTCAATGCAACCGAGACTCCAATTTCCGTTATCTTATGTTTTCTTTATTCCCAAACGAAATCGTTATTTATTTTATTTGACTTCACTGCAGCCACTGTTAATCGTCGTGTGGCGGCCGTAAAATGTCTTCCTATACTCCATCGTTTTTCAATTCACATTTACTTTTATTTTCATTATGAGTTTTGAGACTTTTCTTGTATCTTGGAAAGTCGAGTTCTTAAGCCGGTCCTGAAGTGCATCTGCAATCTTGCAAACCTCAGTGCTGTCAGGTGAAGAAGGATTTATTTGTTTTCTTTGTTTCCAAGGGAAACATTTATAGATTTTGCACTGATTGTTTTTTATTATTTTGTTCACATTTAAATAAAACAAATGTTAGTCCAAGTTTCTAAATGGTTGTTTGCCTACAAAAAGAATTTGATAGCATTAATATATAAAATAACACTATTATTAGTGATTCTGTTTCTTACAAGTGATTAAACGCGAGTTAGCTTCCTTCTTGCTTTGAATCCGTCTTTTATTTAACAAATTGGCAAAACCTTGTTAGTCTGTGAATGGCTGACCTGAATCTTAGCTGTTTGTATTCTTGAAGCAAATATGGTTTTCAAAGAGCCCTATATGTGCACAAAGCGGAATACATACAAGCTAAGCTTTACAGATATCTGTCTATAGAATCGGCGTACGTTTATAACCGAGGTTATGTAGATTATTCTAATAATTCGTGTTGTGTTTCTTTGAACGCTTATGTCATTCATTCATATTTCTAGGTAAATTGCATTATGCCGCAAGTATACTTTGCAAGCCGTCCTTAAATAACCGAAACAATATATACATTATGGTGTCAAAATAAGATTCAGTTAATAAACTTTATATCTTAAAGCAATTAAAGAAACTTTGATTGCTAATTTATAATCATGGCAAAACATCACAGTCACAAAACAGCTCGGTTTAATCTTGAGACATTACTACGAATGCATTTAATAATTAGTTCCAAAGACAGACTTCCGCTTCTGTTTTGTCTTCCAGTCAATTATCCCGTTTCTTCTCATAATATATGACGCAAATAAATGCTTACACATATCCATTAAAAGCAATCTATTAACATGCAGTGTACTGTATTTGTCTCACAAATAAGCACTGCTCTTAGCTTTTGTCTTGATTATTTTTCTTGTTCGCTCACATATATACGACAAAACGTGAATGTATAACCTCTTCTTTCAAATAAATGTTATTTAACATTCAAGGTTCTGTATTTCTGTCACAGACATACCTCTGTTACCATTTTCTTAGTTATTCTTTTTTGCTTTCAGAATAAAGATACAAGTTAGTGAAAACACCTCTTCTTTTAATGAAATTCCATTGGAAATGATTATTATGCATTTGCATTTTTTTTATTACATTCCCATACTCTTATGTTTTGTCTTACAGATATTATCTATTTGAATGCCATTTTAATTTTGGAAGTGAACCAGAGGTATATCTAAATGCATTTGTCAGTGGCTGATTAATTTGCGGTAAACTTAAACAGAACGTAGAAGCCAAGTTTCTATTTTTTTCTGTATTGTGACAAATGTTTGTTTTATATATCAAGAGGGGAAACCTACGTCATACCAAACAGTGAAAAAGACAAGATTTACTTTTGCAAAAAAATCAGTTCGTCGTTTTTATTATTG
This sequence comes from Anodontia alba, assembly GCA_964016985.1. NCBI lineage: Eukaryota > Metazoa > Mollusca > Bivalvia > Lucinida > Lucinidae > Anodontia > Anodontia alba. The sequence continues at coordinate 61,326,719 of OZ024824.1, read as the reverse complement.
TTATTGATGGTTTGATGAAAATAGAATAAGCTCCGAGTATGTACCAAAACAAAAATACTTACATTTGCAAATTTGATGTATAACCATATTATCATCGTTGATAACACTTAGGTACAATATTTTGATAACCTTATAAGTAATTGTACGCAAGGGTTCTCAACAATGACTATACGGTTAAGCATCAGGTTTGCCAATATAAATGCCTTGTCTCTTGCTAGATACGATGTGCCTATCCTAGTTTTTGTCCGAACAACGAAATGGAAAACGACTTTTTCACTGTTTCGTATGGCATAGATTCCCCCACTTAATGTTATGTCATTATTGAATGTCTATCAAATTTCAGACTGGAATACGTGGGAAAGACCTAACCTTGGCACTGGAACCAGAGGCTGCATCACTTTATTGTAAGAGCCTAGAGAATGAGGCTGAAATTTTCCAAAGAATTGGAACTAAATATATGGTTCTTGACTGTGGAGGTAAGATTAGACATGTTTAAAAGTTTATATAGAAAAATAAGAATGTCTTCTTTGACTAACTGGTTAAGTACGCGCCAACTCCACCTTCATCCCACCCTTCTCACACATACCCAGCCATTCAGTAGATATTTCTGCTGACCGTTCCAAGGCGGCGCCTTTGTTGAAGTTCTTTGTTAGTATGCCGGTTATTTCAACTGTGCCGTTGGTGTTTTATCATTGTTCGTTTCTCATCTCTTTTTCTCTTCTTTCAGTGGGTAGGTATGCTCGTGTTTGTAGCCTTTCTTGGATAACTTCATTTATACTTTTCTATGCTCATGGGTGTCTTTTTAAGCGTAACTACTTTAAATCAATGAAATGTGGATGAGAGGAATTAAGTACTTTCTTATCGGGAATGTTAAAATGTAAAGCATTCCTGTTCTGTATGACAGATAACCGTGGAAACCAGCTTTTACGTTGTTGGCGACAAATTTAAAACTGCACCTTAATTTTTCTAAAGGTAAGTTTTGAAAACATTTGGTCACAACAAAACCATCTTTACCTATTAAGTTGCAATGTTTGATTGGAGCTATTTTCAGTATGAAGACATATAAAACCGATTAGCAACGTGGGAAAAGTACCTTCGGATATGTGCGCCTAATCAAACTTAAATCAGCCTGTGCATCCGCACAGTCTAATCAGAGTCTTTGTTTTCCACATAAGGAGACTTCGCGCTCTTGACTATCCAAAATGCGTCCAGTGAAGATTCTTATTAGATATTGTGAATGAGCAGGCTGATCTGAATATTCGCTGGACGTGCATGTCTAAAGGTACGTTTTCTGACGCTGCGGCTCACATGTGTAAAAGCAACTATTAGCATTCATCCACATAACGGAAAAAATGTTGCCTTTTATTTATTTTATTTACTAATTATTTATTTAAATATTTGAGAAACAGAGTCTTCAGGCTACATGCGAACACAAAATATTCTGATCATCTAGCAAAAAGAGAGCTGACGGTTCTAATAGCGGATAGCAAAGATCTAATCAATCCAAGCAATGATCTGGGCCTTCGCTGCCCCACATATGCGCCAAAGGTACATTTTCATACGGCGAATCTCATTTATTAGTTCTCACCATTCAGCTGCTGTGAAACTGAACATGCTGGTAAATGAATGTCATTGGACGTATCATCAGTAAAAATTCTGATTCAGGCATGGCTCAAATATCATGACTATTGGTATATACGAAATAGTGGAGGAGCATGCAATAGAGGTGGGTGCCTATCACTCGGCCCCACTCCCACCCTGCGTCCCGAAATTTCATAAAGTGATTGGAAAATTACTTCCCCTGATAAAAAAGGTCAGTGTAGACCTTGATCTGATGCGGCGTTCTGTGTTGTCTGATCTGGGTCTGCGTTGTTTGCCAGTTACCCATTTGGGGTTCTCCAGACCAAAAGGTAATTGAAGGCTCAGCAATATAAAAGGATGGCCAGTTTCAACAGGCTTAAAGACGTTTTGAACAGAAGACATAGTATTTTTATCTCTCCGAATGATTTTTTGTAATGACGTATTAATTGTTCTTTAAGGTGATCTTTGAGCCGTCCACTTTTTTACCTTTCGAAACAAATTCTGAACTGAAACAAAATGCCGAAAGCGCATGGCTGAAAATCGCATCGCTCACACTGATTAGTGCAAAAGCTGCAAGACCTTGGGAGCTGTGACAGTTTTAAAAGACTGCAGAGATTGCCACTTTCACTATGTCAGTGGGTATATTTAGATTTATTAGAAAGTCAGAAATGGTATCTGGACACATCGAACCGAAACCTATGTAAAATGTGTTATCCACCTTTTTGTGAGTTTTGCCACAGTTCAATACTTTGGTCGCCATTCAAAAAACAATTCTGTTGCATTATTTTCCTTTTGCTTAGATTATGCTACTTATTAAGGACACAGTATGGGTTAAAATACCAATTTATTACATTGCGATAGAATTGTTTTACTCAATTAAAATGTGAAATACATACAAAAACTACAGTGTTCTATATTTAATAGTAAATCTGTTATTTTGAGGAGAAAAAAAAACAGCTGTTTATTTTGATGATGGATTTTTTTTTATTTTTGCGACTGTTAAATACATTTGTTACGATGGAGCCTGTTAAACTCGATAAATAAAAGTTTTATTTTTTTTTTTTCTGATTAAAGGTGGCTGGTGGAGCTAATTTCGGTATAACCCTATTTTTTGTTGTCTAAAAATACAATTTCCAAACGAAATTAAACTACTCCTAGTTTGTTATAAAATGCTTCTAAGGACTGTGCAATAAAGAAATATAGGAGAAAATATCGCCTAAATATGTACTTTCTAACTAGGCTGCATAGCCAAGTTAGGTCAAAGGAGGTAATAATTTTATAAATTAAATAGTGATTATACTCTAGTTACTTTAAAAGTTTTCAGGGATATGTGTATTTTTATGTGTTTTATGATAAGAAAGTATATTTCTTTCACAGTGAATGTGCAGATTCTTTCAAACCTCACTGAGAGCTTAAATTATTTTGGTGAAACTTAGTGTATCAGAAGACTTATTCTTTTTAATTTTACGAACATTAAAAAAAACGAAACAACAGTGTGGAAAACTCAGTTGGAAACAAAAGTGGGACCTGTCATTTTTGTCAGATCAATATAAGCTCCAGAAGCCACCTTTAAGTGCTCGCGATCCCTTTTTTAATTATAACTTTGATTCTGGAGAAATATGTTAGCAACACAGTTATAACTTATAACTGGCGACCTTCGCCGTCTTCTCCAAAAGGTTCCATCTTCACATTATATATTCATATTCCGCTATTTAGATAAGATCTCAATATTGCAATATCCAGCCTACGAGGTATTCACAATGTCAAACTGGTTTAATTGATGAGTCTGATCATTAGGCAATGTAAAACTACCACAGTCTTTATGCACCCTCTTCCCTACCCACTGGCTGATGTTCAAACGTTAAGAAATACAACAAGAACGGATGGAAGTCATGAGTTTTTGTTGTATTGTCTGAAGATCAATTATAGCTGGGAAAGCGCTAAAAGAGCAAAACAACAAATAATTAACTGTTATTTCTGCTGAGATATTTTTTCTCTCTCTCTGTATATATATATATATATATATATATATATATATATATATATATATATATATATATATATATATATATATATATATATATATATATATATATATATATACAGAAAGGTAACATGCCCGAAAACGGCATAATCTTTTATTTGTAAATTTTACATTTTTTGTCATTTTTTTTTTTAAATAGAAAACCCCTGAAGAAGGCAAAAGCCGAAAGGCTTCAGGTAAACAAACCGTTTGCACTGTTAATGATTAACTCTCAACATATAGTTAAACGCCTATCATTTCAGCATCCTTTCTGGATCCAGTGCTACCAAAAAGATTTTTTGTTAGATGTTATGCTCCTTTTCCCAACCTATATATACAGAGAGAGACACACAGAGAGAGAAATCTCTCTCTCTCTTTATCTCTCTCTCTCTGTATATATATATATATATATATATAATATATATATATATATATATATATATATATATATATATATATATATCTGTATATATATATACTGAGATATATATATATATATATATATATATATATATATATATATATATATATATATATACAGAGAGAGAGAGAGAGAGAGAGAAAGCTGGAAGCATCTGTAATTATGTAGCTAGTACACACACACTCACACTCACACACACACACACACACACACACAAACGCACGCACACATACACATACACACACACACATACACACACTTTTGAATGGTTTTCAAGTTCTATGGGAGACATCATGATCTAGTCAATCCCTACAATGTGGCAGTTTCCAGAATTGTTTCTGATGTTTTTGCCAGTGACGCGCCATAAGTAGACTTCCCAAATCCCGGACATACGCTTCTACCGATATTTCCTTCGTTCAGGCCCATGGGCATGGTGGGCGAAGCTTGCTTACCAAGTAATGCTTACTATCCGCGGACGCCTGATTACACCCTTTGTTCTAGGGTCCATGTCTGTTGGTCTGAACATTCTGATTCGTCATTCGTTTATGGATTTATGATTTTGAATTACGGCTTTGGTACCATGACCGCAATTATTCAACCCTTTTTGCTAAGGTCATGCAACACCGCACTTATTTGATCAATACCCGAGAAATGACAAAACGGTTGTTTAGCGATGGCTTTCAACCAAATTACTATATACATTTCATATAAGCTTATAAATGGTAATGGCTGCTGTTGCTCTCTTGTCATGCAACAAAAAGGAATTTCAAGCCCTTACTCATTGGGCCCGTCTGACAGGGTGCGGTTCCATGTCTTTGTTCGAGGTGTATTAGCTGTACTATGTTGCGTAGGCTGAATGCATTTTTTGTGTCTTCTGAGGTCTTTTGAAGGCGGTCTGTCACATATATGTTTTAAGTGACCTACATAATGCATTCATTTGGATTCTGATGCTTCATTAGTTTATTCTGGGCACTCGTATATTGCCCTTCTTGTTAGTATTTCCTGCACGTGCACATCTTAAGTGGCGTGTACTCACTAAAATATTATATAGAGATTGTGAAAGGAATACTCTTTTGGGAAAAAAAAGCCCCACATCAAATAAAGGAAACTAGCAGGTTTTCCGAGTATAAATTTACTCCAGGTCAGCTTATGCCGTGGCCTGTTGTCCGTTGTCCGTCGTCCGTCGACTGTCGCCAGTCGTCCATCATCCGACGTTAGCTTTTCATATCTTCGACGTCTCCTCAAGACTCATAAGTCTGATTGAGCTGAAACTTGGTTGGATGCATTGTGGCTACATGGAAATTCAGAATTGCTAGAATTGTTTTGTTCCGATCCAAGATAGCCGCCACGTCGACCCTCTTGAAATTCTTCAAACGACATCTCCTCTATAACTGTAAGTTGGATTTTGTCGAAACTTGACAGTAAGCATCGGAGTGACATAAGAATTCAGAATTGCTAAAATCGTTCCGTTCCGCCACGGTGGCCATCTTGAAATTCTTCAACGACATCTCCTCCGAAACCATAAGTCAGTGTGCCGAAACTTGATTGGAGGCATTGAAGCGACAAAGAGGTTCGGAATTGCTAAAATCGTTCCGTTTGGATATCCAAGATGGCGGCCATCTTGAAATTCTTCAAACATCTCCTTCCAAACCATAAGTTGGATTGAGCCGATACTTGATGGAAAGCACTGAAGCGATATAACGATTCGGAATTGTTAAAATTGTTCCGTCCCGCTATCCAAGATGAACGACTGGGCGGCCATCTTGAAAGTCTTGAAACCATATCTGCTCTCGAACCGTTGGTCAGATTGAGCTCAAACTTGTTGGGAAGGACTGGGGCCATATGGAGATTTAGAATTGCTAAAATAACTAAAATAATTCCGTTCCAATATCCAAAATGGCCGCCATGGTTGCCATCTTGAAAATCTTCAAACCACGTCTGCTCCCGAATGGTAAGTCAGATTAAGCCCGAGGAATGGGGATTACATGGAGATTTAGAATTGCTATATTCGTTCCGTTACAATATCTAAGATGGCCGCCATGGTCGCCATCTCAACAATCTTGAAACGACATCTGCTGCCGAACGGTAAGTTGGATTAAGCTGGAACTTGGAGGGAGCCACTGGGGAGACATGAAGATTCAGAAATGCTAATTTCGTTTCATTACGATATCTAAGATAGCCGCCTGAAATTCTTTAAACGACATCTCCCAAACCGTAATGCAGATTGAGCCAAAACTTAATGAGAGGCATCGGAGCGACATAGATATTTAGAATTGTTAAAATTGTCTGTTCCAAGGTGGCTATCTTATAAAGCTTAAAACCTCATCTGCTCCCGATGTAGCCGAAACCTGATTGTTGGCATTAGGGCCACTTGGAGATTCAGAACTGCGAAAAACATCTTGTTACGATATCCAAGAATGGATGGCCGCTACAGCAGCCATCTTGAAGATCTTCAATTATTAGCTTCTCTGGAACCTGTGCTTCAGGAAAGCCTACGCCGTGGTTTGTTTACCGCGGTCCGACCGTCATCTGTATGTTCGTCAGCAACTTTTTTTTACATTTTCGACATCTCCATCAGAATTGTATTCATGATGGTCGCCACGGTGGCCATCTTGAAAGTCTTCAATTGTTATCTGCTCCCGAACCGTAAGTCGGATGGAGCCGAACCTTGGCGGAAGGCATTAGGACAACTTGGAGATTTAGAGTTGTTAATCTGGTTTCGTTATGATTTCCAAGATGGCCACCATGGTAACAACCATCTTGAAAATCTTCAAATCACGTCTGCTCCGGAACGGTAAGTCTGATTGAGCTTAAACTCGATGAAAGGCATTAGGGTGTTACGAAGATTCAAAATTGCTATAATTGTTCTGTTTCAATATCAAAGATGGCCATGGCGGCCATCTTGAAATTACCCAAACCACATCTCCCAAACCGTATGTCAGATTAAGCAGAAACTTGATAGGAGGATCGGGGTGACATGGAGATTCAGAATTGTTAAATTGTTCAGTTCCAATACTAAGATGGTGGCCATGGTGGCAATCTTGAAACCCTTCAGTAAACATCAGATTCTGAATTGCTGAAGGCAATCTGATCTGATAGCCAAGATGACCACCATGGGACTATGTAACATATCATGATCAGCCTAATTCATTTGAGCGATTTCTGGCCTACTTGGCCTCTAGATTTCTCTCGCCACGATTATTGTAAATGGCCATCTTAGATATCGGAACAGACAATTTTAGCAATTCTAAAACTCTTTGTCGCTCCGATTTCTCCTATCAATGAGATCAAATGGTTAGCAGCTGCTTGTATAATACATTTAAACCAGAGCACAGCATTTACTACAAGATAACATGTGTGCCAGCCAAGACGGGTCCGCCTGTGCATTCCGGCAGTCTGATCAAATTCTTCGCAGGGCTGTCTGTGGTTAGCGAAGGATACAAAGTGTCTTCAAGTGGACAGTGACATCTCTGATCTGAGTGCACTGATCGGACATGCAGTCTTGTAGGAAATTCTGGGCTCTAGCTTATTCGTTTAACATTTGTGTGAACCTACAGGTGGCACTGTTGACATCGCCATACACGAGGTTCAATCTCATGGGAAACTAAAGGCAATATACCGCCCATCAGGAGGAGTGTGGGGAGGGACAAAAGTTGACGATGAATTCCAGTTCTTTCTGCTGAAGTTATGTGGAATGGTGGCAATCAGGTCACTCTCAAAACATGATATGATTGAAGTCCAAAGAGGATTTGAGAAAGCCAAGACAAAAGTCACATCAACCAGCAAGACTGTAATACATATTAAGCTACCAGTCGAGTTATTAAGAAGTATTAGTCCAGGAGACTACGAAGGACAGTACCATCTTACAGGTGACAAACTGAGCTTATCGCCAAATCTTATTAGAGGATTCTTTGTAAAATCCATACAAAAAATCATACAACATGTTGAGGAGTTGTTTGAGAAGCCTGAACTGTCAGATATTGAATATATACTGATGGTTGGTGGATTCTCCGAATCCAAGGTACTGCAGAATGCCATAAAGAATGCGTTTCCATTTAAAACTGTTCGTTCGGTTCTTTTAGCTAACTCTGCGGTTGTCCGAGGAGCTGTAATGTATGGCCATGTACCAAAAAATATACAATGGAGAAGAGCTGCTTTTACTTACGGTATAGCCATAGCAAACAAGTTCAAAGAAGAAAAGCATGACAGACACAAAATGGTACATATTGATGGCGAATATTATTGTCAAGATATATTTGATAGGTTCATTGGCATAAATGACCAATTAGAGGTCGGAAAGCACACAGTTACAAGGGTCCTGACACCAACTTCCAGATACCATACAGAGATGATACTTGATGTCTATCGTTCAAATATGCCGAACCCAAAATATATAACGGATTCAGGATGCAAGAGAATAGGTACTGTGACAGTCCAAATGCCAGATCTTACTGGCGGAAAAAACAGATGTGTACATTTGACTGCAACATTTGCTGATACGGAAATCAAAATTGAAGCTGTTAATGAGAAATCCGCTGAAAGAGTTGTGGCTGAATTTGACTTTTTGTCAGATTGAAACATCAGCATAACCAAAGAAGCCTGAAGGATAGAAACATTCAAATGCTAAGGGTGCTGCAAGGACATATTTATTAGATTACTTAAAACTCATTGTTGGCCAGAAAATAAAACTGGCGATACCAAGAAAAGTCACAGCATTAAAAAAAAGAACATAAACAACAGAAATACCGCCTTTGCACGGTTAACAATAAAACTACGCTCAACTATCAGCGCTTACAATTTCCACTCCCGTTTCAGTTACGCGCTGACTTTTCACCCCTTTCAATACGATATTTGAACTCTGTAATGACCTGGGTCATGACCTTTATATTTCAGTATTTCTCAATAGTAACTTTATATCGCTCTCAGCCGACCGTTCCGTAACACGACTAGGTATTGGCTGATTTTCTCCCGAACAAACGCTGTTGTTAAATTTAACCGGTGGCTTTTGTGTGTGTGTTTTGAAATCTGGTATTTACAATCTGTCTGCAGTTTGTTGTGTGAAATAAAACAATAAATAGCCTATTCAGATTCTGACCTCGATCTCCGCTGTTTGCAAAGTCAGGACCAATCCGGGTTCAGCAGGACTAGGATTAATGTAAGACGATAATATCATAATGATATCAGAGAAACAGATAAGGCGAGTTTTTTGTGATAATTTAGGGATAATTCTACCTTTTTCACCATTCATTAGAATTGCCTCGTTTCTAAAGAATACCAACAACATATGTTTTTTTATAGAGAACTACGAAAATTATCCCTAAATTATCACCAAATACCTTCCTGATCTGTTGCTCTGCGTAACATAAATAAACTGACAGCAGTTGATGTGTGTTTGTATAACATAGTAGCTAAGCGGTTTGGTTGTAACAGATGCTCTGATTGGCTGTTCAGCTTAAGCGGACTCCTCTGTTTATAAAAAAAATGCGGTAAGCAATTATCAATGAAATTGTGAAAGATAAAACAGAGGTTTGTCTACGAAAGAATTGAGTTAGCAAATCTCTGTGCAAGAAAGTACAATATAACCGTTACAGGCCTATACCATTTTATATACAAACCCAGCATTAATACGGAATAGATACATATAACTGTTCGATCCGAGTAGAGTACCTCTATCTGGTATCGGTCCACGTCAATACAGTGAACCTGTACAACTCGGTATGGGAAAGTAGAATTCTAGTGTACATATTTACGTATATGACAAAATAATTTTTAGTTGATTGATGAAAGTTTTTTTAACCGAAATGTTTCACATTCGAGGTATTGTTTTCTTGAGGTAAAACTGCATGTTTGTTCATTGTGATAAGAAATTACACAAATAGAAGCAAACCATAAGTAAAATAAAACCAAAACAAATGTGAGTAGAGGGTAGGTTTACCCCCATGGGGCTCGCTATCTGGGTATGTATATAGGCTCCTCTACTATTCGTGAAGGTCTGCACCCCTGTCATACTTTTTCTGAAAACATTTGCTGCCTTCCCATTATTGCGGGCTACCGTTAAAGAAAATAACTTGCTCCCTCTAGTAGGAAAGTCTTCTCTTTCAGAGCAGCCCCATTTATAAAAGGCTTTATAAACTAACTAAGAAGCCAACTTTTTCTTCAAAACGTATCTCCAATGGAAAGGGAAAGGAGTCAAATAATTACATGTCAGACTTATTTCAGTGTAGCCATACCCTTTATTATGTCCTCCTGGTATAAAGAGATGAATGTTTACTGACCCTAACGTAACACAGGGGAAACCAATATTCCAAAGCTAAACATTGGAATTCCCGTCTACGTCAGTGTATGCAAACATGCATCGTATTATGAAAAGCTGTGAATCTAGTTTCTTCGATGTTTAACAGAAAACACACGGGAGACAGAATGAAGTTCAACGATTTTATTTTTATTGAAAGTTAAGTTTCTAGAATTCAGTGTTCACACAATATACAAACTCTTATAAATATACATGTACTTGGATTCCAAATTACAAAGTCTAAAATACATAGATTTAATTCAAATTCTTATGAAGAGTTTAGTTAAAAATTCCAAACTATAAGAAATATGTACGGCTGTTGTGTCACTTAGGCAATTTCTAACTATCTTCTCTTTTTCTTTTACTTTACAAAATCATCAAAATTCAAAACAATACTCAAAACGCCCACATACAAGCAAGGGGTCAAAGACAGAACACTTTGCCTACTAATACAATAAACAATCAAGTAACAGTCAACAAAGATAATAATATCACTTTAAAGTCGGAAAAGTGTTTGAAGTATATTTATTAAAATCAAATTCATATATTTCCCTAACAAAAGAAGCATGATCCGTTATGTACCAAATGGCCCCAAAGTTGTACACCTGTGAAAACTTATAATTCTAACTGATTTTCAAAACACATAATAACTTAAAGTTTTGTTTTAAGCAAAAAACCATAATCTACCTAAATAGATAATTAAATAGTTTGACAGCTCTCAAAATCAGAATTATTGTTAAATGGTAAATGAAGAATGTGTAGTAAAAATGAAAAAAAGAAATAAAATGGATAAATACAGCATTCTGGCAAAAAATAACAATATTTTATTGCAGTTGAAGCGTCACAGTTAATTGTAGAGCAAGTTATATCTCATGATCCGCTACGTGAGAAAAAGTAATTTCTGACATGTGCTCAGTCTGATCAGAGTATTCATTGTTCGTACAAAGAAACTATGCCATTACGAAAATACGCCTATTCAAATATATTGAATATTCCACTCCCAAAAACTGAAAGTTTTCAGATAAAAATTCTGACATTTTTCATATTTCTACTCAAAACATAGATCGTAGATACGCGTTAGAACCGCCTCGCCGAGGCGAGTTTAACGAGTACCCACACTCTATGTTTGAGCAGAAATAAGGAAACTAATGTATACCCCTGTAAACCCCAGTTTTACTATATAAAAGTGTGGTTTAAGGGGGTCAAAATTATATACGTATGTTTTCATGATGGCATATTTGGCTATCAAGAATTCGCCAAGTGAAGATTCTGATCAGACTGCGCGAATGCGCCGGCTAATATGAATCTTTGCTTGGTGCACATGTCCAAAGATGCTTTTTCTGATGTTGCGGCTCACATGTAAAAACAGAAAATTATGCTGTATATTTAATACGATTTCGGTTATTCTACACTCTTATCCAGGTCGTCATGAGCTCTGGTCTTGCTGCCGATATAACGCCAGTGTACGTTGTCTTTCTGTAAAATTAATATGTAAACAGTATAACTTGAGCCGTGATGGGCGAAAACGAATTTGCGCCCGACGAAAACTCAAGTCAGCCTGTGCATAGTCTGATCAGTCTTCGGTCAGTAGAAAAACTTCTGGAGGGCTTAAACATGTTTTACAAGCCAAGGTGTTACATATAATATGTTTAATTCTTTTTAATATTATTATTTTCAGGTTTACTGAAAGTCTCTATAGAACTTTCTGAAAAATCATGTTTACAATAACAAGTTCTTTATAATCCTTTCAGAACTTTCTAGAAGAAATATTCTATTTTAAGCTATTTTTGGCATGTCATAGAAAATTTAGAATATTCTTGACTAAAACTAGAAAATGACTGATGTCTCTAGCAATTTCTTTCTCTAGAATGTTCTTTGATGCTATATAAGGGGAAAGGATTTTCATATGGGTAGCTTTGTACACGTTCATCGGATATTATTCTATACTGGATTACTTTAATTTTTTATTCATTTTTGAATTAAACTCTGAATTCAGGGACTTCAAATTGAGGTATCAGAAACTGCTATTCAAAGGATTTTTTCAATAAATTCTTGTTGATTATTTCTGAGGGAATTTGTGATATAAACTTGAAAGGTACTGTTTAGTTATATTTTTTTGTTTTGCACATTGTCTTATTTTTTTTGTTAGAAATAAATATTGTAAACAATTTTAAAGCCTGTGGCTGGTTTCACTTTCATTTTTTTCGCGTTACGTCTGGCTCGTAAGAAAGGGTAAAACGCATGTATTGAACTAGTGCATGCAATATAGGAGGACAGTTTTCCCTTAAGATATAATTCAGAAAATTAACTTTGTATTGGTTTTATTCAAAATTGTTTTGCGTTTTATTATATTCGTATACATGTAAAATATAAGACTTAGTGAAGCTATCAAGGAAATCACACAACCACAACGTAGAGTATTCCCAAGGCACCGAAAGAAGGAGAGGAGGAACAAACACTTAAAACAAATGCCACATATGAAACCACCGACGCACTCTCAAAGAAGAATTGCAAAAGAGGAACCACCTTGTCAGAGTTAACCAAAATCAAAGTGTGACGCCGCATAAATAGACTGGCTCCAGTATCCAGTGACTAAATATTTATTCTTATAATCCAGTGTGATAATCCGCTGAAATAAAACCAAAGTAATATCATGACTGGTCACTTGAGACTGCTGTTCCACCAAGTCCTTACGTAATGCATAAAATTGACTTAAACACTTTAACGCTTTGTCCTCATGGAACTGTTGATCTAACCACAGCAGTGAACTCTGAATAGTCTGTGAAATATTAGATTTATATCTTCTCAGGAATCAACTTGTGGCCATCTGTAGTAAAGGTCAGCTAACGTCTATTCTTTTATTAGCTCACCTGGAGCTTAGCTCTCGGTCAGCTTATGCCATGGCCTGTTGTCATTTTTGATATCTCCTCCAGATCCATAAGTTGGATTGAGCTGTAACTTAATGGGAGGTATTGTGACAACATGGAGACTCAGAATTGCAAAAATCGTTCCGTTCCGATATCCAAAATGGCCGCCATGCCATCTTGAAATTCTTCAAACAACATCTCCCAAACCGTAAGTCTGATTAAGCTGAAGCTTTATGGGAGGTATCACAGTGACACAGAGATTCGGATTTCCTAAAATCAGATCGTTCCGTTCCGATATCCAAGATGATCGCCATGGCAGCCATCTTAAAATTCTTCAAACGACATCTCCTCGCAAACTGTATGTCAGATCGAGCCAAAACTTGATGGGAGGCATCACAAGGATTCAGAATTGCTAAAATCGTTCCGTTTCGATTACAATTTTCAAACAACATCTCCTCCCAAACTATAAGACATATTGAGCCGAAACTTGATGGGAGGCATCGGGGCGACGTAGAAATTCAGAATTGCTAAAATCGATTTGTTACGATACACAAGATTGATCTTGCAATTCTTCAACAACATCTTCTCCCAAACCGTAAGTCCGACTGAGCCAGTACTTGATAGGAAGCATTACGCTTGCCACAGAAATTCAGAGTTGCTAAAATCCTTCCGTTCTGATATCCAAGATGGCCACCACGGCCGCCATCTTGTAATTCTTTAAACGACATCTCCAAAACCATGTCAGATTGAGCCGAAACTTGATGGGAGGCATTGGAACGTTATAGAGATTCAGAATTGCTAAAATCGTTTCGTTCCGATATACAAGATGGCTGCCATAGCGGCCATCTTGAAATTCTTCAAACGACATCTCCTCCCAAACCATAGGTCGGATTGAGTCAAAACTTGATGGGAGGTATCAGAGCGACATAGAGATTCAGAATAACTATAATTAATCCGTTCCGATAGCGGCCATCTTGAAATTCTTCAAACCGTCCGTTGGATTGAGCTGGAACTTGATGGGAAGCATCGGTGCGACATAGAGATGCAGAATTGCTTAAATCGTTCCGTTTGGCTATCCAAGATGGCCGCCTAGGCGGCCGTCTTGAAAATCTTTAAACCACATCTACTCCCGAACCCTAAATCAGATTGAGCCAAAACTTGGTGGGAGGCATCGGGGCCATATGGAGATTTAGAATTGCTAAAATCATTTCGTTCCAATATCCAAAATGGCCGCCATGTCAGCCATCTTGAAACTCTTCAAACAAAACCTCTCTCAAACTGTATGTTGGATTGAGCTGAAACTTGATGGGAGGCATCGGATCAACATAGAGATTAAGAATTGCTAAAATCGTTCCGTTATGATATCCAAGATGGCCACCATGGTGGCCAGCTTGAAAATCTTCAAACCATGCTGTTGTAAGATCACCTCATGTCTGCTCTCGATTGATTGATTGATTGTGTTGGGGTTTAACGACACGTCAACCCTTGAGGGTCATTTTGTGTCGTCTCCCAGAGAAAGGGAGAAAAGAGATAGAAGAGAGAGTAGAGGAGATGAAAGAGAGGGACAGGGAAGAAAGAGGAACAGGAATGAAAGTGAAGAAACAGAAGAAATAAAAACATTCCCCCTCTACCCTTACCCACTACAAGGATAGCAGGCCTTGCCCAACTGTAAGCCAATATCAGTTGGACGCCCCGGTGATGTAAGATACACAGCACCTTCGCACCACCCGACCACCCCCTTCTGCTCTCGAACGGTAAGTCGGATTAAGCCCAACCTTGGTTGGAGACATTTGGGTGACTTGGAAATTTAGAATTGCTAAATTGGTTCCATTCCAATATTCAAGATGGTCGCAGTGATGGCCAGCTTAAAAGTCTTGAAACGACATCTGCTCTGGAATGTTTAGTCGGATTAAGCTGAAAGTTTCGGGAGACATGGAGATTCAGAAATGTTAATTTTGTTCCATTCCGACGTGCAAGTTGGCCGCCATATGGGCTATCTTGAAATTCTTCAAAATACATCTCCCATACCGTAATGCGGATTGAGCCCAAAAGTTGATGGGCGGCATTGGAGTGACATAGAGATTCAGATTTGCTGAATAGTTCTGGTCTGATATCTGAACTTGCCCCCAAGATTACCATCTTGAAAATCTTCAAACCTCATCTGCTCCCGAATTGTAAGTCAGATTGAGCCAAAACTTGGTGGGAGGCAATGGGGTGACATGGAAATTTAGAATTGCTAAAAACATTTTGTTACGATATCCACGATGACCGCCACAGCAGCCAATTTGAGATCTTCTATTGTAAGATCACCTGGAGCTTTGCTCCAGGTCAGCTTATGCCATGGTCTGTTGAGAATGGTCCGTCCCGCATCCGTATGTCCGTCAGTAAGAGCTTTGCTCCAGGTCAGCTTATGCCATGGTCTGTTGAGAATGGTCCGTCCCGCATCCGTATGTCCGTCAGTAACTTTTCACATTTTCGACATCTCAGTTAGAATCCATGGCGGCCATCTTGAAAGACCAGCTGTTGTCTGCTCCCGAACAGTAAGTTAGATGGAGCAGAAACTTGGTGGAAGGCATCAGGACAGCACTGAGATTTAGAATTGCTAAAATGGTTCCGTTCTGATATTCAAGATGGCCACCATGGCAGCCATCTTAAAAATCTTCAAATCACATCTGCTACTGAACGGTAAGTCTGATTGAGCTTAAATAAGATGAGAAGTATTAGGGTGTTATGGAAATTTAGAATTGCTAAAATCGTTCTGTTCCAATGTCCAAGATAGTCGCCTTCTTGAAATTCTTCAAACCACATTCCGTCCAAACAGTAAGTCAGGTTGAGCCGAAACTTGATGGGACGCATCATGGTGACATGGAGATTCATAATTGCTAAATATCCAAGATGAAGGCCCTGGTGGCAGTCTTGATATTCTTCAAACAACATCAGATTCTAAATTGCTAAATGCAGTCTGTTCTGATAGCCAAGATGGCCACCATAGCACAATGTAACATATCATGATCAGCCTAATCCAGGTGAGCGATTTCTGGCCTACTTGGGCCTGTAGTTTCAGAAGGAATGTCTGACGTTACTACAGGTCTTTATATACATGTATATGAAAACTGTAAACCTATGCCTGATGCGTCTTTGGACAGTCTGCCATAAGGAAGCATTTTACTGGTGACTTTAGGAATTCTAGAAATAGCATAATTATTTGAGCAAGTCACTGATTAGGTAATAAGGTGATTTTGTCCAAGTGTGGATTATTAGTGCTATTAAAATTATCGTTATTATTGTCGTCGTTATTGTTGTTGTATTTGTTGCTTTATTTTCGAAGTATCTAGATATTAATAAAAATGATTTTTTACGAAAAAAAAAACAACAAAACATAACTGTAGTTACTCATAAGAATAACCTTGTATACAAGACAATTCTAGTGAGTTTCACCTTGAGAAAAGGGTGTTTATGCCATATACAAAATACGAAAATCCAGGCCAGCCTACACATCTGCATAGTCTGATCAGGCCGTTCCTAGTTTATCGATATATCGCGTTTATCCTAAATAATTGCACACCTAAAAACTACATGTCCGATAAAAAGTTTATGTCTAGTGACCGGCCTTTATAGGCATTATATTATTTTGGTTTTATTTTAGTGGATTATCAAACAGGATTATAAATATTTAGTCACTGGAAACTGGAGCCAGTCTAGCGCATAGACGATCGGACAGACTAACATACAATTTGAAATCAACATACATCGAATTCCATTAGCGGCTGGAGTTAAAATTAGCCCTAATAGGTAGAAGACTAAGGTCTTACTCACTTTATAGATTTTTAACGCTACCAGGCAACTGAGTCACATAGAGGCAGCGCCATGATTAAGGCCTGGTTAACAATCATCCCTCAAGTTTAGGTCGACCTTAACTGTGAGGATCACATTTTACGCTTTCACATAAAAGATTTTCAAGAATGAAATGAATAAGTACGAGTTCGATCGATATCGTCTTCTAAACTTACACAAAACTAATTGAGTTTAAATATCTTATTTCATATCTTAAATTTTCGGACGTTTAATTAAGGTAGACCTTAACTCTGAGGAAAGATTGTAAACCCGGGTCCAGGGAGAATCAGGAAGGTGTAGGAAGACGAATTGTAAAATTCTAGTCGATGCGCGATGTAATTTATCGACACTATATAACGTATTTAGGAAGGGACACACCGATTGTTTTTATATTAAAAAGTACCCATGAACACGCGAACTACGTATATATACAGTCGAATTGTAATGGCTCGAACATGTCTGGGACTATGGAAATTTGTTCTACACATGGGTAGTTTGAGCTTCTGAGGTTTAATCATAGTGCCATGACAGGGATAATTTAGGATGTTTTTTCAACTTTCTATAAAAGAAAGATATATTGAGTGTATTCATTAGAATCGCCTCAATGAGGCAATTCTAATTAAAACACACAATAGACATTTCATGATAAAATAAGAAAATTTCTCTAAATATCCCCAAATATCTGTTTACCTGAGCTGTCGGAAGAATTTCCTAGGACTAAAAATCGAGTTCGAATCGGTCACAGTGAACGAGTCGTCGGTGTTTGAAGCTTTGAAGTTGCCTTTGCAGTTCTTCTCTGTTTTGTGCGTCTGTGGTTTCCTATGTTGCGTTTGTGTTTTCCTTATTTGATCTTCATGTCCCCTCTTTTTTGTGCCTCGGGAGGCCGATCCTTCGCGATTGTGGCATTCTCTGGCAATTTTCACTTGTATCTGTGAGTTTTACTGTTACCGGTAAAGAATCTCTTTCCTTGCCATATATAGTACGGTAAAGAATCTCTTTCCTTGCCATATATAGTACGAGAGTATGTTATCCCATATGATAATATACCTGTTAAAGTTCGTTTAATTAGGCTTCTTTACCGGTTACAGTAAAATTTCACACAGACTTTTGGCTTACCTAGAATCCTCCCATCCTACCCCTCCCACAAAACACACACCAACGCCTGCTTTTATTCCGCTGACCAGACCAAGACAGAGCTTCCGTTGCAGTTCGTTTTTGTTCGTATGTCGGTTACTTCAAATTTGCTGTTTTATTTTGTCAGCATTCGTTCCACACCTTTACACTTTCGCTGCGTTGGACGGGAATAGGGATGGGGTAGGATGTTCTTCGTGATTGTGGCCTTTTCTGGGTAACTTCATTTACATATTTGGTATGTCACGTAAACGGACGAGCGTTGGGCCGGTGACGATGGACTAGACGCAATCGCAAGCAGTCAGAGGAAAAACACAACACTTTGTAAATAAAAACACGCATGTATTTAGAAAGTTCAAAAAAAAAACTATAAGCAATGTCAAAAAGTCCATAATTTCTGAAGATTCAAAATTCCATAATGTGAAGGTCTGAATTATTGAAAAACAGGTATCTTCTAATTAAATATGCTATAAAATTGATATAGAATACCACATAACTTTAAAAGTCATTAATGAAGTCGACGGATGTATCCTTCATGATAGTTTCCGGTACCACTGGTTCTTGATTACATAGAACTTTGAAATGAACTAGTTATGGTCAATAGGACACAAACATAGTGACGAAACAGGTACTTATACAGAAACGGAACCTGAAAATAAGTATCATGTCCTAGAATTCTCGATATCAAACATTACAAGATATTGCCTTATTAATTTCCATTAGATATACAGAGTGTGTACTCCAAATGTTGAAATACAACACGTCCGTTGCTACTGATTATTATATAGCAAAATCAGATCCTAAAACCACATGGACGCTGTTAATGACATATAATATTGTACATATATCCAACACAGGCAGACACACACAGTCAGAATATATCTGACAAACACACTAAATTCTATATTAATCGGAGGAATGGCATCTCGACGATTACACGTTCTTACAGGAAGAACCCATGCGTCTTCCACTGTAAGAATCCCTTTAGAACGCTAAAGGCTACAATAATTTATAACTGCCATGATACCACAATGATTACACGGTCACACATCGTCCCCACGTAATCATTGGGTACAATATCAACATGCCATCGTCATAGCCTCAAACATGACTCCTTGCTGCTTGAGCCATTTCACCGTAAAATACTCTAGTGAACAGACTTGTGTGTAATTAAAATAAAAAGGGACCTCTGTATATGTGTTTAAGGTAAATATGATATCTGTCCTTTGTGCAAATTATGTTAACTACTGAATGTGTATGCAGTTAACAAAACGCCTAACTGTATCGTACATTCACGCGTATATGTCTGGTGTGTGCAGTCAACATAACGCCTAACTGTGTCGTACATTCAAGCGTATATGTCTGGTATGTGCAGTCAACATAACGCCTAACTGTGTCGTACATTTAAGCGTATATGTCTGGTAAAGAAACAAAAACATAATGTACATGTCAGATTAGAATATGTTATGTTAAAATATGCTAGTGCTATCATTGCGCCGATCCATTGATTAGAATATGTTATGTTAAAATATGCTAGTGCTATTATTGCGCCGATCCATTTATCTCTCTACTCAAGTAAGAATATTAATGTTTGCATTCTGATCAGGGTCTACAGAAACTATCAGACTCACCAGACTGACCAGGATCTATAGAATCGACCAAACTTAATTTCCATATCCGGTTATAGTTTACACACCCGACACGGCTTATTCGTCTGATCAGGGTCTACACATATAACCAAAGTGTACACATCTGATCAGGGTCTTATCGACATATCATGCCGGGTTTGTAAGTACGAATAATACATACAATCGCAACGTAGTAAAGCAATAAATTTACCTACTCGAATTTTAGCTGCGGTAAAGACGAGCAAGAATATTGCAAGAATAAAATTAAATAAATTATTGACTTACCATGGTCAGATCCCCCAGATACAGCACAACATCATAATATGAGAAAAAGGAAGACAAGGATCAGTCTTCAATGAAAGAAATATTGTAGTGTGTATCGTTCTATTTAACCAGGGATCTATTATAGTAATGTGGCACGTTTTGAAACCTGTGTCCACAAGAAACCCGTGAAATTCAAGATCTAGAAATAATATTCACAAGAATACCGTGATAGTCAAGATTTAAAATAACCTGTTCGATTGTCCGAACGGTGCAAAATTTCACACAGTGACTACTCAAACTATGAAGTAAAAAACATTTTTCTCTCGGAACGCTACAAAACTGCAAAATTACGACAGAAAATTGTCTCCCCTTTCAAAAGATAGCCTTGAGATAAAAATCAATCCCAGAACAATGAAGATATTGATCACCGAACCTAGATTCAACCGGAATATACAATGTTCTGGTAACCGCTCAAGTATATAGACGTAAATAATCAAATACACCCTCAGCATGCATATCTCGTGATTACCGTAATACCGTAACTTGAAAGCTGATGTGTACCTACTCGCTTAAAAAGTAAAACAGTCATCATAATCAGCGCTCCAGTACAAATGCAATAATCTAACCTGGTTAATAAAAATCGATACAAACTTCTTTTTATACTTTGTACATATAAAAATATATTCAAGATAAAACAGGGACGTGACAGCATATGATATCAAGGAGTTTACTTGCCCCTTTCAATGATTTGATAATTGCTATATCACAGAAGCAAGCTTTTGTTCTTCGCATCTGCTAATGTTATCTGTCAATCATTATAAACAAAACATAATTACATTTGATTAAATGAAAACATTCGTTATAACGATAATCTGACTGACACGAAACCTTTGCTCAAGCGATGACATTTAATCAGAAATTATGCAACATATTCAATTTAATACCTCAAGATACATATAGTTTGGATATTTGTTAGAACTGCCTCGCCTCTTACTAAAACGATTCTAGCAAATAGCCCGAATATATATTCTGTTCTATAAATAAGCATAAAATAAGGCTTTTTTTACACATCATTCTTCCCTATAAGGATTCTTAAAACAGCAAATTCAATTTAATGGCAACCTCGTTGGCAACAAATGTTGTCGGTATAACAGGTGTTAACTGCATGAAGCTTTCTGTCTATGAAGTGAATCTAAATTTTGCATAGCGTTATAATACGATAGCGTTACAACCAGAAACTACTTGTCCACAGCAACGTACGATTTACTGAAAACATTATGTGAATCACAAGATGATAAAACATGTGTCGGAAAGCAAGGACGTATATTACGGGGGTAGTACCAAAATAGCTACTTTTGCTGTCGACCGAGCCGGTACTGCCTAAAGTTGCTGTTGACCGAGAAATAAGATTTTCGACCAAGCAGTACGGATGTCGACATACGAATGACTTTGTCTGGATGCCTGCCTCGGAGCATAATGTTAGGTATGTTTCAATATTTTTGTGTTAAGACTATTTACTATTTCTTGAATATTTAGCTATTCTTAAAATTGTTTTGGGTGGCTGATTGATCCCTTGTTTTCACCGCTGAGAGGAATCAAACGGGAAAACTTGGAAAATAAGCAATTCCTGGTGAATTCATGGCACTTGTTCAAGGTTACGGCAAACTGGCGGCAGAATTATGTAAATGTATAGTATACATAGTCATAGTATACATGATCATCAATTAGGTGCGTGTGTCTATGTGCTAAATATGCATTTGTGGTATTCGTAGATACTGCCGTCAATGAGCTGAACAGTTGTAGAGTACTGTTGTCGACCGCAGTTGATACAGATATCGATGATTCAATAAGAATGTAAAAGAGAGATTATTTGGAAATTAATCAGTTAAACAATAAAAAAAACTGCTATAGCCTTCGTTACTCTTTGTGTTCTTAGTAGAGATTACTAGTTGCAAATTCAAACAATCACTTTACACCATTGTGTGTCGCCGCAAGTGCTGTGTATTATTTGTATATCAACAAATCAAGGTCAAGAAGCAAGTTTTAGCAGATTGCAGTGCCAGGAGATAGGCACGGATAGTTTAGGCCATGTGCCTTAACAGGCATGCAGACAAGCCACATCTCTGCGTTACACGCACAATTTTTTTTTTTTCAGAAAAGATCAACTCAGTGTTCACATAAGAACACTCATGTTGACACAGGAGATCATTTTAAATATGTGACGTATGTTGACTGAGCCTCTAGTCTAAATCATCATTATACAATCACAGGAATTTGCCACATAAAAATAAAACATTTGAATGTGTATTTTCTCAGAAGTCATTTTTAAGCAAGCAATTTATGACAAGACATGAAAAAACAAAGAGCCGGATAAGGAATGTTCCAAATGTAAAACTACGGGTATGGGCTGCTAATTACGCGTGCATGGACTCTTTTTCTTTTCGGTAATTTTATTGTCCGCAGCTAACTACTGTCCGTGGCCATCCTATTACTTGTGGCATGTATTCAGATCAGACTGTGCATGTGCGCAGGCTGATGTGAATTGTAGCTTGAATGGGCTAAATGATCACAAAAGATTAGAACATATAAACTACACTATAATATATTGGAACAAAGGTAGTTATGACAAAAGTGTTTCCACATACTTTTGCATATTAACTTCTTCTGAGTAGGGCACCATGCAAACACGACCTTCTGAAAGTTGTCGAAAGCAGAATAGAGGCGTTTGTACAGTCTTTAAAAACTCTAACATCTAGATGCAACTGCTGAAGCATTGTTAACGTTTAGCATGTTGGGTAACGTTTCAGCAGACGACATTTTGAAATACTTTTTTTTCATATTTTTCTCAGAAATAGGTTTTGACAATTCATACAAATTGCCTTCTTACAAGACAATTAGCATGTTATGACAAAGCCTATTTTATGGTAAAATAAAAAATAAAAAATCATCAGATTGTAGTCTGCTGAGTGATAAATGTTAAACTACCTGTGGCTCTGAGGAAAAAAAAACAAAATTCAGAACCATTCGAATAATTAAATTTTCAGTGTCTCTTTGACAGAAAGTGCCATGTGTAATTTGGTGAAAAATGGTCAAAGTAAATAGAGAACTCAGGAACTGATACAATCAGATCCCCATCAAGCCCCAGCACCAAAGGGAAAGACAGGCAAATACAGTTAAAATAACTTGAACAGCTGGCAAGCAGAATTAGTAAATCTTTCCCAAAAAGGTGGGAACTCTGTTACCCAAACTGAACTGAATATGTATTCAACTTACATAATGGTTAAAAGAAAAATATATGAAAGTGAAACACTACATAATAATCAACAAAAAGTACCACAATGGAAGTACCGCCTTGAAACGGTCAGTAATCACAACTACTCATATTTACACAAATATGACAATAATGGATAAACTATGACTATATACATGATAAAGTAAGAACTAACCTGCAACAATTGAAGATATACCCTAAGTAATTATGAATATATATTAAATATATTAATACCAGTTAAGGGCGACGCAAGTCTATCCCTGGCCATTGCCAACTAGCTACTTACCAATATTCCGCCTAATTTGTGCTCATGCTAAGTGCATATAATTTGTGCAGTGTGCATGCTACGCGCGAGAATTGCTGGTTTTAGCCCTAAAACTGGTATAAATGCGGTTTATTTTTACGATGAATGATTAAAATGATAGATTAAAGAAAACATGAGAATGCAGGGCGATGATGAAATGGGATATACAATGTGACTTTAAGAAAAATCGGGGTTATCTGTTATAATTTGATTGTTTATTATATACCCCGGGGTTAAAACCCTGGAACATTCTCCACCACTTCGGAAAATGTCGTCCCGACATTTAACACAAATTTATTTGTCAAACCAGACAAAGTCAAAGATTATTAAGGATTATACAAAAATAGTAAAGCTATTTAACACTATTTTAATTATCCATCATTCAAGTAGCACATCTAATACACATAGTCTGTCTATTTGGTAGTGGGGAAATGTATACACTCCCACAAAGTCTAAACGAGGAGGATACAATCTGTCACTGTCACTGGCAAACGCTATACAAAAACAACTTTAAATAGGGAAAGGAAGAACAGCATTCAGACATCCACACAGAGAGATGTCCAAACAAACAACTCTTATTTGAGTTATAATCAGGAAAATTTTGCTTCTAATGCAATATGAAATTAGTCCTCAGTAGCCATGTAGCCAAAGTACATCTGTCAGCTCAATCTCTTATCATGATGACCCTGCCCAAGATTCTGGAGAACAACTCATACGTTCTAATTATGTGGTGAATACTTTGTCAGAGCATGTGAGGTCTATCAGCTGTAAAACTATTTTTGTATATACATGTCTTTCAATTTACTGTTGCAGATCACTTAATAGTTGATTTATAACAATTTTTGAAAATAACAGTGAGAAATAAACGGCTGTTCAAACATTAGGACTAACTTTGAAAAAGTGGGTGTATACAATAAATCATTCAACTATATGAGACAGTTATGGCAATAAAATAAGTAACTTGCATCAGCAGCAATGCAAATAGTATCTTCTCGATATTATGACAATAATAATATCAATTAAATTCCGGTCTGAAAAAAAAAAGGCTCAAAAGTTCCGAAGCTAAGCTTTTAAAATGCTACCATTAACTCTTTCGCTTCCTGTAGACACTAATTTAATAAAAAAGTAAGTGACACAGCCAGAGCGGTCCTACAACTATACAAGCTCGTCGACCGCCCAAAATATGTCGCCGAACTATGATGGCAAGTTTTTTGTAAATCTATAAGATCACCCAAACTTGTCACAGACATATTTGCTCTTGAAAACACAGCGATGGTGATGACATTCCTATAACAATACAAGCTCAATGACTGGTTTTATTGTTCACATCCGTACCGCATATCGGAATAGTAGCATATGACTGCCATGGTAAAATGCCAGAGACAACGGAGTACCAACAACCAAGCGATTTGGGCTTATCCATACCTACCGGGCGCCAGGTTCCATCAGCCCAGGCCACGATGCTAGGAAAATCAGCAAACTGCACAAATATACAATGGATCCATTTATAATACCGTACCAAATTCAACAATAACATTATTTTTAAAGTGTATATATGCGCAGATATTGTCATGGAAGCACAGTTGCCAATAAGTAATACAATAAAAAAATACAAATCGCAAAGGGTAACAAAATAACAGCCGCAAAGTATGCGTATAATCGGTCACACCACTCTTTTGGAACATGGCATTCCGACATGACATCATAACTAAAAACATAGCTGAGTAGCAACGTGTATATGCCAAAATTACACATCAAATTTTAAAATACCACATAATACACAACAGATGTTGCAAGTACATTGTATTCACTTAACTCTGTCATAATGTACCAATATACCAAATATATGCAAATGGAACCAAATATATGCATATGGAGAAGTGATATGAATTTCCTCTGCAGATTATACAGAAAAATATGACAACAATTTAAAACTGAAGCGTCTATAATTGTAAAACAGATAAACAGAGGGACAAGGCAAATACTGTGCAGTGTAATTCATAACATTAAAATAACCAATATCCACCCGTTTGCAATGAATGTTTTCTTTTTGCCCATGATAGTAAATATCTGGACGCAACGTTTGGAGTAGAGGAACTTTGGCTGGGAAAGAAAGGAACGGCATTAGCATTCAGTTGAACGTCTCTGCGGAATGACATACTTAGGAACAAGCTGCTGCTCACCTGTGCTGCTCATCTGTAACTACACAGAATTATCGTCTGCAATATCAGCTGAACCACGGTTCTCAGTAACAGTTGGGACCTTAGCCAGTAATGGTTGAGTACTGTCAACATCTTTCACACTAATAGTCGGCTGAGATACAGGTAGAGCCATAAACAGAAGAAGAAGATTTTTATGAAGGATACATCAGCCCTCTGGTTCTCTCTAGAGCTGATGAACTCTCATTTGTTAGTGGAAAGTGTCTTTAATATTTGACTATTTAGTAAATTTCGTTAAAACTACAGTAAATTTTCACCATTTTGGTGGGCAAAAATGTTGATTATTAGGTATATTACAGTTTGCTTTACATTCTTAAGGCTTTTCTGCACTTGGAATTATCTAAACCTATTCTGTTGCAATAAGTGAAGGTATCTCATAGGCGTGGTATAAGATAATGTAGGAACCCCTAAGTTAGCAAACTGAACGGTGGCAAGTTCAGTTTTAATTTTTGGGTAGGAATAGGGGTGGGGTGGGGATGGGAGTAGAGGTGTAATCATATCTTAGAAATGGACATGTGATTTGGGTAATAGGGACGAGGCGTCTTTCTGCATATGAATTTCTGGGTTAGTCACTCTATGAACTAACACTTGGTATATATCTTGTTTTGGTACTTGCGGAGACACATTGCGAAAACATTGGGGCCAAATATTAAGTGAAAGGCTAACTGTATTAACAGGTGTACTGGTAGCCCCTGGCATATCACCGATGTCTACATATTCTTTTACACTGATATCCTGCCTTGGAACAATATCAAAGCGGCCAGTGGCCTTTAGTCTGTATACCATTAATTCAAGATCCTGATCTGTCCACATTACTATTTTGTCTTCAAGTGAATCCCCACTTTCAACCATACTGAAAATATTTGTGCCATTTCTTTATATTTTTATCAGAACATAATAATGTTCCCAAACTACTGATCATTTAATATGATAAAAGTCCGTAAAAGAGGCAGGATATCTTTTACACTGATATCCTGCCTTGGAACAATATCAAAGCGGCCAGTGGCCTTTAGTCTGTATACCATTAATTCAAGATCCTGATCTGTCCACATTACTATTTTGTCTTCAAGTGAATCCCCACTTTCAACCATACTGAAAATATTTGTGCCAATTTCTTTATATTTTTATCAGAACATAATAATGTTCCCAAACTACTGATCATTTAATGTGATAAAAGTCTGTGAACCAGACATATTAGTATAAAATGACGAATGACGAATGATGTAATCAAATTCAGTAACTATAACTGAGTCATAAATTCAACTATAGACATAATCCTTGACAAACACTTTTGTAATAACCAATTAAGTTATAATACAAAAGTAATTGATCGTTATTTCTAATAACGACTGATACCAGAAGTGCCTCTTCTATTTTGATTTAGCTTCTTGCTAAATTTCTTTAAACCAACTAAGTTCTACATTACTTTACAATAACCTTTGGTATTTCTCTTCCTCATGACTCTTATTTATACCTCGTTGAAGGTTAGATATTTACCGGTGTTCGTATCCCGTTTCACCTACAGATATATAGATGATGTATTGTCTCTGAAAAACACAAAATTTGCAGAGTATTTAGAATTCATCTATCCATGTGAACTTAAAATAAAGGAAACAACGGAGACTGCAGCCTCCTCCTCATACTTGGATTGTTATCTCTACATTGACAATAGAAAGCTTACTACTAGGCTTTACGACAAACGGGATGACTTCAATTTTCCCATTGTTAACTTTCCATCCTGAGCAGTAATATCCCTTCTGCACCAGCATACGGCGTTTACGTTTCGCAGTTAATCCGTTATGCCAGAACCTGTTCAAATTATCAGGACTTCATGGAGCGTGGGAAAGTGCTCACTACAAAGTTGTTGAGCCAGGGGTATCAAAAACCCAAACTGGTAGCAACACTTAAGAAGTTCTATGGGAGACATCATGATCTAGTCAATCCCTACAATGTGGCAGTTTCCAGAATTGTTTCTGATGTTTTTGCCAGTGACGCGCCATAAGTAGACTTCCCAAATCCCGGACATACGCTTCTACCGATATTTCCTTCGTTCAAGCCTATGGGCATGGTGGGCGAAGCTTGCTTACCAAGTAATGCTTACTATCCGCGGACGCCTGATTACACCCTTTGTTCTGGGGTCCATGTCTGTTGGTCTGAACATTCTGATTCGTCATTCGTTTATGGATTTATGAGTTTGGATTACGGCTTTGGTACCATGACCACAACTACTTATAACAATTTCTAACATTACGTTTCGTTGGACTTGTATTAGATTTACTTATGTATTGTCAGTTGTTGTTATACTCTGAATGCATCGGTCCTACCGCCTGTTTGCATCAATACTTACTGCCTATAATAGCCGGTATGAATACTGCTTTTTATCTAATGGTATTACTTCCTTTACATCTACATGCGTATCACTAATAGATTAAAAGTTACTATTTCTCCTGTTAGGCTACATTCTGCTTGCTTCTTCTTTACAGATTCCCCGTTCTACTGATAGATTTAACTCTTTGTTACCTACTGTTAACGTTTCGCCTTTGAAACTTCATGCTTAAAACTTTCTCCAATTAAATCTCCTATACTTCTAAAATATAAGAATCCGTATAAAAGGAACAGTATGTACCCTAATATTTCCAAGTGCAATGCCAAGGGTTGCATCTGCTGTAATCATTTAGTTTGTCAGTCAACAATTATTTCTTCAGTTAATCATAGACAATTTTCAGTTGTAAACAACTCTGATTTAGACTGAAAATCAGAGGATGTATATATGTTCTCACTTGCAGCGAAGGAGGTTGAGGAATGCAGTATGTTGGACAGACCAAACGGGCCCTTAAAACTAGGTTTAAGGAACATTTGTTTAAAATTAAAAAAGCTAAGAAAATTGATAATTTTCTTTATAAACAATTCCGGAGAGCTGGTCATTCATGATCATCTAGTAAAGTTTTGGTTCAATCTGTGGAAATAATAATACACAAGTCCAACTCTACCGAAAGATTCAAAAATATTTTAAGACATGAACTTGAACTTAAATGGATTAAACGTTTACAAAACCCCTTTTCCACTTGGATTTAATGATACTATTTATCATAAAGGAAGTATTTCTAAAAAGCCGGATTTCGATGATTTTTGCCTTCTAGATATTAAAAAAACTTAATAAACGATCCCATGGTAAGCGCAAAAATGGGATTTTTAAACGAAAACATGAAAGTGTCATCTCTGTTTTATTTAAATATTCTAAACTAGCTACACTGTCAATTTCTTCATTACGTAAGTTAGATGATGAGGCTAATAATTTTTATGATAGAAAACATGATCTGTATGAAGCAGCTCTCCTTACTAGATGTTATACTCAACATGCTCTTCGTTCTTACATTGATTCTGAAATTAACCATATTAGACACTTCATCAAAGTTCCATTCATTAATAAAGGTATTGAATTCATAGATTTATCTAGCATATTTCGAAATAATAATGTTATATCAGCTATACCTTTATATTTCGAAAACACGGAATCTCCTGTTATATGTTACAAATATAACAGACCTATCTGTAATACTATACTTAATTTCAATAAGTTAGTTTCTGACCTTGATATTGAAACTAGCTCCCCAGATTCTTGAGATTGTAAAGATTCTAAATTTTGTTATCAGCCAGCGGGTCATATTGTCACTGATATTGAAAATGATAACTGATTCACGAATTCGTTCAATTATTTCAAAAGGACCTAAATATAGATTACCATCCCATATTGATTTCAATAAATTTCGGGAAACAATTGCCAGTGCTTTAAATGACTATTGTACGCGTGTAAACGAGAGCATGTTGAGTCTAATGTTTTAAATAATTGGAAATTAAAGATTTTTAAGATCATTGATGAAGGTGTGTAATTTTACTCTAATAACCTTGATCTTCTCCCTCCTAAGTCTAAATTATCTTTTCGATATTTGAAACAAGGTATCCAAAAATTTCATAGGAAGTATGTTTTAGCTCCAACTGATAAAGCTGCTAATAATTTTGTTGTAGTGCGACGATTTCATTATATTAATACTCTAATACAAGAACTTGGTAGTACCAAAACATATTAACAGATATGTACTGACGAGAGATCCATTGTTATTGCCCTTTCTATCGAAATAACTGCTAAGTTTGCAGTGAGTATAATAATAATAATAATAATAATAATAATAATAATAATGTCTTTATTTTACGAGGATGACATATTTAGCAAACAGTGTACTAATCTAACATATGGTCCTCTTTAAAAACTTCTAACAATATATACATATTATACACATTTACATTGTAAAATCGGCCGACAAGTTCGCCGGGTCGACGCCAGAGCAGCGCTGATGTATCTTGGTAGTATGTTGCTCCGCCGTCGTCCCAACGCCAAACGGGTAATTTCATAATCTATGACATAAAACATTCGAACAGTCTAGGGATCGCAGTTAAAAATTTCTTTGAATAATAAGCAAGTAAAAGTAATTAAATATCCTAATAGATGATGTTTGATAAAAAAAAAAAAAAAAAAAAAAAAAAAAGGACATTTTAACACCCTATAAAACACTCCGATAATAAAATGACCCTTAAAATGTATCTGTAGAATCTTAAGATCTGAGCTGAAATAAAATCATTAACCATTGCACATTAGTTCACTGACCTACTTATTCAGACAACACGGAAAAACGTAACACCTCACTGGCCATCATACGGTCGTCCCCCACAAGGTGCCCAACACCGTACATTACTTTATAACAGACCGGTATTCGGCCATAAGCGACAGAATGACCGAGCGAGGGGCACAAAAGTTCCCTATTGAATTCAATGTTATCCTAACATAACATAAAGAAATACAAGTGCCTTGATAAAACTTTGTCTACACAAAAGAGCGAACATCATTACATCATGTCTGCTGTCAATTTTTATTACCTTTCACATTTTTTTCCTTTCAAAACACCAACGAACGAATGTTTTAAACTATCAGCTCGAATATTAAAGAAAAACAAGACAGACTTTCTATGTTATATTGGTTACCGAAACTTCATAAACGACCTTTTAAAACACCTTTCATTGCTAATTCTAGTTCATGTTTGACTACTGTTTTGTCCAAACTGCTAACCTCATGCCTTACTGCTGTTAAAAAAAACATTGGATTAGATACTATGATACTGTTTACGAAAGGGACGGAATTAACTATGTTTGGTCAATTAAAAATTCCAATGAAGTTCTCAGTAAATTTAAATCTAAAAACTTTAAGGCTTCTAAATTGTCTACTACGTTACCTCATCATCTTATAAAAGATAAACTCATTGATTTAATTAACCGAACGTTTATTCGGGAGAATACCCAATATTTGGCTTGCAACGACAAAGGTGCTTTTTTTACTTCTGATGTATACAATAATTACAATTTATGGTCATGTCAAAAGGTCTGTGATGCTCTTGTTTATCTTTTGGATAATATTTTTATTAAATTTGGAACTAAACTTTATAGGCAAACTATTGGTATTCCGATGGGAACTAATTGTGCTCCTCTTTTTGCAGATTTGTTATGAGAGAGATTTCATGAAGTCTCTCTCACGGGAAAATCAGGCTGACATTTTTGAGGTTTTCAATTCAACTTCAAGATACCTTGATGATTTATTAAATATTGACAAAATTTACTTTGATCAAATGGTGAACCGTATATATCCTACAGAACTCCAATCAAATAGAGCCAATTCTTCCGATACCGAGGCACCTTTTCTGGATTTGAATGTATGTATATCTCATGGTACAGTTTCCACCAAAATTTATGATAAACGGGACGATTTTGGTCTTGATATAGTCGAATTTCCTTTTCTGGACAGCGATGTCCCCCGGCGTACCTCATATGGGGTATATATATCTCAACTTATTAGATTCGCCAGGGCTTCTTCAAATCTTAGTGACTTTAACTGCCGTAATAAAACCTTACTGCCAAACTTCTTAGGCAGGGCTATCGTTATTTTAAACTTCGTCAGGTGTTTTCGAAATTTTATCGCAGACGAAGTACCTCGGTAGAAAAATATAGCGTCAGTCTGAAAACACTTCTGCAACAAGGTATATCGGAACCAGAATTTTACGGTGACTTAGTGTACAGATTTACAAACATGTGGGAAAAGCTAACTTTTCAGAGCAATTCAGAAAACTAATAAACCGTTATAAAAGAATTGGCTATAGCCTAGATATTATGCGGCAGACTGCATGCCTAGTTGTCAACCCAATCATTGTTGATGGCTATGCTTCACTCTTTAATTTCACGATGGCGGTTCGGGCTTGAGACAATGACGGCCTCTTCGTAAAACTTTAACCAGTGGGTTGGGGCTTAACGATATGTCTTTGGCTTGGCCGCTGTGTTTCAACTATTGGTTTTTATTTACTCTGGTATAAGTAGAATGTTTATCATTATGATTAATTTGATTTTTATGTTTTCGCTTTGATGCATTAACTGAGTTTGGAGCCTTAATGCGAACCGAATTTTTTATGTATATCTATATTAAGAGTAGCATCGAGACCCAGGGTGAGGTTGGCTAGCTGTAAAAGTGCTTTAAACCCCCCGGTGGTTTATTCTATTGACCGTTCTAAGGCAGTGGTCTCGGTGTTGGTCTTACTTTTTGTTGCTTTGTGGTTTATTCTACGAGGCGATTTGTTTTATGTCTACTCTTGTGTTATTTTGTTCTTATGTTTTTCAGTCCTTTTAGCATTGCGACTGCCTCGCTTGGGGAAGAGAGAGCTAGTCTTAGGGTTTTTCATACGTCTGTTCGATTTGCGCTTGTTTGGTTCTGTCTGTTTCCTCTTCCTCTTGGTGTCTGGAAAGGGCTGCGGTTTGTGATTGTGGCACTCCCTGGACTTTTCTCTTATCGTTTTTTGCATAAAAGCAGAAGTAAGAACCATTTCAGACAAATTCAACACACTAACATACATAAGTCTACCTTGACAAAATTTCAAAGTATAAATGTAAACATACACATTTCTGATAATCAACCTAGCTAAAAAAAACTGTTAAGATATAACTCAAACTGACTAAATGAAAATTCAGCCAATTATTCAGTCATATCATCTACTACAAGCAGTTAATGGTACAATTTCACCTGACTAAGTCAAATATTAATCAATATATTTTAAAGTCCTTGATTTAAAAAAAGATACGGCTTCTAAAATAAACCATTTCTTTACGGGACTAAATAATTTACTAATCATTCATTATATTCAAAAGTATTTCTTTTCAAAGATAACCCATTTTAAAACTGTTACTTATTGTAATCAGGGATACATCTCTGTATGAAGTAACGGCTGACAGACAAGCGACAGCTTTTCAATAATTTCAAAATTCGAAACTTGGTTTGATAATACTCAAACTTATTATAATATGGGACACAACTCATCTAAGGTGACAACGGACAGGCAGGCGAAAGCTATTTATTAGGTTCAAAATCTGATTTCGTAAAAAAGCTTTACTTTTAAGGAGCACAATTCTTTTGAGGTGACAGCGGACAGACAGGCGACAATCAATAAGTTCAAAATCTGAAACTTCTTTTTGTAAAGCTCTAAATTATTATAATAAGGGACACAACTCATTTGAGGTGACAGCGGACAGACAGGTCGTAACTATTTGAATATGTTCAAATCTGAATCCTTGTTTATAAAGCTCCAACTTTTTATAATAAGGGACAGACTGCAGTTGACTGCGACAAAATATTTTAAATACTGAATTCTGGTATCTCTAATAGTAGTGAAGTGCTTCTTCTGTATGCCAATAACTTATTTAAAAAAATATTCACAAAAATTCAGTCATTTAGAAACCAATTATGGCGTATTTAATTAACACACACAAATTATCATCAAGACTGAGTAACGTAACCAGAAACAAACTATATCGAGGTACCGGCAGAAACTTCTGGTACAAGAGACTATAAATAATCTGGGCACATATAGTTAAATAATGTTTACGTTCTCAACATAGTACATAAATTTCAATTATGCATTTTGAAAATACCATACATCAAATATCTAACAGCAGCTGTATCATCTGCGCAAGTTGGAGCAGCACAACTGATTTCACCAATATGAAGCCCTCCTTTAACAAAAACACGCCGATCCAAGCTACCATTCCTTGTATAAATTAGTGCTCAGCACCTTTCCTTGTCTCACCCCCTGTAGTAATTGAAAGGGTTCTGAAGTAGCTCTACCCTACTTAACTGCTGTTGCGGCTTCTTCGTGTAAAGAACGAACCAGGAGCCATTGTGCTACTTCATTCCTCATAAGGTTGTCATGACTGACCCCATGGAAGGCTGATCTAGCATAAAAAAAACGCAATTTAGAGGAGCTGTCTTGTATCTCGTTATTCATTTATGGCCTCTTCTAAAGACAGCAATTAATTGGTGAGGAATTCTTTGTGAAGCCTCTCTGTAAATTGTTCTGATTAATAGGTTGAATTTTGTTTCTGAGGACAGCTTCAAGGACTTTGGTTATCACAGATAAAATAATTATGCCTCTATAGTTCTTAGCCTCTGTGCTGGCTCCCTTTTCTGTTTATAGATTGGCGTTAACACGCCAAGCTTTAATGGATCAGGAATTCTCCTAAGACTGAAGAAATTATTACTGACACTTATAACCATCTTTAGAAGAACATCACCACACTACAAGATATGCTCGACTACACCGTAGATGTCTCCTGCCTGTCCATGTTCAAGGACTTGAATGTGTCTTTAACTTCCTGACAAGTCATAGTATCATTGAAAGAATTGTTGGATATATGGGTACAGATATCAAGGATATGCGGTTTTTCGGATTTAATCTGTCGCTGGTAGGACCAATCATCTTTATTACGTTCCACTGGCCTAGCAAGTTTTACTAAAGTGTTCCTTTAAGCCCAGTAAGACACTGGACGGTGTGTTATAGTTTGATTTGCCTACATGCAGCTCCTTCACACAGGATTAGAGTTTTCATCGTTGCTTGTTAATCAGTCTTTGAAATAATTTTGTTTCACACGATATTGCATCAAGAAGTTGTTGTCTAGCTCTAGCTAATCCCCGAAAACGGCTGATTCTTCTACAATACTACATAGTTTTCGCAAGTACCGAGTAGTCAATTTCTTGTTACTCACCAATATATTGCTCTGCTTATTTAATGCATTGTTCTGCTTCCACTCCCAGAATGCTTTCTTTTTCGCAGTCAATGTAGCTCTTGTCTCTGGAGTCCAGACTCAAAGATGAGCTCTTCGGTGACGCTTCACTTGTTTAGGCTTGACTACCTCAACTGATTGTACTAAGATGCCGTTAGTTTTATGCACTTTCATGTCTAATAGCCCTGACGATGAAACTTCCTGTTCCAGATCCAATAGCCTATTGCTGACTACTAACGCGCACTAAGCTTTATCCATTGTATTCCATTTTACCTTACTCGATTGTGCGAAATCCGCATCATGCTCACCGACATGTTGGATGTCGAATCTAAGAGTAAAGCAAACGGGGATATGGCCAGCCACATTCACATAGAGATTGTCAAATCTGGTTATAATTAAAGCTAAATCCTTTATTCTCCTGTCGCAGAAGATATAGTCAACCGTAGTGACTCCCCAGGGAAATCCACAGTGATACGTCTTAGAAGGTTAGTTCCTGTCGTTGAAGCGCCATTGTTACATAGTGGGGAATAACCCAATATCTCGGGTGTGGGTTCTAGTGGGAGAAATACTAGCAGTTGATGATGAGGAGGAGGATTTATTTCCCCAACACTCACATAGTCATCACTGCAACAATTAAATATATATCCTAGTTAGGTATATATAAATATATTAACATGAGTTAAGGGCACTGCAATTCTATCCCTGGTCATCGCTAACTATGGACTGACCAAGATCCCGCTTAATTTGTGCGCATGCTAAGTGCATATAATTGGTGCAGTGTGCATGTTACGCGCGCGAATGGGTAGCTTTAGCGCTAAAACAGGTATTACGATGAATCATTTAGATGAGAGATGACAAAAAATGAGAATCAAGGGTGATGATGATATGGGAATATAAGTCGGGGCCATCATAAAGTCAGAACCTCGACCAACCGGCGTGCAGTGAAAGAGGTAAGCAAAGTGATCAGCCGTGATTGAATTGACTGCTAAGCAAGCAGACTGTCATTTGACATCAATGTTATATCCCTTTCTTTTATAACATATGACAATTTTACTCAAGTGATCAGAAAATTCAGGTTTTCCTACAATTTTTCTAAATGTATATAATAAGTCACCATAAAATCAGCTTCCGATAGGCCTTGTAGCAGAAGTGTTTTTAATCTGGTATCGTATTTGGAAATCAATTCGTAGTGTAAAAAATCTGTCCTTATTTTATGATACCGATACTCCTGTATGAGAAGTTTTTATCACGAGCATTGCAATCGGCCAAATGGCTAGATATTCTAGCAAACCGAATAATTAAAGAACTATGAACACCATAAGAAGGGGCACGAGGACTGTTGCCTTCCAAACACGGAAATTAACAATGTCAAACTCTATATTATCGCGTTTGTCATAAATTTTAGATGAAACAATACCGTTAGAAATTAATACATGCAAATCTAAACCTGCGGCTTCGGTATCAGTAGAACTAGCTGTGTTCAAGCAGCTTCAGACGAGAAGCTGTTTATTGATTACACGATTTTATACATGCATATATTCCTGGGGCAAGGGCCGATAATTTGTCAATAATAAGCCAATACAAATAAATCGGGATGCACATTTTACTTTGCGCTCAAGTTCCAACAGTCAACCTAGGGTCTTCGTTTGGACAATCTGGTAGACCTTCAGTCCCAGATGCTGTGTACAAAGACTGGGCCGCATTTTTTTCTTTTTCTAGAGAAGAATATTGAAAGCATATTACCATATAGGGGAAGGTGGCTAAGATGGCGGAAACATTTGAACAAAAGTCATATTCTTTTCACAGAAGGCTCCTTGTGAAATATGGTGAAAATTGGTAGAGCGGTTTCAGAAGAGATGTCGTTTATAGATTGCACTTTTTTTTGCACAGTGTACCTTACATTTAGGGTCCCAGGGTCTTCTTTTGAACAAGTTTGGTAGATCTTGAGTCCCAGATGCTATATAGAAAGATTTGGACGCAAAGTTTTCTTGGTTTTGATAAAGAATATTTTAAGTGTTTTACTATAAACGGGCAGGGTGTTTAGATGGCGAAATCATTTGAACAAGGTCTGCATTAAGTGTGGTATCTGGAAGTTGGGGTGCAATGTAGGTTGAACCATAAATATTTTTTCCAAATATAAGAACAAAACAGATTATACATTTTATTCAGACTTAAACTATACACTTTCTACACTTTCAAAACATCATATGGTATACATGTACATATATTGGTGAGAATACAAAATAATTCAGTTTTCAACGACTTTAGTACCGAGGGGTGTACTTTTGCTTTAATATATATATATATATATATATATATATATATATATATATATATATATATATATATATATATATGTATATATGTGTGTGTGTGTGTGTGTGTGTGTGTGTGTGTGTGTGTGTGTGTGTGTGTGTGTGTGTGCCGTTGAGCAGAGTAAAAGCAGAGTAACAGAGGTATAAAATACAAAAGAAACCCAGGAATACCTAATATCCAATACAGCAGTGAGTTTAAATTTAAATTCTTTACTCCTTTTTACGGTGACTGGTGTACCTTGTCAGACATGCGTAACGTGAGAAGAAACGGTCATCATACCATTTAAAGTGCATGTTAATATTTTAATAAACGTCAAAAAGATAGAACACACAACAGATTAGAAAATGGAAGTCTACTATATTGTAAAGATACCTACAGCACAAATGCTGACCAACCATTAAGAAGGTTAGTTCTCAAAACTTCATGGAAAGCCTGTCCGTCGTACCATAGCAATTCATAACTGAAATTCGCAACACATTCGATTATAATTAATTATTGCTATTTACTTAACTATTTATTTATTTATTTGAAGAATTTTGCGGATAATTTCTGCATATATGTCCTCTTTTACCATCGATAAAGACGAGGACTTTTGCGGACAATTTCACTTATGTTTGGTAACAGCACTGTCTGTATCTTTCGAAAATACCGTGAAAATTCGACGCAATTCATACTTATATTAAATAAAGTAAGCGTCGATAATCTGATTATTAATTTACACCGTTTTTCTCATAAGATAATAACATAATTCGTATAAAATCTTATCTACTCATATTAGCTGTGTACTAAATTGATCAAAAGAAGCACATTAAGTAGATATTTCTTTTGTCATTTTACCTGCCCTTTTGTTCCATCTCAAGACACTTCTTTCATTTTTTTTTTCTCATCATTGTATAAAGGAGTTAATAACGGTTTTCCACCTTCTTGTTATGTTTGAAAATAAATGTTTATTTTCTTTTTATGATAATTATAAATTAAAATCAACTGTCACTTAGGTGCTTAGGTGCACGTTCCGCCTCATTCTTGCCTGTGCTTCTACTAAGCTGCGGGCTGATGGCTGTTCTTTTGGCTAGATCCTTCCAATATGAATATGTATAGAACATTTTATCAAAATTGTACATATTGAAGACAAATGGCATTTTTCATATTCTGGCCTCGACGTTCCCGCAAAAAGTGAAAATTGCCATGATTTTATAAGCCCGTTGGCTAGAGCTTGTCGATATAAATCTGTGTGCGAAAATTCATTAAAATATTTCAAAGGTATCAAATGTTACTGGTATTTTCGCTAACTGTCCCATTTGGTCTTAGCATTGCCTCAGTAAGAAAGTGCACATGACGATTTCTTGTCTGGATATTGTCAATATAAATTTGTTCACGCATTATTTATCAAAATACCCCATATGATTGAAGGTCTATGGCGAGTTCCATATTCGACATTGCCTTGGTCAAAGAAAAGTGGCATTTGGCAAGCGTCTTGGCTAGTTCTTGTCGGTGTCTATCAGTATGCCAAAATTATCAAAATATTCACAACGGTCTAAGCGCTATGACCATATTTACTAACTAACCAAGGACGGACAGACGGACGCACGCACGCACATGCGGACTTACAAGATAATTATATGGAACTGTTCGAAAGTCAATCTTTTATTGAGTTAACGTTTCTGCGGGTCGTGCAATTAACATTTACTCGTATATATGTCACATTTATGCCCTTATGTATTTACAAAAGTCTGCTGCTACCAGCTTCATTTAATTGTTTATCTAAAGAGGAACTTCATAAGCAATTTGCTTTCATTCCAATTTTAGTATTTTGCATGTTGGTTAATGTGTGTGTGTGTGTGTGTGTGTGTGTGTATGTGTGTGTGTGTGTGTGTGTGATTGGTTCTGAATAGTTTAAACTAAAAATAAATATACATGTATTTTCTTGTACTATTTGTGATTCCTGGATTTTTAGAAACAAAATAAATAAATAACTTTACATATATAGTAGGAAGTTATTTTCAGACTGTGGAGACGTAGTCTGCTTGATGTATTTCCGATGTATTGCATATATGTGACGCATATGTTCCTTACATGTTTAAAATATATAATATTATGCAACACGAAGTCTTACAGATGTAGAACTAACGTTCAATCAACGCTGATCTAACATTCAGACAAGCTGTAAACAAAATGGTATAAATTAACTGCTGGTCTATAAATAGGGCCTAGCAATGCCTTTACAAAATAAAATCGGCCTATCGCCACGACTGAATGTTTTAGTTGAAGTATGGTTAGCCTTATGTTGTACAAGTTGTACAGACAACAAACTACCAACTGTATCACCATCAGCCAACGTTTATGTGGCGTAGCCATCCTTTCTGGGATTGTGCTTACTAGGTGCGTATTGACAATATGATGATGACTACAGATCCAGGATTGTAAGATCGAAACCCATCTAGCAACATACATTTTGTGCAGATAAATCATAAAATTATATTTAAAGAGTCTCACCCTTTTGCTGATTCAAGAAGGGCAGTTATCTAGTCAATATCAAAAGTTTGTGCACAAGTAATGCTTAACCGCTTAGACGAATATGTCAGCCCGGGAAAAGTGTCGGTTAACTGACCGACTCGCCATGACCTAACAGTTTTGACTGGGCCTTAAAACTCCAACTTAAACAAATCAATAATGTATAGTTTTCCCTTATTACAGTGGAAATACACCCGGAAACAAAACAATACGTGAGCCGTATTGTGAGAAATTGAGTATTCGGGCATATTCAAACAGCAAAACCTCTGACCAATTAGCATTTCAGAACAACC
Source organism: Anodontia alba (assembly GCA_964016985.1). Classification (NCBI taxonomy): domain Eukaryota; kingdom Metazoa; phylum Mollusca; class Bivalvia; order Lucinida; family Lucinidae; genus Anodontia; species Anodontia alba. Next base: position 61,286,617 of record OZ024824.1, on the reverse strand, counting down.
TTGATCGGATTACATGGTTTTACTGGCTGATCTCAGAATCTTTGTTGTTCGCATATGCCCTAAAGATACATTGTCTCACAACATGGTTCAGTCTTCTTTTTTACTTTTGCAGCATGCTTTAGAGTATTTTCTTTATATAACAGGAACTGACTTTGCAATGTATTTTAATGTGGGTAGCCGCAATTCAACGGAAATAAAAATATGATTTGAACATATTTACTTCCCTTCTCATTATTGTACATTAGTTTCAAAGAAAAGAACTTGCTCCCTCTAGTAGCAAATTCTTCTTTTTCAGAGCAGTCTCATAAATGAATTGCTTTATATAAACTTTGAAGTAAATTTGTTTCCTCAAAACTGATCTCCAGTTGGAAGAAAGGAGTAAAATGATGACAGACTTATTTCCCTTGATGGTGTAACCATACCACTTAATTATGTCCTTCTGGAATAAAAAGATACTAGTTTACCGATCATTACGTAACACGTGGAATACCGAAATACCAATGCCAAACATTGGAATTCCAGTCTGTCATTATATGTAAACATGAGTTTTATCAGTGAGTGCTGTCAGTCAAGTTTCTTTAATGTTTAATCAGAAACAAACATGAGAGAATAAAGTTCTTTAATTTTATGTTACTGAAAATTCAGTTCCTAGACCAGGGTTCATACAACATACAAACTCTATTAATAAACATGTACTCCAATTACAAAGGCTACAGCATATAGAGTATTTCAAATTCTAAGTAAGAACTGAGTTGGACAGTCCAAACTGAAAAATATGTATGCTGGTCTATTTAAGCATTCAAGTCTTGAGTCATGTGGGCATTTCTTAACTTACTTCTCTTTGTTCCTTTACAAATTCATTGAAATTCACAGTAACACTCGAAACACCCACACAGAAGTCATGAAACAAAGACAGAAAGCTTTACTTTTTAATACAATAATGCATCAATTAATAATCAAACAAGATATCTATATTCCTTTCAAATAGGATACCAAACTTATGCTTTACTAAAATGGACTAGCTAAAGAAGTACACCAGGCTTACGCATTACTAAAATGGCCTAGCTAAAGAAGTGCCATACGTTATATACCAAATAATCTCAAACATGTACACCTGTGAAAACTTATAATCCTTATAAACGATTTTTAAAAAATAAATTAAGATACCATTTAAGAAGATTTTTTTTTTATAGTTTGTCACCCCTTGCAATCAGAATTATTGTTAAATGATAAAATGAAGAAAATATTGAAAAAAAAAAATGGAAAAGAAAGAATGTAGGTAAATACAGCATTTTGGCAAAGATACATTATTGCAGTTTAACAGTATTATAGATCAAGCTATAATCACATGTAAATACAGTACAAATAATGCTGTGCGCGCAGATAGTTCTATGCTCTTATCCAGGTCGTCATCAGCTCTGGTCTGGCTGCCGACATCACAACTGTGTACGTTGTCTTTCTGTAAAACAAATATGTAAAAGATAAGTAAACATACACATAAAATGACACAGTCACGAAGTTAAGCCTTCCCAAGGCACCAAAAAAAGGAGAAAAGAGAAACATTAACATAATAAGCGCCACATATGAAATCACCGACGCAGTATAAAACACTAGTGGGTGGCTTAAACCAGTTTTACCTGATAATTGCCTTCTTTTCTATTTACTCAAGCATAACCGCACCCTTAATTCTAAAGCAACTCCAAATTACAGATATATGTTCGGTCCAAAACCCTCTGAAACATACTATTGAGGGAGCCGTCAATTAGTGTTAGGGCGGACAAATCATTTTGCACTTAAAGAGGGAAGCAATTGTTATCAATCATTGGGTTTAACGATAATGCAGGCCGTTTGTCTCAGGATATCAAATTTGTGAACTTCCTTTTTGTAGCGAAAGACAATTTAAATTGTTTCGAAAAAAAAATAAATATAAACGTTGTACAAACACATTTTTCTTACTTATAGACTAATTAGACGTAGAATCCCCCATAAAATAATGCAAATATTATAACATATAGTAATCGGTCTGAAGTAAATATACCAAATCATATTTCGGAAAGTAATAAAGTCGATATATGCACTAAGACAAAATTAGGAATATTCAGACAGACAGAATGGAGCAAAAATAGATGTGATATAACGTGATAAAAGGCACTTTCAGATGTTTTCTCCCAACGAAGGCTGAAATCAGTTTGCGTATCCACGCAGTCAGATCAAAGTCTTCGTTTTCCGTATGAAGACATTTTACATTCTTTGCTATTCCCAAATGCAGCCAGGATAAATTCTTATTAACCTGCTCATCCGATCCGAATCTTCGCTAGGTGCAAATACCTGGGGTTACATTTTCTGACACTGCAGCTGATAATTTTTATTATTAAAGCGGTGTCTTGTATGGCGTTTTCCTGTCTTTTAACCCTTACATCACGAAAACATACCTATATAATTTTGACCCACTTAAACCGCACTGTTATATAGTAAAACTTTTGTTTACAGAGGTATACATTATTTCTCTTCTTTATGCTCAAAAACATAGATTGTGGGTATCCACAATCTATGTTTTGAGCAGAAATGTGAAAAATATCAGAATTTTTATCTGAAAACTTTCAGTTTTTGGTGGTGAAATTTTCAATATATTTGAATAGGCGTGTTTTCGTAATGTCCAGTGCCATTGGAAGGCTGTGCTCCACAACTGTGGCATTTCCTTGGGATTTGGTCATTTGCTTTCAGTATCTTAATGCAGTCTTTAAGAAGATCTCTTTTTAAGTGTACTGAAACATTTAAAACATGGAAAAAAGTCAAACTGCAAGGACTTAGGATTATATGGTAGTAATAGTACGTTTGAATGAAGACACGTGCCACATCTATCCTAAGTATTCCGACAGACAGGTCTGAATAAACAGTGTACACAGATCAGACGTACGATTTAAGCCACTCTTCCAGCAGTTTTAAGGCACATCAATAGGTAGTAAAATGGTCCAGCCAGTCTGGTCCAGAAAACTTGACGCTTTAGTTGTTTTCAGTTTTGTGAGTGTGTCAGTTGCTTTCAAGGCTCATTCAGTTTAGAATATATTTACTGTTCAACTTTTAGTACAGGAGTAGTATGGAGAAAATTCAAAGGTGTCCGAATATTTAAGGCAAAAAAATTATACAAGACCGAAACAGGATTTGTGTGCTGTCTTTAATTGTTAGCACTCCATGCCGTGTTCTTGTGTTTAGTGGACCCTGTCTAACTGTGATCACCTAATTAGGGAAGAGGGAGACAGATGCTTTGCTTCATTTTGGTTTGTGGTTTGTGTACTGTCTGTCATGTTTCGTTTGCTCTTCCTCTTGGTGTCTTTAATAGGCTATTATCTGTGATTATGTGGCTATTCTTGGCCATCTTTTATACTTTGTTTTGAAAATCCATAACACTTACTTGTTTAGAACCGGAGGTGTGGACATGACATTGAAAAGTGACTGTACTGAAATGTTGTCTCGCCCAGCAGTATTCATTGCCTTGATGGCAGGATCCCTGAATATATACATACTCATATATGAGTAGCGCCATGCAAATATATGCCTTAGAAACCTATGCGGCCAGCGAAGGCGCAGATCAGACTGCGCAAATGCACAGTCTGATCGACTGCGCAAATGCACAGTCTGATCTGGGCCTTCACTGTCCGCTTATAGAAGCATTGGATACTGTAGAACATATCGTTGTATAACAAAGGTCCTTATCAGGTTGTGCGGCTTTGCTGGCTTATGTGGGTCTTCACTGTTCCCATATACCCTGAAGACACCGTTTTTACTTGGCGCGGTTCATGTGCGAATTACCAGAGGCATTGTGCCCGGCTCAGATATATACCGAATTTAAAGAACTTCTTGTTTAAGATTTCACTATCGAACAAAAGAAAGGTTTGCAGACCCTGTCTGCTGAAAGCAACTGAAAATGGCTAGCAGTGTGCTTATCCTTTAATTCCATTAAATGTTAGACATTACTGTCTAGGCCTCTTTAGCTGGTTGTTGGTTTGAAGTTTAACAGCCCAGTCAACACTTTTAAGGTCAAGTCGAGCCGGTCAATTTACCTAACCACACATTTCCTGGACAGGCTTGTCATCTATGCGGCCATCGTATTTGTGCACATTCTTTCACTACTCTGTATTACTTTTACCAGGATGTGCGATAGTAATATTTGACGTCTTCAAGAAAATATAATGCCCATGGTGGCACTGGAAAATGAAGTATAACTGAGTGAAACTGGTAAAACTTCAAGCAATTCTAATATAGTATATCCATTGTTTTTCTTAGACATACAAAGGTAAGCTTTTTTTTTTTTTTGTTTTGTTTGTTTTTTTTTTGGGGTTTTTTTTTTCTTGTTTATATATATACACAAACTAACACTGTCAAATTAAATTACGGGTTTGTTCATTGCTCGTTTCCCATTTCAAGCAGTTAATTATAGAATGAGATTAACTGATTATTTCAACGTGCAGCACGGTTCAAAAACAAAGCGCCGATTTCATACTGTAATTTGCCCGATCCATTCATTTTTACTGTCGCTATTTATCGTAACTAAATCTTTCTTATACATTGTATATTGAATTAAAGTAAATTATTCTGAGTAGCCTTAATTGCATTCAGGCATTTGCAAACGATTAAAAAATCACTAGAACATTATTTTCTGTGCTTTTGACATCCTTGGGAAAGACGTTTGACGCTCGACATTTTAATTTAAATCGAAAAAAAAACATAATTTGTGATTGACAATATCAGAAAACATTTGTCTTTTCTGGTTCTATGCTTTGTTTTCACATATGTACCATAAATCTGTTCTTTAGGCCAAACAAATTGGTATGACCTATACATTTTCTATATATTTTTTTTTCTGTAGACTCTATAGATTTTTGGGATTCTGTTGTTAGAAAATAAGTTTTGCTTTTCATCATTGAATTTCATCACCACGCTTTTGGAAGAAAAAGCGGGGATATTGTGATACCCCCACCCACACCCACCCACACCCGCCCCCGTCAGTCCGTACGTCCGTCTGTAATGTCACACAACTGCTCCTAGACCATTTAAGGTAGAATCTTGAAACTTTCACAGGCAATAGCCCTATGAATGAGGACTGGAGGAACACATTCGGAATTTGGATGTGACCCCTGGGAGCAAGGCCAAGGGGTGTGGCCCCGAAGGGTCCAAAATCCATTTTGTACAAACATACATGTTGCATATCAAATCAAAAGTTATGAAGAGTAGAATACGGTTGTGCAAAAAATTTGCCGCGAGGAGGTGGGGGGCATGTCTAGGGGACATAAGAGGTAAAAAAGTAGGATTTTGGGTCCTTTTTTTTATTGTCACCCGACTCCCTTTAGGCTTTTTGAGCAAGAACCTTGAGTCACAGGTAATAGCTCTATGGATGAGGACTGGGAAACACATTCGGAATTTTGATGCAACCCCTGAGGGCAGAGCCAGGGGGTGTGGCCCCGAAGGGTCCAAAATCTGTTTTGTACAAACATTGTCATGTTACAAATCAAATCAAAGGTAATGAAGAGTAAAATACAGTGGTGCAAAATTTTGCCACGGGGGCATGTCTGGGGGTCTAGAGGTCAAAAAAAAGTATTTTGGGTCCTATTTTTTTATTTTTTACCCAACATCCTCTTAGGATTTTAGCTAGAACCTTGAAACTGTCACAGATAATAGCATATGGATGCGGACTGGAGGAACGCATTTGGAATTTTGATGTGCAATGAGACATGTAATGGTGCTGGCGCGGGAATATGCGTGGCGCGCCATCGACTTGCTCTAGTTAATAAACGTCACAAAGATTGCCTTTGGAAACAAAGAACACACTACAGATTAGAAAATGGGAGTGTCGGTTTTATTGATACTTTTCATAAGGTGTAATAAAGTTTGAAACAATGCTTATGCCCTCTAGCGTTTAATAACTGATGTTCAATAACAACATTATGACAGTTTAAAATTTTCAAATAAATGGACCTTGTTGAAAAACTACATCCGAACCACTCACTATGTAGATGTTTGCGTAATTTGAAGCCATTGTTAGTATGGAAAAATAAAATATTCGATTTTTAAACCAGTCACTAGAATAAAACTGTTTTGTTCAAAGTTAGTTACGACAAACGGTTTTATATTAAATCGTAACAAAAGTTAGCAAAATTACTTCTGTGTAAAGCGTCTGGCAAAAAAACGACTTTCCGAAAGCTGTTGAAAAGGAGAGTAATATTCGAATATTGAAGTAAAACATATACCTTCTGTCGTCATGTGCAGGAGGTGGTAGCCAGTGGTCGTAATTTGTCTCTACTTCGAACCATCTAAAACACATATATATATTTACTCTAATAATAATGATAATTGATTATGTCATTTATTTGTTTCATATAAAAAGTAATTTTTTGAAAACAATAACTTGTTTTGACACATTCACTATGTCGTTAAAATTGGCGGCTGTAAAGAACCACCATAAAATGGGACAAGTCTTCGGACATATGCGGACAGCAAAGGCCCAGTTCAGCCAGCGCATGTGCACAGTCTAATCAGGGCCTTCAATGTCCCGCTAACAGAATCATTGGATACTACAGAATGTATGAATGGAAAGCTAAGGCCCGGCTGATACATTGCGCATACGCAGGATGATCCGAATCTGTGCATTTTTCGCATGTTCGAAGTCATTCCTTTGACACAGCCCAAAGTCACGTATAGCTTATCTAAGCATTTATTTGTCAGTATGATTACACAACTGCTACTTCATACTTATACACCCTGGGAGTGTTGCATATTGCTAGAGAATAAGAGTGGCTATGCATCGGTGTTAAAAGGCGCTTGGTGACGTTGTGTCGAGCACTTGGAGCTACCTCACATTAAGCACTTTAAAAGCGGACCGTGGCATTTCAGCGAGACACAACAAATCACGACAATACTATTGACAATAGGCTTAAAACGTTGAATGATGGAGTGTTTTAACACTTTAATCACCAAGGAGGAAGACATACGTTTGTGTGCAGGTAAATAGAAGTTCAAATCAAGTATCGCGAAAGTGCACGGCCAGCCTCATTATTGCCTTGCTTCGGGCGTTTGGTGATTTCTTTGGCTAGATCTTGTCAATATCAATGTGTTTACAACATTTTATCAAAATATCCCATATTGTTTAAGACCTCGATATTTCGATATTTTGATTTCGGCGTTACCTCGGTCAGTGAAAATTGGCATTTGACAAGCCCAATGGCTAATCTTTTCGGTATTAAAGTATTCCTAAGGTTTCAAGAGTAATTGGTCCCTTTGCTATCTGTTATATTTGGGCTCGGCATTGCCTCATTCAAAGAAAAGTGGCATTTAATTAGTCTTTTGTCTGGATTTTGTGATTATTAATGTGTATACAACATTTTATCAAAGCATTCCATATGGCTGAAGACCAACGGCGATTTTTTATATTTTCAAATGTTTTGCTTCGGTGTTGCCTAGGTCAAAAGTGGCATTTTGCAACTCTTTTATGTGGATCTTGTAAATGTTAATGTGTTAACAAAAATATATCAAAATATTCCATATGGTTTAAGATCTACGGCGATTTCCATATTGTCACATTTTTGCTTCGGCGCTGTCTGTCAAAGAAAAGTGGCTTTCGGCAAGGTATAGGCTAAATCTTGTCGGTATCTATAAGTATGCCAAACATTATCAAAATATTCCAACGGTTTAAGTGCTATGGCCATTTTCGCGAGCTGACCAAAGATGGACAGACGGACTTGTACATGATGATTATAGGGCACCCTTCCTAAGTCAAACTTTCAATCGTCAGTCAATCGACTTTTCTTCAGGTCCTGCATTTTATAATTATTGAAACTTAAGAAACTGAGAAACCGGTCATTTTGCTAGGCGCTTTATGAAACGGATCATTGCGTAAGACGGCCAAGCCGCTGCATCGCACTATACAAAAAACGCTAGCCTTAGGCTACTCTCCACGAGTCTGCAAATACCAGTCATAAGCACATTAGTGTCCCACTATGTGGAAACTAGTATGTATCTTTACGAACAATCAGTGTGTATCTTTACGAACAATCAGAGTGTTAATCACACTGACCGAGATCAACCTGTGCTGTCGTGCAGAATCTGAGCCTTGTGATTTCAAATTATGATTAGCGAATTTCTTGAGCTATCCATTTTTGTACATCTCCAAAGCTTGCTCTTTATCCCATCACGTGCTAGACCCAATATTAAGAAAGAAGAAATTTTAGCCACATTACGAGAAAATTATCTTTCAGGTTTTGCAACAGACGAAGCTTCAGCGCATTGCGCATCTGATCTGAGTTTTCACTGTCTACTGGATCAGACTTGACTCCTTGACTATCAACAAAGCACCCGGAGAAGACTGGTAAGCCTGTGGAAACGCAGGCTCAACCGAGTCTTCGCTGGGTGCCTTTTTTCTTATACACCTAGGAGTATGTTTATATATATATACCATTAATACCACTAAAACATAAAGAAGCATGAGAAAAACTATTACCCGCTCGAAAAAACTTTGTATCCATGGTTATCCAAAATGCGCCCAGTGAAAATTCTGATCAGAATGCGCGAATCGTTATTGTGCGCGCGTGTCAGAAGGTCAGTTTTCTGACATTGCGGTTCATTTAATGTTTATCGGACTTTTATAAGATAGCTTACGGATGCCTCTTACCTTCCTTGATTTGGATCAATCGTCCAAATATCCTCTGGTACTAACCGCCCTTTTGTTATCACAGTCCCTTCTCCAACCTTGGACCCAGCTATGATGAAATAAACGGGGGCTGCAGTAGGCGTGTACGCCAACAAGTCGATTGCCGAACTGTAATTGACGCTATTAGCAATAGCCTGAAACAGCAACAAAAGTGTCTTACACTCAGAAGTAATACTGCATTTACCAACAAAAGTGAGTGGCCCTCAGAAGAAATGCAGTATTAGCCAACAAAGGTGGATGCTTTCACGGTATTTACCAACAAAGGATCTGGCCCTCTGATGAATTACTGTATTTACCAAAAAAGTTGTCCGACCTTCGGAAGAAAATATTTGATTTACCGTAAATAATCGGACACCTTCTCCTTAAAACACTTGTGTTGAGATATTATCAATACATTTTACTACCTCTTATATGATCAATACATTTTATTACCTCTTATATAACGGCCTATTACTCCTACCTTCGATTATCTGCCTTGTACGTATATATTCAATCTCTTACAACTGCGTCAGGGAGTCGACTCTTTTGCTAAATGCTTTATTAGAGCATTGTTTGTTTATCTGGACCGAATTCGAATCCCGCAATAGACGAGAAGTTTTTCAGCTATGCCTTATTCCTTTGTTACAACTTCCATGTTGTAAGATGGAGGCTCTTCCGGGACTGGACTTTACTTCGCCGAACATGGCTTCGTGTCACCATAAATGATGACTTCCTTGAAGAGGGGAGTGTAACCGCCTATCACTCCTACCTTCGATTATCTACCTTGGCAGATTTCGCATTGCTTGTGCGTATAAATTCAATATCTGACAACTGCGCCAGGGAATGAGTTCTTTGGCTCGGTGGTTAGAGTATTGGATTTTTATCTCGACAGACTGGGTTCGAATCCAACTATAGGTGGGATTTTTTTTTTCAGCTATGCTTCATTTCTTTGTTACAACTTCCATGTCGTACACACACACACACACACACACACACACACATATATATATATATATATATATATATATATATATATATATATATATATTATATATATATATATATATATATATATATATATATAATATATATGCTTTGATTTTTCTTAGGAATCGTCTAGCTGTTATTTCAACTATAATTTCAAACCATACTTTTCTGCAAAACCAATATTTTTTTTTTTTTTTTTCAAAATGCTGTCTACTACAGTTGTGATTGACGCGTTAAACCTTTCAGCGCTGCAGATCAAAACAGACAGATACCTGTGCAAATAATGTAGATCTAGATGAGACGGCTCATAATGAGCCGTCTCAGGATCTACACTATTTGTCTTTCTGTTTTTATTTTAGGCTAAAACCCCGTTTTCATCAATAGAATTATACACGTTCAGGGCCGGAAGCGTCCATTTCAGAAACAAAGGGATGAAAGGGATAAAGATTAGTGTTCTGAAGTTAAGAAAACTTACATCTCGCACAAGGAAGGATACAGGTACAACCGATTTGTCTAATAAGCCAATAATCAGGTTCCATAAAGCCTTGCCTTGATCTGAAATTTAATACCTTAGAGTGAAACAACAAAACTTTGTATGAGCTTAACGGATATGTGCATGGTTTTGATTGGACGAAGATTTCATAATGTAAATGGCACATTGTCGTAAGTTTTTTTTAAGCTGGACAGCTTAATTATGCAATATACTTGTCTTAATATTTGCATATATGATTTCTAAAAGGAAGGTTAAAACACACACTAAAGCTACTATATGAAACACACACAAAACAAAACAAAAAAAAAAAAAAACAAGCATCCATTTTTGAAGGAGAATATGATGCATTCCGAACAAAATGGCAAAACTATCATGACATTTTTTATGTAAATGGCAGACCCAAAATGCTTAGAACTAAAAAGATATATTACAGACTTCAGCCGGTGTTGAGTTCTCATCCCACACTTTATCTATCCTACCCAACTTCTCTCTTTTTCTTTCTGTTATTCCTATATAATTCTTCCCAGTATCCATCTTCTCAAATTGCATGAAGTAAGCATTTTTTTTTCACATGATTAAAAACATAAAATTATACAGGAAAGAGAGTTGTGTGAGAAAGGTTATAATATGTCATATTGCATAGTATTGTAAGAGTCAACCCAGTAACTGACATCAACATAGTTCTATTGATATTCTCTCTATACAAGCACCCCACCCACCGGTAAACACGAGAGATCCACAAGTTGAAACTGACTGTGTTAGCCTTTGAGATGTTAATAAATACTTCACATACAGATTAACTATGTGGCCACAAATATTTCTAAAGGGTATTTGACACAAGAGATTCAATAATTACTTACTGACGCTCTCCCGAATTTCCTGTCGCAACAGCTGATTGTCAGAACTGTCACAGAACTGTCCCGTTTAGTTTCATGTTTACTAATGAATTATAAACTTATTCAAATGCCTAAGACACATCAGAACGAAGTCTCAAACTCCAGAACATTCGTAGAATTTAGTCATTCTCACTGTTTGTACCTCCAATGTCCTTTTATTGTCATATTTATCCAGTTTTAACCACATTTGAATCGCTGCACAAATGTAAACTTCAGCCGATTTACCTTGACCTTTTGCTGCAAGCGTCTGCTACTAAAAACGGTTCCTGCTCAATATTTACGTTCGATAACGGAAGACCGTTGGTTGTCTTTTATTTGGCAATTATTTATAGAGCAAAGGAGTTCCATAATTTTGAGAAGTACTTCGCAAAATTATCTTTTTAATATTATTTCCGCAGCTATTTGTTTAGCGCATAGTCAAATTCAGTCCGTACTATACATATTCATGCGCCATTATAGCCTGCCTTTGATGAAGGTCCTTTCGGTTACTACGAGGTCCGATGGATTATGGTTAGAGTTTTGGACGCCGATTTATCATAGTAATAAAAGGACTTCCATCCCCTACTTTCGTACCTCTTAGATTTTATTTAAAAAGGGGTTCTTTCAGAGAGCTGCGGAAGTAGTGCATTTTAGCTGTGATATGATTGGCTGATCTGGTCACATGGTACCCTCCTGGAAACTATATAAGGAGGTGAGCATCGCTGATTCGCTATCCAATCTCAAGTTCGAGTAGCGGTAAATTCAAAGTTAAAACATAAATCGATAAGGGAAATAACCCTATATCAAGGTACTTAGACATGACACTACGGTTATTTCTCTTACCTACAAACAACAGCTCCCGCAAATACAGTGCAGATTACTACTTTACAATGAGACCTTATCTGTTCCTGCTTGTTTACGAATGGAAAAGCCGCCATATTGTTTATTTGTAAACAACAACAAAAACTGCAACTTACTTTTCCCCTTTTAACCTTGCACGGATTTTAGAGTCTACAATTATTTGAGAGAAACTATATGAATTTGCAAAGTTTACACAACAAACAGATCTACAATCGCTTATATTTGCACATTTAGAATTTCTATACATGTTTACTTGATCTTACTTGCACGATTGGATCCCACCACATACCTGGAAGTAGAAATACAGTACCGCCAACGTTCATCCTTCTACATTCGCGATACGCGTTTCATTTACATTACTATGAAGCAAAAGAGTACCATGTCATTAGACCAGCCAATACTGTTGTGACTATCTGTTATTTATTTACTATTAACACTAGCAATTTAGTGCAGTGGCGTATCTAGTTATACTGTTCTTGCTGAAGTTATGATGGGAGCTCTGTGTGGTTGTCTCGAGTTTTAGATTGATGATTTAGATGTCAGACAACCACCTGAGAGAATGAGTACCATGTATTTGGTGCAGAACCAGTTATGCTGCTGCCCTGGTGTAAATGATATGAATAAAAGCTTGTGAAACCCTACATGAAACCTGAATAAATGACTGTGTGAATGTACTCCTTACTTAATTGTGATGTTTTGAGAAATAATTATTCAAGCTTGGTCACCCCTACCCGAGGTGCCTTGCAGTATTATTGTAAGATCTGTGGAGGGATGGTCTTCCCCGACCCTCCACACATCATGTTACGGGGAGATTAAACTGAAAAAAAAGAAAAAAGAAAAGAAAACCACTACCTTCAAAAAAAAAAAAAAAAGAATGACCCCTATAGAGCAATGGACATACGAAACTTACATAGCTGAAATGAGAGTTTTCTGTGCCAGACTAGCTAGTTTCAACCAATTAGGCCTTATCAGTGACCCTTATAGAAATTTTCAAACTCCCGGAAACAAAACGTGTTACAGTATACCCAGAAAGCATTCTTTATAAATCTACAGCCTGCCGTTATCGACCCGTCAGGGTAGCTGACGGGCCGATAACGGCCCGCTAAAGATTTATAAAGAATGCTAGCTGGGTATATTCAAATACATTTATTGGCCGTTTCTATGAGAAACACAAAAATAAAAAGAAAAAAAAAAAACAAAAAGAAAAAAAACATTCATTCAGTAATCACTGTTTGAAAAAGTGTAGGCCATCCAAAATAAGAATTCAATAACGTTTTTATATTTTAGCTTTTCCAAAATGTGCGACACTTAATTTACATTTTTATTAAAGCAGCCTTGGCCGTTGAACTGGGAGAAAGTAGTTATACTTTCTGGTTTACGAAAAAATGAAAGTGGCTACCCAGAAAAGTCATAATGACAAATCACAGCTTTTCCGAGGCATCGACGACAAGTTCCGTTTACTGTCACCAAGACGATTTTATTCAGTAATGTTTCGAAATGTTTAGTCCTCGTTAATATTTAAAATGGTCGCGCTCTTGACAAAAGAGTTGAATTTTTTTAACTTTTACCTTTCTGTATTTTTCATTCCATTTTTTATCCATTTTTCGTCAAAAGGCATTGTTTGACGATTTATTACATTTTACTGAGATGCATTCTTTGCCAATTTTGCTTTTCCCTTTTTCTCTTTACTATATTTGTACTAAAATGTCAATCCGGTTTAATACTTGTGTCTGCAAACTGCTGGAATAGTGACAAACAATGTAGGCCCAGATCAGACGCCGCGTTTTGGGCGTCTGGTATGAGTCTACCCAATATTTTTCGGACTTATCGTATTTACTCAAAGTATTGGGATAGCTTAACTCATAATCATACTTATTCTAAGATTTGAACACATTATTTCACTACTGATATGTTCAGAAACTGCGGCAGCTTCTGATATTGGGTCTACACTGTTTGCTCAGGTCTGCCTGTACCAATACTTAGGGTAAATATGGTATGAATCAAACACAGAGAAAACACTAAAGAGAGAATCTACCTCTTTCGTCAACAGTTATTGTAAATCCATAGGGTTTCTGGCCACTCAGTACACCAACATAGCCTGCGTAGGTTACAACACTATAAACAGTCTACAAAAAAGTGTCATATATCGGAACACTATAAACAGTCTAGAAAAAAAGTGAATTTTCGGAGCACTGTATACATTTGGCAAAAGTTCCATATTCCGGAACACTATAAACGGTTTACAACCAGTTATTTTGTATATTTTTGCATAAAAGAATGAAATTGCGTGAGAAAAAAAATTAAAATGGGTTTGCAAACACGTTATGCTAATCTTATTTAACATAATCCTTTCAGTGCTTTTGACCAAGATAGATATATTCGCAAATAGTGTAGACCCAGAAGAGACGGTAATGAGCCGTCTAACCAGCATCCACACAATTTGCCATTCTGTTATTGGTTTTTGACTGAAACCCTTATTTGCAACAATGGGTGTGTCCAAATTTAGACATGGAAGAGTCTATTTCAGAAACTATGGTGTGAAAGGGTCAATAATAGTTTAATGCTTGCAGCGATCTAGTGCCTTCAAGAAATATGATAATGTTGTCGATTTGACATAGTTCCTAAATAAACAAAGGTGCAACGATATTCTCCTACCAAACTTTTGGGCACTGTTACCGCCTCCAGCAATATACTTCTCAAACATCGCACTGTTATTTATTTGAGCCGCACCAAGAGAAAGAGTCCTCGTAGTATTAGATATAGGCCGCCGGCACACGAAAAGGCCTTTTGGGCATGCACAAATGGCGAAGGCCCAGAGCACTTTGTGCAGCCACGCGTCGGGTCAAGATCTTCGCTATTAGTTTTTTTTATATTGAAAAAGGTCACTTTATTGTGTGAGTGAACAGCGAAGATCCAGACTACACTGCGCGGAAGCGCATCTGCGCTTGTTGATGTGTCCTAAGGTCTCTTTCTTCAGCCGTCGGCCCATATGAGAACAGTATTGATCCAACTCTGTAAGCGAATCATAATGGGAGATTAGCGAGTCAATAATTATGCAAGTTGACAGCAAAGGCCCTGATCATACGGATGCACTGACTGATCTGGGTCTTTGTTGTCGACATATGTCCCGAAGGCACCATTCATCATGGCGCGGCTGTAAAAATGGTTTGAAAACACGAGACTTGTGAAGCAATCTGTTTACGCTCGACGGCTGAACTACATGTATCTTTGAAAGTGTCCATATAATGTGTTTTGTTTTGTTTCTTTCTTTCTTTTTTTAATAAAATGTTTTTAACAAAAATCAAATATTCCATGAGTTAATTTTGTTCCTGATTATCAAAAATATTGCATTTGTAACATCATTTTTTATTCATGTGTTCACTTTTTTAAATTCTACACTGCCCATAATTCTTTTTAACTAGATAAGGCGCATGTCTGTGCGAAAATTGTTGATTATTAATCAACAAAAGAAAAGAGGACAAAGTAAAAAAGTGAACTGATAATCTGATCAGTGGCATAAAATTATAGTTCATGCGTTACTAAAGTTTTATCTACGAGTACTGTGTAAATATACCAATGGAATCTGAAACCTTATTTTTGAAGTGAATACACATTAAAAATGGCCGCGACTGTTCCTATGTAGGATGACGTCACAAGTCACATCTTTCGTCCACTTGTATTAATTATAAAAATGTTAACCCTTTCAACCATGCAAACCAAAGAATGTAAAAAGTGTAGACCCAGATTAGATGGCTCATAATAATCCGTCCCATCTGAGTCTACACTGTTTGAAATTCTGTTTTCATCATTGACTGAGATCACTATTTGGAATAATGGTTAAAAGACCAGATTCAAAGATGGAAGAGGCCACTTCAGAAACTCAGGAATGAAAGGATTAATTAGACTGTTACCTTCCCACCGCTGATGAAATCAACAGCAACTGTTATATTCTTCAGTATGTCAGTATCATCATAGTCCAAATTTCTAGCGTGCCATACCTGTCCTTGGGAATCCTGGGACACGATACTAGTGCAAAATCTGGAGACAAATATTGCATTGATTTAACATTTTCAGTCTAGCAGAACAAAACATATACCTGTCCAAACTGTGTAGATCCAGATGAGACGGCTCGCTACGAGCCTTCTCATCAAGAGCTACATCGTTTGCCATTCTGTTTTGTTTTTTTGTTTTGTTTTTTTGTTTTGTTTTTTTTTTACTTTATACGGAAGTCCTTATTTCCGTCATTGGACATGTCCAAATGCAAGGATGGAAGACTCCACTTCAGGCACTCAGGGATGGAAGGGTTGACTGTTGCTACTGCCTTGTATCTCTGTGTATATTTCATAAATATACATTATTACAACAGTCAAGTGTTTTTTGTGCTATGCATCACGTCAAGTGGATGTCACCTGATCACAGGATCACAGAAGACACTTGCATCTCTTGTGATCCGGAGATCTAAGAACATCCAGAACATCAAAAAACATGCCTATATAATGTTGACCTCCTTAAACCCCATTTTTATATAGTAAAACCGGGGTTTACAGGGGTAAACATTATTTTTCCTATTTCTGCTCAAAAACATAGATGGTGGGTACTAGTTACAACCGCCTCGGCAGTTCTAACGAGTACTCACTATCTATGTTTTGAGCAGAAATATGAAAAATATCAGAATTTTTATCTGAAAACTTTCGGTTTTTGAAGGTGAAATTTTCAATATATTTGAATAGGCGTGTTTTCGTAATGAGACGTGTAACAGACCATCAGGTCAGTTAGTTTAGCAGATGACAGTTTATCTTATTTTTCCAAGAAAATAATCCATAAAATGTCGTGTATATCATCTGCCATAGAGACGATTCTCCTAGAAGACTTAATTTCTTGGAAAAAATGGAATGTCGACTGCAATAATTTTGAATGGGACTTTAAAGTGAAATGCAGTGTTGGTAAAACACGTATGCGAGATACAAACTCTTGACACACCATGCATTGAGATGCAAATTTGACCAGTATCGCGTGAAAATAAGTAAGATATCAAGATTTGATTATAACAAAACTGCTTTTATTGGTGCCGCCATTTTGAATATTTAATGAGGCTTTGTGATGTCATAAAGCATTAACCAAATATGAAAAACCGAAAGAAATACGATTTTCAACAATATTTAACTTCCTCTGCTTTTGTATATATAGCTTCTTATCTAGGCATTTATGGATTTTGTTTGTAAGCTACACAAAGTTTTAATATTTGAAATGTTTAGAACCTCATTAAATATTTAAAATGGCGGCGCATGTGATAACGGTTTTAAAATCTTTAAATGTCATTTTGATCTAATTTACATCAAAATGCATGATTTGACGAGATGTTTCATGTAAAATACGCGATTCACCTTGCATTTCCCTTTAAGGGTTTAGTAAGTTTGCTTCGTCAAATTGAGATCAAGTTATATTTTCTTTGTTGATACGAGTTTTCGGCACAGAATGTAAGACACTCAACCGTTCGAAAGCAGCATAATTAAATATAGCAATGGATTACATTTTTTGTGGATTGTGTCGAGGTGATTGTGTCAATCATAAACTGAATAAATCCGGTATAATTTCATGTAAAGTTTGTCAGTGATTCACAGGCTTTTACATAGCACTAAATTCCATAGAAATTAATTTCATTTGTTAAAATGCCATCTCGACACATTCACCTGGAAAACGTGAGCTAATTAGCTTATTTCAGGGACGTATGCAAATAAAAGCGTTCTTGCTTGCTCGGTGGATTTTGTCAACGTATAAATGTCGTTTAACATTTTCAACCCTGTAGATCAACGCAGGTGCTTATGCAAACAGTGTAGATCCAGATGAGACGGCTCGTGCCGAGCCATCTCATCAGGATCTACACTGCCTGCCTTTATACTTTTCAGTTTAGACTGAAATTCCTATTTTCAACAACAGATCTGTCCAAAATTCATAGACAGAAGGGACCACTTCAGAAACTAATAGGTGAAAGTGTTTAAAATTGCTCTCCGCTAGTCGGATTGCACTAAACTAGTGTAAGCTTGCTGGGTTGCAATTATTCCAGTTCTCCTTCAAGCGGTATGATTTACGATATCAATGTGCTTACGAAACTACGTAGAAATCCAAGAATGCCTGGATTAAATTGGATTCTAGCTATTTTGTGTCGTTGGGCTTTTCTACCGAAAGCAATATCTTCTGAAAGAATAGCGGTAATTGGCCAACCAATCGGTAGCTCTTTCTCGTTATGGTGAGAGTTATGATATAGTAATACATTTAACAAACTAAGCAAAGTAAAAAGTACTGCCGTATCGTACGAATAATAGACCTTTAAGACAAGAGTGGCCGCCATTGAAGGAATTCATTTCAACACGGTGCTGTGTAACACCGGAACGGGCATGACGCTTTTAATAGTTTGGTTTCTTTGTGTGTGTGTGTTTTTTGTTGTTGTTTTTTTGTTTGTTTGTTTTTTTTTTGTTGTTTTTTTGTTTGTTTGTTTTTTTTTTGTTTTTTGTTGTTTTTTTGTTGTTTTTTATGTTGTTGTTTTTTTGTTTTTTGTTTTTCGTTTGTTTGTTTGTTTTTTTTTTGTTTTTTGTTTTTTTTTTCTTTCTTTCCTCAGCTGGAGGTCTTTAATACCCGTACTACCTGAACTAATATACCAATTAAGCTGTTTGTTAACTTAAAAAAAAAAGCACATAACATTATTTGGTATATGTAATAATTATTAGCTAAAAGTATATAATAAATAGAGGATTTTACACGAGTGGTCACTTCATATAAAATTTATCCACTTGTTGTCAAATCATTTTTATGCCATGACGTTATCCCCTGTGTAATAGCGACGTCATATGATAAATTGCCTTTGCCTATTCGAGTTTGCACTGTAGTTCAGTAAGAAGCATAGAGTCTGACAAGGATATCTGTTATCCAACGTTTATATTTGATTTCGAAATGTGTATGAATCATAATAGACATTTAATAGACAGGTAAATGAATTCTCACAGGCTAAATTAAGCCCAAACGGCTTTATGTTAAATTTGTCAGTGATTCGCTTGTATTTACACATCAATCTGCAAAACGCCTCATTCTAACTTGATCCTGTTTATGTAAAATTGCGAGTTAAATGGTTTATTTTAGAAACTTACGTCACCTCCACAATATCAACAACTTGTAAATATAAGAATAAGGCCTTCGCTGTCCGCTAATAGAATCATAAGACTCTATAAAATGTATTAGAGCAGAGCAAATGCCCGGATAAGACTTTGCGCATGCGAAGGATGAATTTGAATCTGTGCATTTTGCGACTGTTCGAAAACACCTATTCGCTTGGCACGGCCTATATGATAAATATTTTATTACACGATCAAGTGCCAGTAACCTATACAGAACAAATACACTATACATACGCTGTGACGTCGTAAATAATGTTTGCTAATACAACATCTCCAACACTCATATTGAGAGTTTTCGCAATGCCCCTCATTTCTCCAGCAAATGGAGGGTGGATATACTGTTCGATCTCGTCACCTATAATCTCTACGACTGGTATAAGCTCCTCTGGAACCATATTTCTGAAAAGAAAAGTAGTAACCCTTACCATCCTGAATGAATTAAGATGTCACGCTCATTTCTACTTTTCAGCCAATCCAATTTCTTAATCCAGATTATTGATACAAATTCACATACACCGATGGCTCGTTTACCATGGCTAATTCGAACTCGTTTTTCAGTCCCTACGAAATTCTTCCGATAGCTCAAGAAAACAAATATTTAAGACGTTTTTCTTATTTTATTGTGAAATTGTATGTTGTGTGTACTCATTAGAATCGCGCCGATGAGGCGATTCTAATGAGTACACTCAACATACAATCACTGTGTAGAAAATCGAAAAGATTTCCCTACATTATCGCTATTTGCTTCCTGAACTGGTGCCATGATTAACCCTCAGTGGCTCGAACTACCCATGTCTCGAACGAATTTCCATGGTCCCAAAGATATTCGAGCCATTGAGGTTCGACTGTACTTAATAACAGACAGTGCAGTCTCAGGTAAGATGTGTTCAGCAGGACCACGGTTATAAAAAAAGACCTTTTCGCGTCAAGTGTGCTTGTTTTTATGTGAACGCACGCAGTCTCTCGCTGATCGCTATATACAACCTGCAATACTGCTGATCGCTATACACAACCCACAAGTCCCAAATGGTGTTCTAATATTTGTTGCATGAACAACGAAGGGATTACTGGGATAACTTGCTGGCCTGTCGTCTGTATAATTTATAGGACCCTAAGCTCACATCTACAGTCGAATATTAATGGCTCGAACATCTTTGGGACAAAGGAAATTTATTTATGGGTAGTTCGAGGGTCAATATTAGCACCGGGTCATGGGGCAACTGGGAATAACTGAAGGATTTTTTTTTCCATACCCCAAAAAAATGAATGTACTCATTAGAATTGCCTTGATGAGGTGAAGATCTGGTCGCTGTTTAAACATGAAAACAACAGGAAACAAAATATTGTGGAGAAGTTCTCCTCATTTCCACAATATTTTCAATAAATCTTTAATTTCAGGAGTCAAATTACATATTCATTTGTGAAATGTGATTGTTCGATTTATGTTCTCCTCATTTCTGCAAATCTGATATGTCGAGGTACGGATATCTCGAAGTATTTAAGAGAGTCCCTTGGACTTCGAGATAACGAGAGACGACTGTATCAAAAAAGTTGTTTCCCTTGTTGAAATGGCAGAAAATTGTCCTGGTATATCTAGTTTCCTGACTGCAGAGAGACCTGGGTCCACAAATGTTTTCCTTTTCTTCTGTAGTATCTAATGTTTCTTTCGACAAAACAGTGATTACCCTAATCATGACCCTGTGCAATCTGCATATTGTTATCAAGGTGTTTGCAACCCATTGGTATTTCATCAGTATCCAGTGATTCTGTAAGAAGAGATTGACGGCCCTGATCAGACTGTAAAGACGTGTAGGACGATCTTGCTCTTCATTGTTTTGTATTTGTATTTGCCCAAAGAAACAGTTAACTTAGCACTGCCCACATTATATAGGACTTTATATAATGTTTAGCAAATGGGATAAAAGACACCATATTGAAATATTTTAAATATTTATTCTTATTTTTCTCAGAAAATAGGCTTTGACATTCCATGCAAATTGTCTCCACAAGAGACAATTTGCATGCAATATCAAAGCTTATTATATGGGAAAAATAAGTAAATCGTTCAGGCAGCCAGATAATAATAAGCTGGTATTCTTTTTGCACTGTTTTTGATTTTGCGGCACTCATCGATGCTTCTCAGTGCCACGATATTTGTTTGCAGCTAACATGTACAGAAAAGTGGTTGTCATTCATTTAGTGAGAATCAATCGTAAATAAATAAATAACAAAATAAATCAATCGAATCGCATGAAAATTATTAAATAAATGAAAACAAAACGAATAACTGTTTTATGTTATATGTGTTTATAGATCGTCAAAAACGCTTTGGCTCTTAGACGAAAATATTGCTGTTTCCGACATCTTAATCCCTCCACTTATTTGCCCTAAGTTTTGAACAAGTTCGTCAAGTGTCGTGTCTGAAAAGTCTGGATAAGTGATAAACAGTGCAGACCTGACTAATTTTATCTGGATCTGCATTGTTTATTCAAGCATGATTGTGCACACCATCACGAAAACACGCCTATATAATTTTGACCCCCTTAAAACCCACTGTTATATAGTAAAACTGGGGTTTAAAGGGGGTATACATTATTTTTCTTATTTCTGTTCAAAACATAAATTATGGGTACTCGTTAGAACCGCCTCGTCGAGGCGGTTCTAACGAGTACCCACAATCTATGTTTTGAGCAGAAATGTGAAAAATATTAGAATTTTTATATGAAAATTTTTCTTTTTTTGGTGGGGAAATTTTCAATAGTTTTGAATAGGCATGTTTTCGTAATGTTTAGGCTAAGTAAGCAATAACTTTAGTACCCGTACCTGAGAACCTTTTGTACATCTTTAACTATTTCTACATGATCGAGCACGACTTGCGTCCACCGTTCCTCTTCAGGCAGATCCAAATTGACCACATATTTTTTAGGGGGACGGGTCCCTGACTGAGCATCGCCCCAAGCTAGGAGACATAAAACTGTGACAAGAGGTACTATTATACGCGACATCCTGTTTTGTAAAATTTTCAATACCGCATAGTCCTTCACTAAAACACTTCAGCTGTCGAAACCAATCTAGTCCGTCGCGGGAAAACAGGCTGTTCAGACTGTCTGTTGAACCAATCTGTCATTGCGCATGACGACCCACTTACCGAGACCACGACCCTAGGTCTTTGGCTGACGTTTCCCTTTGGCCTATCGTTTACGTGAGCCAGCAACACAAGTTCTGGCGAGATTGCGCGGATGTGCAGCCTCGCCTGAACTTTGCTGTTCATATATGCTCAGTACAACGACTTATTTCCCATGACGCAGCTCAATTGATATTGGCCTCTGATAACATATAAATCTATATGTGTAATCTCTTTTCGATAACAGTGTTACACTTTTGACCTATTTGTTTCGTTTTGATATACGTAACATAGTATACATAACGGTTATACATCTATGTAAAATATATACATTTAGCCATATCTTTAGATCAAAAAAAAAATGACATTTTTCTTCACTTCTCTAACAAAAACATATGTTGTGGGTACCTATTAGATGCGACTTGCGGAGCTTCTTCTAATGAGTACCCCACAACATATGTTTTTGTGGCGAAAAAAGAAAAATATTTATCTTGATTCGGTAATATTGCCCCTTTTACATGGAGCTTTGAAAAATGCGGCATGTTTTCTGTATAGTATGGGATTTACCCTTAATATTCTAGAAACCTACATACCAACGCCCCCCTCCCAGCCAACAGCTTTCACTATATATTATAGGAGAACATACAGTATATACTTGTTTACGTAATGATAAGTTTTAGTATAGTATTCGAAACTCCAAAGCACCGAACGGGTGAAATGATTATCCACAGAGTTTTTCGAAAAATGGTTAGAGATACTGATCGGTCTGTCTGTCTGTCGGTTACCCTATATCCACGCACCCCCCACCTCATGTTTTAGATATATTTCAAACACATTAGTTGAACACCATCCCCATGTGTTTTTTATTCATGCAGTATCATGGTTAGATTGTCCTCTTACTGTGGCTTCCGAGGAAGAGGTCAGCAGCTTGTTCGGTTACTCTTTTTTTATCCGTTATTCCACTTCCTTTATGTGGATTTTAAACATGTATGTATGTATGTATGTATGTATGTATGTATGTATGTATAATCAGAATCTTGAAATTTTGCATAAATAATGTATAGCCAGTCTTGAAGCTACCATGTTTGACATTGCGGATGCGAAGGCCGGTATCGATTTATGCTATTCGTATATAGTGCAACTTAAAAAAAATGGTTTTCCTTTTTTGGGGTCGATTGTTTACAATCGAGCCGTACTATACTAACGCCAAAATTTCCTCACTGACCAAACGCGCGTTAGACGAAATCCAAGTAACGGTTATTTATAGCCGCGCCATTCTTATCGCAGTGACGTCAGAGTGCAGTGTAAAGATGGTCATCTGTAAAACCTGCACTGGGACATTTAGGATATTAGCAACCCATACAGACACCACAGAACGCGGCGTCTGATCAGTGTCTGCATGGCTTGCTTAAATGACAGGAAAATAAGGGTTAAATGAAACTTAAATCCCAAGGACCATTTCCCTAACTTACACCCGGTGGCTCAGTTGGATGCGCCGTCCGACTGGAGATAAGGAGGTCGCGGGTTCAACCCCCGCCGAGGACGGCAACATTCTTTCGTGATCATGAAATATTTTCTACGGTCATTCTCTCCCTTCCGCTGATTCAAGAAGGGCAGTTGTCAGTTTCTGGCGAAAGAATGTGCACAATACTGGTTAACCGCTTAGAGGACTAAGCCTGCCCTGTAAACGTGTGGTTAGGTAAACTGACCGCGCTCGACATGACCCCATTGGGTTGACTGGGCCGTAAAACCTCAACACAAACAATACACCCTGAGACAATCGACCCACTTGTGTTGTTAGTGTTTTGTTTGAACTTGTAGTTTCTTTCTTAACCCTTAAAATGCCAAGAAAACCTGCATCTGAAAATGTCTGTTTATGTCGTCTGCTGAATAATCATGCAAACTTTTCAAACCTATATTTGCATACCGGCAAACAGTGTGGACCCAGATCAGACTGCTCCTAGAGGATGACAAAGCAGACGACAATTATTGTGATTAGCAGTTTAAGGGTTAATTATAGCTCAATTGTCTGTCCATTGTGTTATGTTACATCAGATACGTACTTCAATAAATTGCAAAGAATAACACAATATTGACTACTATTTAGCTACTGCAAGCAAAATCTGATGTTTGATTTCTTAACATTATTTTGCATTATTCTTTTCTTACCTCTGGTGTAACGAGCTCTCTCACTGACAGTCAACGCTTTAGAGACTGGCCATTTGATTGGCTTAATGACAGTTAGTAAGAATAAATATCTAATTCAATAGGGCACGGTACTGGTAACATGAAGTTTATACAGACCCTAGTGAGGTAACATGTATTCTTGGGACCGTTTTGATCAGTTTCGCGGACTTTAACAGCCAGGAAATAAACTGTACATTTTGCGTCACGTATAACCAGAAGATCCTGCAACTCGCCTGAAATTATTTGTTCTGAGTAAGCTTACGGTAACATTTCTAATTAATGAAACATACGGGTATTATATCCGGTACAGCTCGAAAAACCTTTAGTCTCTGTATCTTACAATAACTTGGTATGAAAGTTAGCTCTAATTAATTTGGCGACATACGAACTTCACAGAAAATATAGCTTTGATAAAAATAGTTAACAAATGTCACAGGCCTGTGCCTTCTAATTTCACACAAGATTTTTATTTTTATTATTATTATTATTATTATTATATTTTCATACGAGTCTGTGTAAAACAAATGATCCCTGGGGCGGGGCCATTTTTTACCCCAGGGGTATAATGTAAACAATCTTGGTAAAAGGTTTACTAGATAAAATTAAGTACCAAATGTCAAAGGCCTAGGCCTTCTAGCTTCCCACAAAACTATTTTTAAGGTTTTTCCTCGTACGCCTGTGAGAAAAGTGACCTCTGGGAAAGAGCCATTTTGACCCAGGGCCATTATTTGAACAATCTTGTAAAAGGCCATCTGGCTGAAGCGACATACCACATATCAAAGGTCTGGGCCTTCCATAATTATGAAATTTGGTTTACACTTGTCTAGTGGAGGAGAGGACGTTTGAAGAGTGCGGATGACGGATGACGACGGGCGATGACGGACGGACGACGGAGCCTGCCTATAATATAGGCTCGCCTATGGGCCTAAAGGCTCAGATGAGCTAATGATATGAGTAGCAACCTCAAAAAAACGTACTTTCGAACATGTGTGCCCAGCAAAGATTCAGATCAGCCTGCGCATTCGCGAAGTCTGATCAGAATCTTCGCTGGGCGCTTTTGAGATAGCCAAGGATGCAAAGTGTCTTCATGTGGGCAGCCATGGCTCTGATCAGACTGCGGGAATGCGCTTTATTATTTGAGTCTTCGTTGGGTGCACATGTCCAAAGGTACGTTTTCTGACGTTCTGGCTCATATTGTGAAGCTTTTAACAATATGATGCAAGATGAGGAGAGTTTAAAGTTTTCTTTCCGGGTAATCAGCTCTCTCTCTCTCTCTCTCTCTCTCTCTCTCTCTCTCAGCGTTTCTACATTTTTTATCATAGGGTTCGTATAAGTAGGTACTTATAAAATCACAATTCAGCCCTCTTTAAGTTAATATATTTGTAGAGAGTGACTCATATTTTAAGGACACAAAATTGAAGTATTTGGGCACGTTTTATTTATTAGTACGGGCCGTGTCACAATAAAAAGTGCTTTACATCATTTTCGAATGTTGAACGTCCTGCCCAATCTGCGCAACTGCGAAGTCTTATATTAGACTTCGTTGTATCTATATAGAATTCTTGACCTTATGTGACTCTGAAAACAGACTAAACCATGACTGTATAGATGTGTTGGCTGACCAAAGCCTCCGCCTTTTGCAGGTTCATTGTCTTTGAACGGTCGACAAGTAAATCCCGTAGAGGCTAAAACATAGTTTTATGCATATCCAGTCAATGCCTTTAATACTGATACAGGTCTAAAGTGATTGCAAAGTCCAAGCGTTGAGGAATAAAATTATAACGGCACTTTGTGTTTGTACAGGGAGAGCTTTCCGGCGACCAAACAATACAGACACAACAGTTGCAGTATCAAAAACGTTTGTTTATGAATTGGACTACATTGTGTATAAAAGAGCTTATTATGTTGTATACAGTCGACTCTCGTTATCTCGAATTCCAAGGGACTCACTGAAACACTTCGAGATATCCGTACCTCGACATATCAAAGTTGAGAGAGTGAGGAAAACAATAAATTGAACAACCACATTTAACAAATAAATATGTAATTTGACTCCTGAAGTTAGAAATATATATATATAATAATGTGGAAAAGAGGAGAAATTGCTCCTGAGGAGCAATTTCTCCTCTTTTCCACATTATTTTGTTACCTGTTGTCATAGTTTCATGTTAAAACAGGGACCAGATTTTCACTTCGAGATAAGCGGTAATTCGAAATAAGCGAGTTCGAGATAACGAGGTTCGACTGTAATTTATCTTCGGGCATATGTGGACAGCGAAGGACAAGATCAGCCTGCGCATCCGCAGATCAGGATCTTTGTTGTCCGCTTACAGAATCATTGGATACTATATAATGTTTAAATGGAGAGCAAAGGCCCGGATGACACTTTGTGCATGTGCAGGGTGATCTGTATTTGTACATTCTGCGCATGTTCGAAGGCACTTGTCCAACGTTGCTATTATTCAGTGGATAACACAATGTTCAACTTCTGCGACCATATAATACAGTTTTAAAGTCATATGACAAACAAAATTTTACATTCGGGGTCCATTTCATATGAATTTTATGATATATGAAATCTGAAGAAGGCTCGTTTTATAAATTTCATATGCAATGACTCCTCATGTAGGATCCTCTATTTATGCCTTCTAGCTCCGTTGTTTGCTGGATTGGGGTTCTTAGAAAAGGGAGACAATTGTGTTCAAATTAGAGTGTTCTATTTTTTATGTATAACCGTTCACCTATTAAGTAGGTCTGGATACACATTAACCAATTTATGCGGAGTGATATCTTGTTTTTGTTTTATGATTTTTACATTGAATTTGACCACTTTATTGACCGTACGTTTTTTGTTGTTGTTTTTTTTTTTTTTTTTTTTTTTTTTTTGTTGTTGTTTTTTTGTTGTTGTTTTTTTGTTGTTGTTTTTTTTTGTTTTGTTTTGTTTTTTTTTAATTTACGACTTTTGTATTGAATTTGACTATTTTGTTGGCAGTATATATTACTTTGTTGACCGAACGTTTTAACGAGTTTTATATTGAACTTGCTTACTTTGTTGACCGTACGTTTTTTTTTTTGTTTCTTGTTTTTCTTTTTTTTTTTTATTACGATTTTCATATTGAATTTGGCCACTTTGTTGGCCGTACGTTTTTTACAATTTTTGTATTGAGCTTGATCACTTTGCTGACCGCACGTCTTTTTTTTTTTTTTTTTTTTTTGGTTTGTTTGTTTGTTTGTTTGTTTATATATATATATATATATATATATATATATATATATATATATATATATATATATATATATATATATATATATATATATATATATTGAACTTGAATACTGTGTTGCTGTGTTGGTCGTACGTTTTTTGTTCTTGTTTTTGTTTTTTGGGGGGTTTTTTTACGAACTTTTAATTGAGTTGGATCACTTTTCTGGCAGTACGTTTTTTTTTAATGATTTTTGTATTGAATTTGTATATGTTTAAGGGAATTGATACACTTTCAGACGAGGAGGGAGGAGATAACTCTCGTAAATTATTTTCCACTTCCGATTAGGGGTGTACTATAACAGAAAAGAATTTCTTCCCTAAATGCGTTTTTTTTTTTTTTTTTTTTTTTTTTTTTTTTTTCGTTACACCCCTTTTGAAAAAGGATCTTCAAGTGCTATTTAGCCAAAAAGAAAGTCACAGAACTTGTCGCCCTTTTACAAAATGGCGGAAACTTAAATAGTTCGATACACTGCAATATTTATTTTTTACACATCGGTGGATCGGTCCTCAGACTAAATGGTGGTTCCCCTCGCAGTCTGTTTCATATAGTCGGCTATCGATGTCGTGTTGTCGGGCTCATCGTGGTCCTGTTTGTGGTTTTCATGTGTTCTGGCTTCAGATCGCTAATGAGCTTTTTGCTTTGTTTCATCCATTACGAAAACACGCCTATTCAAATATATTGAACATCTTACCACCAAAAAACTGAAAGTTTTCAGATAAAAAAAATCTGATATCTTTTTCATTTTGCTGCTCAAAACATAGATTGTGGGTACTCGTTAGAACCGCCTCGCCGAGGCGGTTCTAACGAGTACCACAATCTATGTTTTTAGCAGAAATAAGAAAAATAGTGTGTACCCCTGTAAACCCCAGTTTTACTGTATAAAAGTGGGGTTTAAGGGGGTCCAAATTATATACGTATGTTTTCGTGATGACAGTGTTTTTGATTGTATGTTTTCCACTATGATGTTTCACAGATTAGGTTGCAGTTCTTCTTTCTTTGTTCGTCTGTGATTTCATACGTGGTATTTGTTTTGTCCTTATGTTTGTTTCATCTCTTCTTCTTTTGGTGCCTTGGGTGTGTGTGGTGTATGTATTTGAGTGTTTGGGGCTGGGGTGGTGGGTGCGCTACACTTTGTGATTGTGGCATTTTCTGGGTATCTTCATTTATATTATTGTATTACTCCAAATTGCTATCGCTGTTCTGATGATTTCACTATAGAACATTCTGAAATAGAAATCCTTTGGAAATACGTATGAAGTAAAAGAAAATAGCAGACTTCACATTCTGAAATAGAAGTCCTTCGGAAATACATACGAAGTAAAAATAGAAAATAGCAGACTTCGTTTGACTGTGTCTGCTTATGTGGCTTTACAATAATGCTACATCCCTCACGGATGTTCATATACAAGTTATTAACCAAACAGTCCCAAAGGGCCACAAAATTTTATAATATAAATTATATCGAAGCATGGTGACAGTTTACAACCTCTACACACTATCATCTTTGCATGCCTACTATTATTTATAGTAAAATTAAGCAAAACCTTATGGCGTTTTTTTTTTTTTTTTTTTTTTTTTTTTTTTTTTATCCATTCTCTACTCTCAAAGCCTTTACTATAGTTCTGTTTTAGTAGCTGAATATATTATTTAGTTATGTAAAAAATAACGTAAAAAACTGATTGTTAAGTTGCCGTCTTGCATGAATTGTCCCCAGCATCTGCTACTATTGATCGAATTGAGTTTAAATAGCTATCCGTGTTTTGATCGTTAATCAATAACCCATGTGCTTAAAACATCTGGCTTTCACTGCTAACGAAACGCGTCACACTTCAACCCGTTCTTAGAACATAGCAGTGACAATGTCATAGGTATCGAACGTAAAATTTGGATCCGTTATGTTGCAATATTTGACAACATCTAATTTAATTCTTCGCTCATAGCGTTTAGTGCATTTGGAAAGTTAATATTTATGCCGTAGGTGATACAATTTATTTTCTAAATACATGTTTACTTTGTTTAAAATAAAGACCTAACATATAGTACATAGGAATATTCAGTTTTTTTCTAAATGTTACTTTGTCGTAAAGACCTAACATGCAATACATCACGAAAACATGCCTATATAATTTTGACCTTCTTATACCCCATTTTTATTTAGTAAAACTGGGGATTACAGGGGTAGACATTATTTTTCTTATTTCTGCTCAAAAATAGATTGTGGGTACTCGTTAGAACCGCCTCGGCGAGGAGGTTCTAACGAATACCCACAATCTATGTTTTGAGTAGAAATATGAAAAATATCAGAGTTTTTATCTGAATTTTTTGTCAGTTTTTGGAGGTGAAATTTTCTTTATATTTGAATAGGCGTGTTTTCGTAATGACATAAGATATTTATTTAATTAATATTTAACTTATAACTTGCTAAAATTTATTTTTTATTTCTTTTTTCACTTTGTTCAGACACAATATGCGGTATACCGTGCATTTAATCCTGTCTTTGTAAATGTACGAAAAACAAGCTGAAAACAGTCGCAATAAAACATATGTTTTTTCTGTACTTTTATATTGGTGAAACATAGGTTAATGCACCCTGAATTTAAAATACAGGAAATATTTTCCGAGCGATTTGCAAATCCAAGAGTTTCTTTGTAAGATTTGCAAGTCTCCAGAGAAATGCCTTCTGTATTTTAAAACTCAAAGTGTATTAACATAAATATTACATATCATAAAAGAAAAATGATTTTTGTTTTCTTCAGATTCTGTTTTATACTCTTTTGACGTTTTCAAATAACGTCAACACGTTTTGCAACATAACGTATTCTACACTGACGGCGTGATGGCAATCTAAAGGAAGCATTTCTATGCGCTTGGAGGCAACATTTCCTCCAAGGAATAATAAATAATATTTCCAACAAAGATTAATAAAAAGGATTAAGAAATTTAATATCAGAAAGTAATACATGCTTTTAAATGTTCCATCCAGACACATTATATACTTTAATATTATACATTGTAGATCAGCTCACCAGACTACAAAATATTCATATTTTTTTTTTTTTATTTTTTTTTTTTTTTTTTTTTTTTTTTGATAAATTTCAAGACGACATTTTATTCAGATTGCCTCCAAAGGATGTTTGTGTAAAAATAAGGAACATGTCGTCTGATGTATTTATATTCAGTAGGACACAATTTAAAAGTAAGACTCAGCTCCTTCTCTATGGGCAATTTAATAAAAAAAAACTGTTTACTAAATTATTTCTGAAATGTAGATCAGAATTAATGAAGAAAACCTGTTTAAACGTAACTATAAGCCATTTATTCAGAAGCGTGGGATATCCCCAAGTTTCAACTTTTGCACCGTTAAAAGTGGGATCGGGTGGATAGAGAGCGGTTCCAGAAAATAATGGGGAAGTGTCACGTACACGTACATGATAAGTTTGAAATCACTCCGAAATACAAGCAAGAAATTTGGAAAATAGGTAAACTAAACGGTTATATAAGCTAAACTGTCCTAGAGCAAAACACGAACTGAGTCTCAGAAAATGTACCTTAGACCTTTCGCGCCCAGCGAAGATTCAGATCAGCCTGCGCATTCGCGCATTTTGATCAGAATACTAACTGGGCGCATTTTGGATAGCCAAGGATGCAAAGTTTGCCCATGCGGACAACGAAGACTCTGATCGAACTGCGCGGATGCGCAGGCTGATTTGATTTTCGTTAGGCACACGTGTCAAAAGGTACGTTTGCTCACGTTGTAGCTCAAATGCTTCTTCGATTTACAAGTCTAGTGATAATGAGTATAGACTGATATGAAATGAGGATATTTATGCAAACACGACAAGCACTGCATTACACACAATAAATGCGTAAGCACTGATCGACTTGTGCCTCAGTGGAGTCCGACCGAGGCCAAATCTGTCCGAATTCATTCAGGTCTAAGCTTATACGCTATCTGACCCAGACCTGTGCATTCCAGTAATCAATGAGAAAATATTTACGAAAAAGAGGATCCGTTCATTCTCGAAAGAAACGATTAACCCATTTATACCAAGTGGCCTCTTCTACCATAAGTCTTTGGACAGGTCCATTTCATATATAAGGGGTGTCTAGTTAGTTTTTATTAGTATCATGTTTTGTAGAAATTTCTGTATTTAATGCAGTCAGTGTAAACGATGATCAGACGCTGCGTTCTGCGGCGTCTGATCCGGGTCTACACTGTTTGCCTTTGTCCATTTTATGGGACGCCAGGTTTAAATGGGTTAAATGACACATTGAAAAACAAAGTAAGGGAAACGGTACCCCGTCAGGGGAGACCACTTTGTCAAATCGTTTTCGCTTCTCTGATGAGAAAACATTTACTTTGAAAAAAAAAAAACAAAAAAAAACAAGGGAGTACATTCTTTCCTTTCAAAATAGATCCCTTTTCAAAATGAGCTTATAATACAGGTAAACAAATATGAAGTCACAAAAGATGTCCCCCTTTTTAAATAAATGGGTGAAAATCAACGATGCGTATCCAGTCTCCTTGATGAGGATGTTCTCATTTGCTAGAATACAAATCCAATAATGGTCAGTTTTGTGAAAATTTTATACGGTGCTATGCTTTACCTTGTAATCGGAGAGGAACAGCCGGAAGCCCTCCTTCAAACACGGACTCCCAAGAACTATATCGTTGACTTGGACTTACCGGAGGAACATCGATGGACAGAGGTAGCGCGAGACCATACAGAGATTGTCAATGTCTTCCATTTTATTATAAGGTAAGTATTCTCATTTCGTTGTGGCATTCCATCAAACGTTCTTCGCCTGTTGTTGTTTATGTGGCTTTTGCTAGGTCGTCCTTCTTTAAGCATTACCGTCACCTATCAAGGTACTAACCATAGAGTACTTTGCTTAACTTCCTTAAAAGCTTATCACTCTACCATCGTCATTTTAAAAGCCGTACCGAAGAAATATATGGTTTTATCGCTATGTGAGCTGAGGGCGAGGGTTAGGATCCCGTAAAGGTAGCTTAGGACCCTCCCTACCCCGAGTAATTCATTCCAAGGCGGTATTTTCATTGTGGTAATTTTTATTAATTGTCATGTAGTGTTTCACTTTATAATGTTATTATTATAACAGTTATATAAGTTTAAGATGTATTCAGATAAATTTGGATAACATCGTTATCTCCTTTTTTTTGGAAAGAGTCTGCTTGCCATCTGTTCATTTTGTGGTCATATATTCATTTAATTGTATTTGTTTGTCTTTCCCTGGTGTTGGGTGCTTGATGTGGATCTGATTGTATGAATTCACGAGTTCACTTATTTACTTTCCACAACCTTTATATTAAGTGATGTAGTATTTACTCTGTTACATTTATCCCCCTCTCCTCTTGACCTCGTCCGTAGTTACCAGCTTCTGCTTATCCAGTAGATCGGAGGCCTATGTCACGCTGCCAGGGGCACAAATTTCTGCTACCTATGCCCAGAGATGATATCATGGTGGCGCCATCACTAATCCCACCGCTGCCACCACTAAAGTTAGTATTTGCCGGGTCGTCCAGTAAGTCAAGCATCACGTTCACCCCTCCAGATATAAATTATAATGTACCTTTATTAACTTTATAAAAGGCCAACTATTTTACCAGTGTTGCCAAAAAGAGACGATATATATATATATATATATCCTAGTCCGCCCGGTACCTAGTTAGCGCCAAACGACACATGCTGAGCGGACTACAGAAATGATCATCACCGTGCGTCTGTCCGTCCGTAGCAATTTATTTTGGCAACAACTCTTCAATATTTTATTTTTCGTTTCCACGATTTACAGATGTGCTGAGCATCATATTTGACAGGTCAAGCGCAATCATTATTACAATATTCAGTCTTTGCAATGTGTACCCGAAGTGCTTCTGTAGCACATGGCTATATATCTTCATAAACCCGTTAATGCCGAGTGGGTTCATCTACCTAGACTCTTCGGACTGGTCCATTACCAGTGTAAGGGCTGTTTATAATTACCGAATTTAAACGAATTCCTGTGATTAATGCCGTGTGTTCCCTGATCGGACGCTGCGTTCTGCAGCGTCTGATGTGGGTTTACACTGTTTTCCAACGTCCTTTTTATGGAACGCTAGGCATAAATGGGTTAGTGTACTTTTGTGGTCACTTGGAGTAGTTGAAAACGCAAGAACGTAATAGTATGTCGTTTCGACATCATTATGTCACCGTAAATAAGATTTGTTTGAGAGATCTCATCGATGTTCCCACATCTCAGATCACAGAACAATAGGTGTTTCCAGATCAAAGGATCACACGCGTCGAATTTGACGTGATACAGAACGTCAGATTACCTGACTCTGGCAATAATGTATATTTATAATGATGATGATGGTGGTTCGATGTTTTATGTCCCTTTCAACATTTATTTAAGTCATATCGAGACGATGGGAGGGTGATAATTAATGGCTCCGTGCAAAGAAGCGCAATACAGTCGTGAGCTGAAATCTGTCACCAGCGGGAACCCGAAACCTCTAATCTGAAGTCGGAAGCGCTGACCACTGGGCCACCCAAACGCTTACAATGGTATTTATTGATACATTTAAGTGAAGCCATATTATCTAGTCTATTATTATAGTTGTAAGCATTTTGTAAATACGACACCGTACCGACATTTGGAAGGTTGTGCTTTGTGACTGAGGCTTTTCCTGGGTAAGCATTTACATTTTTTTTTAAATATTCGTACTTGTATTTCAGAAGTGTTTTCCCTAAGATAGTGATTCCAGCCATAGAAAAGATAGGAGAAGATATTGAGAAGTATATTCCTGCACCATTTGCTAGGGAAATGAAAGGAATTTCTAAAATTCTCAACACAAGTGTTGGAAACATCGTGATTATAAATATTCTATATGATATAACAGCGTAAGTAACTGCTATTGACCTTGATTTAATTGATCGAAAATGTTAATGTTATTAAGAGTAAGCTTTAGACAATCAGGTTTTTCTTGTATTCCCAATGTAACGATGTTTGGGCGGGGGCTGGGGTTTAAGGAGTCATATTGTCGGTCTGTTTTGCTCAAGTTTGTGACACAAACTACTTCTACAGTTTTGAGTAGATTTCGTGAGGCTTCACAAAATGAATCGCATATTGAATAGCGTAGGGGAACCGCCTCGAAAAGGTCAGCAGACAAATTAACGGGAGATAAAATAGTTTTACTCGATCGAAACCTGCCAAGTTATAATGTAAATATGTGTTCGACCCGCGTACTGGTCCTTCACCTCAGCAGGGAAACAGCCCAGTAAAGCCCAAATAAGATACTTTTAAACCAACACTATCTATTATATCCTGTTTCTCCATGGAAGAATACGCTGATGAGGACGTAGAAATTGTTTCACTACCAATTTTACTGATGGTTTGTTGTATCCTAACAGGTTCTGTACAAGCATTGTGTCTCAAGATTCTAAAGGACAGATCTGGCATTCAAGAAATCTGGACTATAGCTTTACGGATATGTTAAAGAATTTGACTATTTCTGTGGATTTTAAGAAAAATGGAAAGGTAATCGCCCATAAGCAATGCTGTCATTTAAAACGGTTTAGAACTCTGGGCGTTGACGATTAATTTCGTTTGTTACAACCTGTTATATACGTTACATATTTGCATTTTGCATAGCTTTATAAATTTTACACATAATTTTGTATGTTTTTTTTTTTTTTTTTTTTTTTTTTTTTCTGTTAAACCGTCATTTTTCGATAAAACAGATATGGATACTAGATTTAAAATACTTTTATTGATATGTCCGCGGCAGTGTGTACCATAATCTGTGTCAAAATGACTTTAAGTAACTCTTCTACCAAGCAAAAATAAATTATGATAGATGTGATCTTCTAGCAGCGCACTCCTCAACAATAAAACAATACCAAGAAAGAAAACTAAAGGAGAATCAGTAATCCTAATAGTTTAATGAGTTCTTTTATAACGTCATACCATTTTATTAGAGCTATATTAAATAATAGATTATTTTACAAATGCGGTACTGAATATAATACTGTGCTAATTTATTATGTCTTAGGTCTTATATGAAGAATATATAATCAATTATTGTTTAATTATCTGAAATCTGAATTTCAAAAGTCATGTAACAGACGGATATGTTCTTAGTTAACAATATGGCTCAAATCTGCTTGGTGATTTCTGCAACGCACAGGAAAATATTTTGCTATGTAATTCGTAAAAGGCCCATATTAAGTAATACAGTAAATGCTTTTCATGCTTTTATGTTTTCACGTTTTTTCTAACAATTAAATGAACCACAAGATGAGAAAATATACCTTCTGATATGTGCACCCACTAAAGATGCAAATTACATACTGATCAGAATCTTGACGGGGCGTATTTCGGATGGCCAAGGACATAAAGTTTTTTCATGAAGGCAACTGGGACTCCGATTTCGTTATTTTATGTGCTCTTTGTTTCCAACCTACCTTTCCAAATTTTATATATTGTACTTTTTTGTATTTTATCTTTAAGACGGTGTATAGTGCCATAACATTTGCTGGCTATATAGGTGTGATGACTGGTCAGAAACCCAATTCATTTTCAGTGACCGTAGACCAGAGAAGTACTTTTAACTTATTTATTATTCTGACGTATATATTTTTCTTTAAAAATCATAGAGTGACAGAAAATACGGATTAGAACATTTAAAGTGTCATAGCCCATGCAAATTAAGGTATGTTCAGTCAGTCAGCTTGTAGCGTGCAGTCAACAAAAATATAAAGTTATAATTGTCGCACCTTACAGGAATATAACGTAACAGCCGTGCCGTTACAACAGGAATATAACGTTATATTACATATCTGAAGCTATTATTAGTAATTTCTGCGGGAAATATAATTTATTATTACCAGTTGTAAATATTTCCATTAGAACGCTATCACGTATAGATGACGTAACGTCGCAAAACTTATTGACGTCATTTGAAAGAGTGTAAAACAGAATTCGAAGAAAAAAAAAACATTTTTATGATATGTAATGTATAAATTAATACACACTGAGTTTAAAATACAGGAAATATTTCCCTCGAAACTTGCAAATCCCATAAACAAACAAGTGCTATTTGCAAATCTCTCGGGAAATAGTCCCTATATTTTAAACTTAGGGCGCATTAGCCTCTAAATAATTGTGGTGCCGTAACAAGGATAATAACGTTATGATTGTCTAACAGGAATATAAAGTTATAATTGTCGCGCCAAAACAACGGGAATATAACGTTATAATTGTCGCGCCGTAACAACAAGAACATAACGTAATACAGGAACATTATACAGTTGTTGCACTTGTGCGAGGGTAATTTGATAATATGTTCACCCAAGGCAAGTAAAGTTTCCCCGAGGGTTTGCCAGAGGGTAACATTAACTGTCGAGAGTGAATAAATCTTCATATTACCGTTGTACAAGGGAAATTGTTTTATTATACCTAATTCTTACAACTGCAACTGCACTGACAGCAATAACATCACAATAACAGGGTAAAATTACCTGCGAGGGTTCAATATAAAAGCCGAAATTAAATAGTTACACATACTGCTACGTGTTGTACGTCACACTGATATCTTACATCGTTGTATTGAGCCACAGGCAATCGCTTGATCCTTTACTGAGCGCCAGAGCCCGGTTCTGATTCTTTAAAATACATTTCTTTTGAAGCTGAAGAAATTTCTTTAATTTAACGTCCTAAATAGAATGTGTAGGTCGTTGTTCAAAACATGCAGACGTTACCGTCGCTCTAATTTTGCACAATAAGCGTTTTCAAAACGTGTTAAACGTACGTTTTGATCGCGTTATTTCCGACACTATTTGGGCGAAAGCAGAAGCACTAATTTTCTCTGGACAGTTTGTGCATCGTATTTAATAAAACGTTATTTTAGACCGTTCAGATTTAATTTGCTTTAAATATTTTGCCCTTGTACGAGGATAATATGACGATTTGTTCACCCGAGGCAGATAATGTTACCCAAGGGCTTGCCCTCCGGTAACATTAACTGCCGAGCGTGAACAAACAAGATAAAACACAAAACTGTCCGGGGAGAGCAAGCAACCACAAGGCCACGCAAAAAACAAACAACACCAGAAACAACACCAGAACCACCGCCTTAGAACGGCTAGCAGTAAAAACTACCGAACGGTTAAATCGATCTTACTAGTACCACCTGTTTCCCGTTCAATTCATATTCATTCTTTACCTCATTAACGCATTTAATTGAAATCTATATATAACTGCAGACGAAGGATTTGTGTTGTGGAACCTGATAATTGGTTTGTTAGACAGTGCTGTAGTACCAGTTTCTTTCCTTGTGAGAGATGTAAGTTGCTTTTAATGATACGTACGTTTGTCAAGATTAAGAAAACGTTGCAAATATTTAACCTTCAAGAACACAAATCAAATGATAGAAACATTTGGATAGCGTAATAGGTTTAAGCCAAAAAAAATATAGAAACACTAAACATTAAGCTGTTTTTACAGAAACATTAAATATTATAAAATATTTATAAATAAATTCTAACAGAAATACCCTGGAGAGCAATAATCAAACACACAGAACTGCGAATTCCTGAGCTGTCATTGATTTCTGGGCCAGACTAGTTGGATTCGGCTAATTAGGCCTCATCGTTTTTTGTTGTTTTTTTTTTTTTTTTTTTTTTTTTTTTTTGTTGTTGTTTTTTGTTTGTTTGTTTGTTTGTTGTTGTTGTTTTTGTTTGTTTTTGTTTGTTTTGTTGTTGTTGTTTTTTGTTTGTTTTTTTTTTTTTTTTTTTTTTTTTTTTTTTTTTTTTAATTTCGGAATAGGCTTATTGATAACAAGAGGGGGCAGAAAATATAAACAGCACTGTAGTGAAGTACGAAGAGGCGCTTTTAGTTTTGTTTCTGTTAATGTAGTGCTTTTGTTAGAACTTTACACATTGCTGCTGATATTTGTACATTTGGTTGTGATACGTTCCGAAAAACAAAAAAAAAAAAAAAAAAAAAGTCAAATGATAGAAACGTTTAGTTACTGTAATTTTAAGTATTTATAAACTACTTTTGGAACTAACTAAATCAATTTCAACGCCCTGGTCTGTCAAGTCGTAGAGTCACATTATATAAAAATGGTTAGTTCGTATTTATTAAAGGTTCTAGCGAGGAAATCTAACTATAGCGAAGCAGTGGACACATTGGCACATACTGATACAGCGGCACCAGCCTACTTCATCGTAGCAGGACTTAAACCCGGGGAGGCATCAGTTATAACAAAGGGGCGACTGAAATCTGATGACATCTGGACGCTTGACATATCTACTGATAGGTAAAGAGTAACATATTGTTTCATTCAATATTTCTTTTCTTTTTTTTCTTTTTTTTTTTTTTTTTTTTTTTTTTTTTTGAATAATAAAGGATTTTTTGTCACGTATATTTTACGTTTTCTAACTTTTTTTTAATTGATATACATATACCTGAATATGTGTCTTTTATGTCTTCAGATGGTTTGAAGTAGAGACGAATTATGACCACTGGAAGCCACCAGGTGACAAACGAAGGTAATAAACTCTACGAATATCTGTTTAAAACTTGCGTTTCTAATTCATCTATAGAGGTGACTAGACGCTGGCTGCCTTGTCAATGTAAATAAATATTTTGTCTTGTTTTGGGGGCGCTTGTAACTCAATCATTTAGCTCAGTTGATTAGTTTGTCCACTTGTGACTTCCTATTTGCTTTACTGTACATGAACTCTGTTTATAAAAGGGATCTAATCTAAAGAGAAACTATTTCTTCCCACGGACAGCAAATGCTGTCTTTGTAAAATGAGTAAATACTTGGGGGATTTCAGATTTGTTTTCAAAGTTGTTTACTTCTATCAACCTACGTAACTACAGATATGTGTGTCAAGGTGCTTAATAACCATAATTTAACTCCTTTTCCATATATATAGTGAAAACACCATGACTGACAGAAGTCTAAGAGGGGAATAAAGATGCTTTTTTCTTATGTAGCTTTTTTTAATAAAATGCGAAATAATGATATTATGCAAGCAAGTGCTATTGTTGCCGTAATCGCGTTTCAGAGCGGATCTGTCTGGCGGACGCATAGCCGGGCGAGACGTATTTCCCCAAGTGTATCTAATAGGCCTTTTTATATCTTGTTCACAGTCGAACGTGTCCAAGTACGGTCATCTTACTTTATGACAGCTGCCACCACTATCGAAACGGATGGGCAGAGCGTTCTAATAATTATAATAGTGGTCAAAAATATTATATTAGTTAACAAAAATGTGAGCCAAACTACGATATAATTATAATGTATAGGATGAACAAACAGGCAGCATGGCAATATTTAAACAATGACGATGATGACCAGTTCTCTTATCAAGTAGTCTCCTCCTTCATGAGACGTTTCACTGCTGACCACTACGCCCTGCAGAGGTGCAGCGACTGGATGATTCAGTTCCAGCCGATGGCTGACCAACTCAAACAAAATGAGTTAAAGCACTACAGAAAGCCTCAGTGCGAATAAATCACGTAACTTACACAAAGAACCACAGCTTACTATCCTAAAACAAAGCACGATGCTGCATAAATAACACATAATTACCGTGATAAATGGTATAACCTAAATATGTATATATGACTGTGCGATTCAAACATGAGTCGCAAAGAACAAATCAGGTTCTTATCCTATGAAATATAATGAAATTAATTGGCCTTATCTATTATTTAAAATAGGCATTCAACACAGCGTCACGCTCTAGTTTTACTAGCAGTCAGCTCTATCTGATAATTTTAACTCTCAGATTCCAACTTAAACAGCTATCTTAACGCCTTACAGAACGATATCTGGCTATTGGTTACACACCCCTATTAAATTCTCCATAGGCTACAATGCTAAGAAATCAAAAGTGTCTCACCTGCTACAGTTCCATGGGCCTAAATCAGATCCAGGTTTCGGTGGGATGTGACAGTCGCTTGCGTCAACAACAGATCCTGGGATTTTTGTGTCCTCTTCACCACTTCGAAAACACATGACATTGCCCGCCATATGACATCCCAAAAATTCCTCCTGTTCAGGGTCACAAACTGAAATGACCGACCGACACGTTGTAGCACTCTACCCGGCCAAATAGTTCCCTACAGAATATTTTACTATCTGGAATTTGTCTCCTCCAGAAACCTCCTGTGGCCTGAAATAAATAGAACAATGCAGTCATTTTTCCCTTACACTGTATACATAACATCTACTCCGTACACTCTATTTTTAAATAGAGTTATTTTTCAGGGTACCAAAACAGTGTGACGTCAATAGTAGTCTGGTTCCTACTAGTTCTGACTTACAGGCGTCAAGTCAGAAAATCCACTGGTGGCTGAAACCCGGCCATCCCCTGTCTTCTCGTTCTAGAAATTAATCCTACAAGACTGTTTGGCCCAAAGTCTCGCCCTACACAGTTTCCTACGCTTATACTACAACGTCTCCGCAGTCAGCCACTATGCTCATCTCTAACGATGTTCAGCTATAGGACAGCAAACAATGTCCTATATCAGCATATATAATTTATAATCAATTATACATTCAGCTACTGACAACCAATTCCCTGTTTCCTAGTTCAGCCTATATGATCATCTATATGTTCGGTTCACGAGAGTTCAAACCAAATGGACCTCCATCAACAACCCACACTCTAATACATTGTTTTTTTTTATTATTATCTTCCTTATAAAGCTAGGCTTACAAGAAAACCCGGATAACAGCTTCGTAGGTATCTTTTGGGCGCAAAGGCGTAATTTGTACTGTCTACATGCTCCGTCGAAGTCTTCTTTTATGTTAACTCTTAAGAAGCTACACCACAAATGATCCAATTCCGACGGCACATTTAGCTTTTATACTCCTGTATCGGATTGAATTTTGTTGCATTCTGATTCACCAGCTAAAGGCTTGCAACTTGCAACTTCTTATAGTGAAATATTTAATATCAAACGTCTTTACGATACAGACAAACATGTTTTATATTTCCTATTAAATGATTCGAAAAATATTTATTCCCTTACATAAATAACTGACTTAAACGTTATTTTATACCTTGTACCATCCGTGAAATGTCAAGTCATAAAACGGAACTAACAATCAAAGATTAAATCCAAAAATCATCATCGAATAAATGTCAAGAAAATTGCCTTTGGGAACAATGAACACACTACGGATCAGAAAATGGAGAGTCTCTGTTTTTACTGAGACTCTTCGTAAGCAGTAATGAAGTTTGCAACACTGCTTATGCCCTGTAGCGCATACTTGTGTAGAACTCCATCTTCAAATATACGACATTGGCCCAATGATTCCAAAGTAAATGAGATATAATCTGCTCTGTGGTGATGTACGGGGAGATGTTCTACCGCCGCTACACAGCACTAACACCAGCTGCAGTGTAGTAAAATAAATGAAACCTGCCGTCTATAAATAAACATATACGTATATAGTGTATATTGCACGATAGCTGCGCGGCTATACTTTCAGATGTCGTTACCGCATTATGTTAGTTAAATTCCTACAGCTACGGTCTACAGCTCTGGGTAGAGCCCAGGCTTGCACACAACTTGTTTCTGCACAAAATGCATGATGTTGGTATTTATTGGAAGCGCCTCGCAAGTCTAAATGAGGCTATTCTCGTGAGTACCCACAACATATGTATTTTGTACATACTCTACTGAAATGGCAGAAACTGAAATGGCAGACAGAGTGTGGCTTGCGTTAAACATCATGTTTTGATCTACAACATTCCAGACACACTGCAAATGCAGCCATGAAATCTCTCGGCCGACAGAAGATATCTGTACCGTCGCTTTTTAAAGTAATGTCAACAGTTCCTGTGTTAAACAGGTAGGTATCGTATATATATATATATTTACTTTTTTAAAGATTGTAGCATATAAATCTTACCATCTTACAAATGAAGACTGAAAGTATGTTTTCTGTCATAATATGAATGACACGTGCGCATTTTGTTAAGGTTGTATCATTCATTATTTTTTTCTATTGAAAGCCATGGAGGAATTGTTTAAAATACCCAGTAGCTACAGAAAACTGCAACCGAAATCTCTTGGAGAAATACAGTATCAAGCATA
Source organism: Anodontia alba (assembly GCA_964016985.1). NCBI lineage: Eukaryota > Metazoa > Mollusca > Bivalvia > Lucinida > Lucinidae > Anodontia > Anodontia alba. Next base: position 61,243,846 of record OZ024824.1, on the reverse strand, counting down.
AAAGAGGAAATATGGAATCTACATTTAAACTAATTCTGGATGAAATACAGATAATCTTTGTTGTTCGATTGTTCTCATTTGCACTTTTTCATACTATTTAAATTTGGTGAAATATTGATAACAAGTGAAAGTTCTAAAGATTCTAGTTTAAGATGTTTAATCAGGGCCCACCAGTTTCACAATCATTTCGTAAGTAAAGGTCGACTCGTTGCTTAAGGAGTCATTTTGTTTTTGTGTTTTTCAGTCCTTTTAGCATTGCGTTTACCTCGCTTGGGGAAGAGAGGGCTAATCTTAGTGCTTTTCGTACGTTTGTTCGATTTGTGCTTGTTTGGATTTGTCGGTTTCCTCTTTCTCTTGGTGTCTGGGAAGGGCTGTGGTTTGTGATCGTGGCACTCCCTGGACTTTTCTCTTACCTTTTTTTTTTTTTTTTTTTTTTTTTGCAAAAGAAATTTTGCATTTACATATCAAAACTGAATTATAACTATGAAACAAATGAATAACGTTTGATATCGCCTACTGAAGTAACATAACAGTGTTAATTTTAGTCTTCTTTTGCTCCAGTATTCCAGTGATGTCGTTTGACACCCAACCAAGAGATCTCCAAGTGTCTCAACACGTTGTTTCTGTTGAGTCCTCATCTTTGCGTCATAATAGGCTTTATCTGTGATTTATTTGTTGACCGTAATGATTCATGATGAGTTAGCAGACCACTACGAGGACCGAATTAATCTATGTTTTTACCATTAATGAAGCTGAGGGCGAGGTTGGGATCCCGTAAAGCTAGCTTAAGCCCCCCTCTTCCCACCCCCTTCCCCCATACACGCACAGTAATTAATTACAGACCGTTCCAAGGCGGTACTTTCATTGGGGTACTTTTTGTTAAATGTTCTATAGTATTTCACTTACAAATGTTTTTCATATCACAATTATGTAAGTTTAAGATATATTCAGTTAAGTCTTGTTTGCTACCCTTTGAAAAAGATGCTTCCCATCTGTTGTTTAAATAGCTGTTTAATTGTATTTGTCTGTCCTTCCTTTTGAGTTTTGGAACTTGATGTGGATCTGATTGTATCAGTTCCTGAGTTCACTTATTTACAGTTTTATATGCCTTATTTCATATATTCAAATTTCGGACCTTAAGTTAAGTTACATCTTAACTTTAAGGAATGAATGCGAAACTAGGCCTTTGGCTTAACTGGTTCCATGCATTTATTTTCCGATTTCTCATTATGCGTTTGAATATTTCTCCCTTTTCAGGGATACTATCTATACAACAGTCATGTCGGCAGCACAACCGGAATTGATGCAGACGTGGGTCAGAGAAACGCCTGCTAGTTGATAACACAGTAAAATATAAAAGAAGTTACCCCGGAAACGCCACAGTCATGTAGCACAGCCTGCCGGAGGTACAAAAACAAGACGAGAAGAGGAACAAACAATGGCAAGACACGACGGTACAAATGCAAAATCTGACATTCAAACAAAGCTCGATTGCCACAGAAGAGCACGGAAACACTTGTTTCTTCATCCATTTCAAAACCACGATTTGTAGGAGTTGCGTATTGGAGAAGCGAGTGTTTCTATAGCCATATTTATTTTGGTATGAAACATTTATAATGAATTACTGGTTAAATGTATTGAAAGGATGATTACATAAAAATAGAACTTGGAGTCTACAGAGAAGGCTTCTTCTACTCGCAAGGTTTTGAAAGTAAAATGAAAGTTTTGTTTACTGGAGTTGCTTGTGAAAGAAAAATATGATGTCCGTGTGAATGTAAATTTTGTTACTTTTTTCTGTGTCATATTTTTGTGTGTTACAGATTATCATGAAATACTTTAAGTCGCGTAACGGGCAAATAGCCATTATGCAATATGTAACAGCAAAAGTTCAGGCGACTCGGCGCATCCGCGCAGACTCGCCAGAACCTTTGTTATTCACTCACGTAAGCGGTAGGCCAAGGGTAAACTTCAGCCAAATAACTTGACAAGGCCTTGCTAAGGGGCCGGACAAATGCATTGAAAACTGATTCGACAGATAATCCTAAGAGTCTTGTTCTCAAGACACGACTTATTTGCTCCTGCTAACGTGAATTGTTGCTATAGATTATATTTCTAAAAACATGATACTCTTAATAGCAAATATGTCATATATTCTGTTATAATGATTTAATACGGTGTGTATACAATATACAAATGTATTATTCCAATTTCTATACTTATTTTTGTGGCAAAAAGTCTTTGTTGGTGTAAACATCGCTAAACCCATTATAGTCTGGAGACCCCTAAAAGGGTAATTGGCAAACAGTGCAGACCCAGATCAAACGCCCCAGAACGCGACGTTTAATCGAGGTCCTCACTGTTTGCAAATAGTTTAGCCATTTTCTCTCGGAATACCTAAACCTCACAGCCGGACGTATCTAAAATTGAAATTGGACTCTTCTAATATATAGTGTGTGTGGGAATATACAGTTTACACTGGATTAATGAATGTAAATAAAATTTATAAAGGCTGTCCTTGGAAACATCGAACACATAATAGGACGAGAATAGGCTTTTCGGTTTAATTGAGTTTCTTTGAGACTTTGTTGGATTTTTGTTTCCACACAAAACTTTTTGGATTTTCATTGTACTTTATTGCAACTGGTGTCAAATGTCGTATGGCGGTCACATGACGTCTACCTGTATTTCACCTTGGTGTAGATAACATTTTTATTCTATTGGGATCACTGAGCCCGTTTCGGTTTCTTTGAAAATCGAATACCGCTTCAGACGGTGCTAGCGGGTGCATATGCTGCCTCGTATTGTTGCATACATCATGAAAACACGCCTATATAATTTTGACCCCCTTAAACCCCACTTTTACATAGTAAAACTGGGGTTTACAGGGGTATACATTATTTTCCTTAATTTTGCTCGAAAACATAGATTGTGGGTACTCGTTAAAAACCGAAAATTTTCATTTTTTGGTGGTAAAATTTTCAGTATATTTGAATAAGCATGTTTTCGTAATGAAGAAGAGACTTAATAAAACCAAGTTCCTGATTTTTGATGTTTATGTTATGTTTTTTTTTTTTTTTTTTGTTTTTTTTTGTTTTTTTTTTTTTTTTTTTTTTTTTGGGGGGGGGGGGCGGCGGGGGTGGGGGGGAGGTTTCCATTTCAAAGCCAACCTTTTAGATTTTTATCCTCATACGCAGTATTGTAGTTAGCAGAACTGCATACGCCTCCTAGCACTGGCTTAAGCGGAACTCGATACTTTGATACATCAGACTCAATTCAGTTACACTAAGAAAAATGAAAATAAACACTGCACTAAGATGAAGTAATGGGAAACATTCTAGCATACCACAGAACTTAAAACGCGGACATTAACGGTCAGCATACCTACCCGCTCAACCAAAGACCGCTTGGATCTACTTAAACTTTACCGGGCGTGCCATGGCAAAAAAAAATATGATAAAAGAGAGGTATATAAAAACATAGAAATACACAGCATAAAAATATCTCTCAATAAAAAGTAGTCGCTTGCGAGTGCGCAGATGCCCAGCACCGTAACAAGGCCACATTCCAGTTTCCCTTTGGCATACCGCTTAAGTGAGCTTCTGGCGAGTCTGGGCATGTTTGCTGAATCTTTGCAGTCGCACATGCTATAACGGATCTTTTCCAACGATGTGCCTCAAAATGTCACTGAAAATATCGCCATTGCTTGGTTAAACCTGGCAAATTCGATTTCCAGACTAGATGAAAGCACTGAGAATAATGATTGGATCGGGTAAGTAATTAGATGTTCTTTGGAAAGTCCTCGCAGCTTTTTTTTTTTTACAAATAAGATAAATTGAGACACACTTCCCAGATTTTTAATTAGCCGTTTCTAAATCTGCATATAGCAACTAGTCATTGCATGCATTGGAAAATGTTTCCGTATCGTTCTAACCACTAAGGTTAAGTCCGCCTCGGAAAAATGTCAACTACATGTATTTTGTTAAGAATATCGACTGGCGACTTCTCCGCATATATTTTTAATAATAATATATGTCTTGTTCCCAATTATACTGCTAACTAAGCTAACTAAGCCTTCGTCATAAAACAAAACTTTACATAAAAATGTACCGCAAAAACTTTATTTATTTATTTATTTTTTTATTGGAAAAAAATAGTTTCAAGAACACCTGGTACAAATTGGATATCACGTGACGAATGACCTCCAAAGTCAGAAATTGTACTTTCGGACATGTGCGGGCAGCAGATCAGCCTGCGCATTCATGGAATGCAGAATATACGCCAGACTCATTTTGTACAGTTAAGTATGCAAACTGTGTCTCATGTAAAGAACAAAAACTGTGATCAGACTGCGCGGATTTGAATCTTCGTTTTGCGCATATGTCTGAGGGTATGTTTTCGCAAACATCAGACGCCACCATCCAGCAGGTTTAGACAAATCAACATCAAAGGTACTTGTTCAACATTTTGGGCAATTACGATAAGGACTTAAGGTGTTTGGAATATAATTGGTTAAACACAGTAATATTAGTCAGTTGTGCTTATGTTTGCTTATATCTCAGCCAAAAACAGGACAAGTCATTCGGGTTTCTATGATGAGAAATTAATTGGTAGTTCAAAACACAAGTTATATTAACCGCATTTATGTAGGCAGCTTGTGCAAAATCTACCTTCAGTTTTCAGGGGTTTAGATAGAGAAGTTCCGTAATCCGATCTGCGAGGGTACGTCCGAAAGTGCAGTGCGTCCGAAAGTGCAGTAACTCAAGTTTTGGCTCAATAATCCTAGTACATTTTACTGTAACAAAATGTTCCGGTTCCACTTTAACAACAACATGATATGCCATTCTTTTTAGCTAAAACATAATGTTCCGTTCCTGGTTTCTCTATAAAATATTATTCCTTCCCCGCGTCTTTTCTGTTACATAATATACTTTTTCCGTTTTTTTTTTTTTTTTTTTTTTTTTTTTTTTGTTGTTGTTGTTTTTTGTTTTTTGTTTTTTTTTAACTGTAATATAATGTTTTTTTCCGTTTTCACTGTGACATAATGTTCCTTTTTTGTTACAAAATTGTTTGTATTTTATTTCAATATATCTTGGGCCGCATCTAGGAATGTCTCGAAAGGTCTCTCTGTCTCTACAGGTTAGTTGGAGCTAAACGCCACTATATTCTTATCCATGTAGTCATAATTTCTGGCTTGGCCGCTGACATTACAACAGTGTATGTTGTATTCCTACAACAGCAATACAATACAGTTTAATTTATCGATATCTTAATGGTACTGAATATACTTTAAATGTTTTCTGGGAGTTTTTACAAAATTTAATGTAATTAAATGACCTTTATACATATTAAACACAAATGTCAGTGAACACGAAAAAGTACTTAACATCAATAATGTCGCAAATAGGCATGTTCCAAAGATAAATTTTAGAGGAAATTAATATAGATGAATTGACTTTTGTTATTTCCTATTAACTTCAACTGCTCATCCTTGGTTGGTCGAAGGAAACGTTTTACCCGTCAGTGAAGTCCAATACATGAATCCGTCGGATCGGTTGTCCTTCTGCCGACTCAAACGATTGACATGTTTTGGCAAGCTTTTGATAAGAAAGTTGGAATTAAATGGAATCAATTATTGTTTTTGTGGATTTTATCGATGAGTAGAATCTGGCAAATCATGCACAAACTTAAACTATTTCGGGTTTATTCAGTTTGAGAGTGATTTGTCGGAGTTTACACATCGATAAAATCCACAAAAATAAAATTTATTCCTATAAAACATAGTCTAATCAGAATTTGTTACTATGTTAGTTGCCTTTTTGTACGTGGAAATCTGGAGAGACTCCAAAGGGTAATTGGCAAACAGTGAACACCCAGAGCAAACGCCGCATTCTCAGGCGCCTGATCAGGGGCTCCACTGTTTGCAAATAATTAATTTTTTCTATGAATATCTAAATTACTTTCTAGCCTGACATGCCTCAAACTGAAATTCGACTCTTCCAATATATCGTGTGAGGGAGTTTATTCAATCTAAATTGGGTATTGTTTCTCACTGCAAGAGCATTTACAACGATGTAAATCCACATGACACAGCTATTAAAGTACTTCTCATCAGGCTTTACTTTGTTTTCAGTTCATATACTTTTTTTCTGAAATAATGGACAAGGCCAAGTTCATTCAGGCTTATATGTGAAAGGGCAAATGTTTTACATCGTAAAACAGCCAGAGCAAAACTCACCACTGGCGCAATCAGCGTACCTAAAAACAGTTATCAAACTTTTACCGATATTTTGGAACTAAAGCTAAGTTAAAGGTGATTTGTTAATTTTTATGGGAGGAAACTTTGGGGTCTTCTCTAAAAGAAAAGATTGTGCTCTTAATGGGAGCAAATTCTTTCCTTTTAGAGAAGACCCATTCTAAGAAGGAGCATGATGTGCAGGAAAGAAAGCACGAAGTCTAACTAGTTGTCTCCTTTATTAAAATGGCAGACTTGAGGTGGGTCTGGGAGTCTGTGAGAATGCTCAAAAAAGAATCTTACTTATTTTACACAGGAGGCGTTGACATTACGTTGAACAGTGTCTGTACTGATATGTTGCTTCGACCGACAGCTTTCATGGCTTTGATGGCAGGGTCTCTAAGTTTCAAAAGAGAAAACAATATATACTCAGGAAATTAGAAATTTCCTTTACAATACGGTTATCTGACGTGTTTTGTTTCAATAGTAAACAGTTTAGTATGTAAATTTACATTTTTGACACTCCATACACAAGGATATTTAAGAAGTACTAAAAAGCCTGTAGATACTTGTTGTATTTGACCAAAAGAAAACATATTTTACTTGCCAACTGGATAATTGTTTATTAGTGCGTTTTTACCTTAATGCTATGTTGTGGGTTTATGAAGTCATTAAGTCAGAGTCTGAAACCCTGATAAGGAATGTATCATTAATATCTGTTTTATTAAAATATACGATAGCATTTTAATTTGTGCCCGATAAGCTATAATGTTTCATCTAAAAGTTCATTTTCGAACCCTATTATAGTAAGCACAACATGTGTTCGTGGAGATTAGAAGAACTATTAATTTGGATATCCCTCTTGCTTAAAGCCTTTACCTTTCCAATATAGAATCAGGAACGTCATAAACTGTACATTTAAACTTGGCGCCCAGCGAGGATTCAGATCAGCCTGCGCATCCGCGCATTTTGAATAGCCAATGATGCAACATTTCTTCATATGGATAACGAACCCTCTAATCAGTCTGCGCCGATGCGCAGGCTGATTTAAATCATTTGGTGCACATGTCAAACGATATGTTTCCTGACGCTTTGGCTCATATAATATGGAGAAAATGATGAAATTTGGTTTATTTAGTACGTAAGGACATATTTATACTGTTTTGACAAATCGAAAGAAGGAAAAAAACATTCTAAAATCAGATTTTAAAAAACAAAAATTCTGAGAACCTGCTTAATAATTTTAACATGTTAACGTAATGAAATGTCATGCAATGATGATCTTTGCGTCTTCATACACAAGCAAAACACTACGCTGTTAATCGGGGCAAATGCTGTCTGTGTACAGAGTTTTGATGACCATAATTATCTGTCCCCGATCAAACAGTTCGGTCACAGATGTTGCTCGCATATGTCTTTTGTTAAAACCCATGTAACAAACCTTCGATCGTCGCTTGACGGTGGTTGTGTCCAGTGGTCGTAGTTTGTCTCCACTTCAAACCATCTATTAAAGGATACAAGAAAACGAGACGTGTCACTCAAAACTTTACATCATGAAAAACAAACTCCTTCTACACGCCCTGTTGACCGATCAAGCTCTTCGCATTAGTAGATTGTGGGGCTACGTATTTATCACGCATGCTTTTCCTCGCGTTTCATTCGTAATGAAAAATATCTGCTTTTATTGATCACATCTTATTAGAATAAAAACAGGGATTATCTTTGGAAACAAACAACACACAAAACCACGAAAATCAGACACTCGGTACGACTGAGTCTCTTCATATGCAACACTGTAGTCTGCGAGGCTGCTTACGCCCCGTAGCGCCGGCTTAAGCGGTATGCGAATTTCAAAGAAACCATTTGTTTCTTTCTCCTCAAATATTTATATTTACGGCCAAACAATGGTCTGATAAGTACTGTGATTTTATCAGATTTTTGTACGTTAATCATATTGTTCTCCACGCTTTTTATTTGTTGATGTTCATACGATTATTGCAAAAGTTTGGGAAATCTAAAACAAAGGGATTTTATTGAAAATCCGATTTCAGTCTGCAGTATCAATTTTGCAGCCATTTGTGTTGTCGGAAAACATGAAGTTATTCAAATGATTAAAAACCATATGGCTAGAATATAACTTGGAATATTGATAGCAAAGCGTTGCATTGAATCATGACAGATTTGCAAATTATCTTCTTCTGAGTAGCGTGACTTGCAAAAAAAGGCTTTCTTAAGGTTGTCAAAGGCAGAGAAAGTATTCTGACACAATAACTTGTAAAATATTATATAAGTCCATGTGTTTAGGTCCTTCTGTCCGAATACTTAGAGTAAATGTGGTATTCATATAATGTATGACTCCACAAAAAAGCCGTGAACACATCAAGAAAATATACGTATATAATTTTGACCCCCTTTAACCCCGCTATTATATAGTAAAACTTGGGTTTACAGGGGGTACATTTGTTTCTTATTTCTGCTCAAAAACATAGATTGTGGGAACTAATTAGAACCGCTTCGGCAAGGTGTTTCTAACGAGTACCCACAATCTATGTTTTGAGCAGAAATATGAAAAATATCAGAATTTTTATCTGAAAACTTTCAGCTTTTGGCTGTGAATTTTTCCATATATTTGAATAGGCGTGTTTTCGTAATGCAGACTGTATGGTTGCGTAGGCTAAGCAGGGCTTTTGCTGTTTGTATATAGGGATCAAACATGGTTTTTCATGCATTAACATTCGCCAGGTCCCGTGGGAGGTGTTGAAATCCGAGGCCGAAGGCCGCGGTTTTAAACACCTCCCATGGGACCTGGCGAATGTTAATGCATTGAAAAACCATGTTCGATCGCTATTATTGCATAAAAACTGAAAATATTTGCTACATTTCGCGTTATTTCTTGCACTATTTTGTTTCGCCTTTTCACCGATGTCGCGCGAACGCTATTTCCACGGACTATGCTCGTTCTGGGACAGGGCAGTACACATCTCGTGACGGCAGCAATTCTGCGGCCCCGGTACGAGCATCTTGAAAGTTCCGTAGCCGTGCATTAACAGCGCGAGCCGTGCATTAACAGCGCGTGAATAGCCTTGTTAATACACGGCTTTTCGTCGGTTAATGCACGGCTGTTAATAACGTGCGACACTGCTTTTTATGCAATAATATATGTTAGCATTATTACTGGGCCACACAACTCGGATAAAGGTACAATCGAGTCTTGACATCTCGAGCATCGATGGCTCGTTTACCTTGGCTGATACGAATTTGTTTTTATGTCCCTACCAAATTCTTTCAAGCTCCAGAAATCATTTATTCAAAGAAAATTTTCTTATTCTATCATGAAATTGTATGTTGTGTGTACTCATTAGAATTGCTCCTTCGAAGCAATTCTATTGAAGACACTCATTATCCATTATTGCATAGAAGATCGGAACGACTTCCCTAAATTATCTCCATTTGCTTCCTGAATTGGTACCATGATCAACTCTCAGAGGCTCAAACTACCAATGTCTCGAACAATTTCCATGGTCCCAAAGACGTTCGAGCCATGTGTAGTTCGACCGTATAACAGTGAATGAACGACGTCGAAAAACATTTGAACCGCAACATGGAAATATGAAAAGGGTCCTTATGTGAGATGAGCTCTGGCCGAGGCTATAAAATTTTTCATGCTCAACTGAGCTGAGCATGAGGTTTGACCTGCTAATAAGTCTCAAATTATTAATAATTGCAAATTCTTTCTTGCTAAAAATAGCTGAGCATGAAAATTTCTCTGTCAAGAAATATGAAAAAGCCATCTAATATTGGCATGGTCATATTTATTAGCAGATAAAATTTCATGCTCAGCTTAGTTTAGAACGAAAAAAATACACCCAAGAGGCCCTTGAAGTCCAAGATCAACCTGTGCAATCTGGACCATTTGATTCGAGCTATCTCTCTTCGCCGAAATATTCTACAGTTTCCAATGATCTGTTAGCGGACAAGGCACACTATGATCAAACTGTGCGAAGGCGCGGATTTTTTTCCGCACATGCGATACGCGGATTTTCTGTTGATTTATGTTAGTTAAAGAGTTATATGTCCAAGGCAACAATATTTCAGTTATATCCAGGCATTGCAACTGAACATTACATAAGACGGAGACGAATAATTACCCAAGCACCGTCTTAAGGGGAATAGATTAACTTTCTTGGGAGGCGTCTCTGTCAAAATATTTTGCGTCCCTTCTCTAAAAGGGGTTAACTCTAAAAGGAAATAAATTTACTCCCTTGGGAGCAACAGGAACCTTTTACAGTTGACCCCTTTACAGAAAGAACTTCATGTGCGGAAAATCAAACAGCTGCTGGAATATTGACGTCGCCAAATAAAACCTTTGGTATATTGACGGTACTTAAGCAATGTATTTGTTTTGCTTGCTTTTGGTTTATAATATACTTCGACAATTTTGAAAGGAGAGAGAGAAACACAAGATAAAAAATCGTTTTCACCTATCACTTTTTGTATCTATTGTCCAGATATCTTCCGGCTCTAGTCGTCCCTTAGTAATCACAGCCCCTTCTCCAGGTCTGGCCCCGGCTATGATAAAATAAACAGGAGCAGCGGTAGGGGTATACGCCAATAGGTTTACTGCTGCGGTGTAGTTAGGACTGTTGGCAATGGCCTAAAATTTAATTGACTACATTATAAAAAATGAAATTTTCGATGTATGGGGCCAGCAAGATTCGGGTCAACCTGCGTAAAGTAAGTTCTTTCAGACGGTTCTATCACATGGTAGTCAGTCACTGTATACTGAAGATAAAAAAGAAATGTAAACCTTTGAACTGGAAAAAAAAACAAGAGGGCTCACCTGATTACCAGATAAATTGGCATTTCGGTTCAGAAGAAGAGGTGCAAAATAGATTTCCAAGATAGCGGCCATGGCACCATCTTGGATATCTGATCGGAATGATTTTAGCTCATTTTTATCTACAAGTCTTCCTGATGATTCCTACCCAGTTTGAAGTCAGTTCACTTTCCGGTTCTGGAGAAGAAACAAAAAATAGATTTTTAAGATGTCAGCCATGGTGGCCATCTTGAATTTACGATCAGAATAATGTTTCCATTTTGATCAACTAGCACCCCGATGCTTCCTTCCCACCAAGTTTCAAGACAATCGGCCTTTTGTTTTTGGAAAAGAGCCGAAAAATAGATTTATAAGATAGCTTTCATCTTGATTTTCTATCGGAACAACTTTAACTATTTTTTTTATCTACAAGTCACCCTGATGCTTCCTACAATGTTTCATGTCAGTTGGCCCTTCAATTCAGGGGAGGAAACTAAAAATAGATTTCAAACATGGCGGCCATGGTGGCCATCTTGGATTTCTGATCGGAACAATTTTAGCTCTTTTTGATGTACAAGTCGATGCTTCCTACCAAGTTTCAAGTCAACTGGCCGTTCGGAGCAACATATAGATTTTCAAGGTGGCAGCGATGGCGGCCATCTTGGCATTTCGATCGAACATTTAGCTATTTTCGATTGACAAGTCACCCTGATGCTTCCTATCAAGTTTCAAGTCAGTTGGCCTTTCGGTTCAGGAGAAGAAGCGAAAAATAGATTTTCAAGATGGCAGCCATAGCGACCATCTTGGATTTCTGATCGGTACAATTTAGCTATTTTTTATCTGCAAGCTGGCCTTTCGGTTCAGGAGAAGAAACGAAACATGGATTTCAAGATGGCCACCACTGCGGCCATATTGGATTTCCGATCGGAACGATTTTAACTATTTTAGATTTACAAGTCACCGCGATGCTTTCTACCAAAAAAGGTAAGAGAAAAGTCCAGGTAGTGCCACAATCACAAACCGCAGCCCTTCCCAGACCCCAAGAGGAAGAGGAAACCGACAAATCTAAACAAGCACAAACCGAACAAACGTACGAAAAGCACTAAGATTAGCTCTCTCTTCCCCAAGCGAGGTAATCGCAATACTAAAAGGACTGAAAAACACAAGAACAAAATGACACACGGAAAGACATACAACAAATCGCCTCGCAGAACAAACCACAAAGCAACAAGGAGTAAGACTTACACACAAGTTTCAAGTCAATTTGCCTTTTGGTTCAGGAGGAGAGGCTAAAAATAGATTTTCAATATGGCCGCCAAGGCGGCCATCTTTGATTTCGTATCGGAACGATTTTAGTATTTTTGATCTACAAGTCACCCCAATGCTTCCTACCAAGTTTCAAGTCAATTGGCCTGCTTGTTCAGGAGAAGAAGCGAAAAATAGATCTTCAAGATGGCAGCCATGGTCATCTTGAATTTTCGATCGGATCAATTTTAGCTATTTTTGATCTACAAGTCACCCTCATGCTCTTACCAATTTTCAAGTCAATAGGCCTTTCGGTTCAGGAGAAGAAGCGACAAATAGATTTTCAAGACGGCTGCCACGGCGGCTATCTTGGATTTTCAATAGGAACGATTTTAGCAACCTTTAATCCACAAGTCACCGCGATGCTTCCTTTCATGTTTCAAGTCAGCTGGCCTTTCGGCTCAGGAGAAGGAGCGAAAGAAAAAAAGATTCTTAAGACTGCGGCCATCTTGGACTTCCGATCGGAAGATTTTAGCTATTTTTGATCTACATGTCACCGCGATGCTGCCTACCAAGTTACAAGTCAGTTTGACTTTCGGTTCAGGAAAAAGAAGCGAAAAGTATATTTATAAGATGGCCGCCACGGCGGCCATCTTGGATTTCGGATCGGAAAGATTTAAACTGTTTTTGGTTTACAAGTCACACTGATGCTTCCTTCCCAGTTTCGAGTCAATTGGCCTTTTGGTTCAGGAGAAGAAGCTAAAACTAGGTTTTCAAGATGGCCATCTTGGATTTCCGATCGGAATGATTTTAGCTATTTTTGACCTACAAGTCACCCCGATGCTTCCTACCGAGTTACAAGTCAATTGTTTCTTCGGTTCAGGAGAACAAAAAAGAACAAGAAGCAAAAAATAGATTTTCAAGATGGCCACCACTGCGACTATCTTGGATTTCCGATCGGTACAAGTTAAGCTCTTTTTGATCTACGAGTACACGTCACCATGATGCTCCGGCAGCCAACTTGAATTTCCGATCGAACCGTTTATAGCTATTTTTGCCGATGCTTCCTACCAAGTTTCGAGTCATTTGGCCCAGGGATGTAAGAAGAGTAGGCTTTTAAAGCAAATCGCCGCACGACGTATGACGGACGACGGACATGCACCGATCACAATAGCTCACCTTGAGCATTTCGTGCTCAGATGAGTTAAAAGGATTAAAACCTTATTTTTTCTATTGCGATAAAATTGATCTATAAGTGTTGGTCCACAATTTCCTGCATATATACTTTACATTGGGGATTAAACAAGTAATAAAATATAGCCTCAGTTTTGATATTACATTCACGCTTCACACACAGGACCAGTTTACAGTAATAAAGTATTCGTTTCTTTATCCGTTCAGTAATGTTGCGTTTCTTTTTTACATCAGTACATATTTTATTTTAGTAGTTAGCGCCACAGATAATGGCGATTGTGGTATGTGCACGTGGACAGTAAAAATTCTAATATTGTGATTACAGAAATAGTATGGGGTATGGTATTGAACTATGGAGATTGAACTAGGATTGGGTATTCATTCCAAGTATCAGAAAACGAATGAAATATCATGGAATACGCCTTAGTAAAGGTGCATTTTTCCGTCATTGTAAGACTTGTACTATGTCTGAATATTCTTCTCATCGTTGGCGGGGTGAAGCAAAACCCAGGACCCCAGAAGTATCCTCCGAGAGCGAGTTATGTGTCTAACGTTAAAAGCGAGGGCTATGATTCAGTCTACATTAGGGGCAAAAGATTCTGCAGATTTATGATATCTATATATATAAATAAAAAAACAACGTCTTGACTTACAAATACCAGATTGAGTGCCCAAATTACAGAGATGCAAACGAAAGATGGCTGGAGGTAAGGAGAGATAAAAGTGAGGGCCATTCCCAGAGAAATAATTTAAGTTTTCACTGGCTGGAGGACAGTGTATCCGAAAAGTAGGACAAAACAATGTTTAACGTTGACTGTTATGTATGTTTTAATTTGCCTTTTACCAAAAGAAACACCTGTATCAAACTTAAGATGTTAATATACTAAACATTGAGGTAGGAAGGCGTGCTGGCGTACCAAGGGAATATAGAACATGCAGTCACTGTCTTATTAACAGCAGTTCTTATCATATCGAGGACAAATTCCATGCATTTTTTTCAAATGTTCTCTCTACGAAGATATTCGATAAAGATACTTGCATTTAAATCTTTGTTACTCAAAGTCACTCGATGAATTTTATAGTATTTTGTCTCATAACGATAACATTATTATAATGTCCGTTTGTATAAATTTTTTGTACTTATTTTATTTTTATTTTTGTTTACAATGCTATATCTTTTGTTGGGATTTTAAATAAAAATCTGAAAACAAATGCCTTTTGAAACAAAGATTACACCAGAGATAGAAATGGGAGTCTTTGTTTTAATGAGAGTCTTCATAAGCAGTAATGAAGTTTGAAACACTGCTTACGCCCTCTATTGTATACAGGAGCAGAATTCTATTTTCAAGTATACCACAATGGGTCCAATGATCCAAAAGGAAATGAAAATATAATCTGCAGATTATATTTTCATTTCCTTTTGGATCATTGGACCCATTGTATATAATCAACACATCTCCCGTACTTCACCATTGGTGAAGTACGGGAGATGTGTTGATTATATGTATTAATAATATATGTTTTTATTACTTCTTTTATATTGTTTGCTCGAAACAATACAATTAAAAATCAATCATATTAAAACTATAAAATATCATTTTCCTTCTGATTCTAATCCTCAGTTGAACGCTACCTATTTCCGTTTTTCCTATCCATTTATCTTCAGCTTACCTGAAATTGTCGGTTCTTACAGAAAACCATCATAAGACTGACCTTGACCTGGTGACGTCACTGGATTTTAACTTTATGTAATAAAACTGGGTACTATGTGTAGCCTGGAAATATTGCTCAGAAGGTACGCTTTCGAGGCATATGCGGACAGCGAAAGCTCAAATCAGCCTGCGCGTCTGTTCAGTCTTTTCTGAACCTTTGTTGGGCTTTACGATAATCATTGGATACTGTATATCGCTGTTTGCATATACTAAGGACCTTATAAAATTGTGTGCTCGCTGATTGAACTGGAATTTTAACGACCGAAATCACCTTTTCTCACGACGCGGCTGAAATACAGCAGATATACTTACATCTCTAACAAGAAAGGAAACCGGAACGACAGATCTGTCCAGTAAGCCAACTAATAGATTAAATAAGACATTTCCTTGATCTGAAATGTAAGAAATATAGCCCGTTCATAAGCAAACAACAAAATAACGTGTCTATTGCTCATCTGCGGACGTTGAACTCGCTGTATAAATGTTGCTGTCTTCTTGGAAAGAGTTAGTTATTGGCGTATTATTTCAAATAAAAACGCTTTAGAAAGTAGCTGTAGTGGATGACAATAATATCGCTTTCGGAAACCATTATTTTGTCTATTTTTATCATATTATTACCCTAAAAGCAAAATAACGGACAAAATCCGGTATAATCTATGCACTTTCTCTTGTAAACAGATGTTTTACGATATCTAAACAATGATTGTTTGCATCTCCTCACGGAATATAATTTTGCATGTTTTATAACAACACTCAAAATTTCGGAAATTTTGAACAAAACCTGGTTCCACAGTAACTCCCTTGTCGATCTCCACATAATGTTAACCCTTGTCCTGCTGAACCCGGATATACCCTGTCTTTGCAAACAGTGTAGATCTAGATCAGTTGGCTTCTTCAGAAGCCAACTGATCTGGATCTACACTGTTTGTCATTAAAAGTGTGAATTTATAGCAATAATCCAGATCTAGTAATCTGATTGGCTAAAAAATCACAAGTGGGTGTGGCATTATAATTTATTCAGCAGGACAAGGGTTAACACATCTATGAAAGATGTATTCATTTTGGCAAAAGCGCTAGATAAAGTATTTTTTTCATTAATAAAATTGATATTTTGAAACATTTCTCCACACAAATGTATGCTATTATATTCATTTAAAGAGCTCCTGCGAGATGCTTCTAATGAAAACCCAATAAGGAAAAGTATTTTTTTTGATAACTTTCTTATCTAGAGCTATACATTTTCAACATATAATATGAGAAATAAGAGGGTTTTGTTTGCATTATTTCAAGCTTATTTAGACAGACTGAAGCAGAAAAAAACAATGGTTGTGAGAAGATAATCATAACATGAAAAGATGGTTTAGAAACTGCCAACTTTTGTACATACCCCTTATAATCTAGACTTCACATAAATCCCTCTTTTAACCCTTAAAGCGCCAAGAAAAACTGCATCTGAAAATGTCGTCTGCTGAATATTCTTGCAGACGTTTCATACCTACTTTTGCATACAGGCAAACAGTGTGGACCCTGATCAGACTGCTCCTAAAGGAGCAGTCTGATCTGGGTCCACACTGTTTGCAAAAATGATTTAAAATCACAAACAGATAACAAAGCAGACGACAATAGTTGTGACTGGCGCTTTAAGGGTTAAATTTTTAGGGCAAACTGAGGGTACATACGAGTATGTATGGTAATGTTTGATCACATGACTTCGCTGGCTGAACCGAATTGTACGTTCGCAAATGTCTCAAAGACACTTTTTCTCATGACTTAGTACAGTCGAACCTCGTTATCTCAAACTCGCTTATTTCGAATTACCGCTTATCTCGAAGTTAAAATCTGGTCCCTGTTTTAACATGAAACTATGACAACAGGTAACAAAATAATGTGGAAAAGAGGAGAAATTGCTCCTCAGGAGCAATTTCTCCTCTTTTCCACATTATTTTATATTTATATTTCTAACTTCAGGAGTCAAATTACATATTCATTTGTTAAATGTGGTTGTTCAATTTATTATTTTACTCACTCTCTCAACTCTGATATGTCGAGGTACGGATATCTCGAAGTGTTTCATTGAGTCCCTTGGAATTCGAGATAACGAGAGTCGACTGCATATATTTCCTATTCATTTTGTCCCCTTAGGAGACAACTTGCATGAAATTTCAAATCTTATTTTCTGGGGAAATTATCAGCAGTTTGTCGTCTGCTGAATTTGCCCAGAAGGTGGAAATGTCAGTATTGTATACTTCTCTGATCAACAGTAATTGTAAATCCTCGTGGTCTCTGGCCACTCAAAACACCAACGTAGCCTGCGTAGGTCACAGCACTATACATTGTCTAAAACAATTTGAAGACAAAAGGAAGCCATCATTACTTCTAAAGTTTTTACTTTCAAGGTAATGACTTGCAAAACTACATAATATTGGATTCTAAAAGTATTTATTTCGCAGCGTGCATGACTAAGCGATATTGAGTATATTTTGTCTGAAAAGTAGTAACATGATTTTCAAAATTCCGTCTGTTGTAATTGTGCTTGGCCCTTTCTCCATTGAACCCTTTGCTTTGTTTCATCGTAGTGTTTGTACATGTAATTACACTCGAACCTTGTTATCTCGAACTCGCTTATTTCGAATTACCGCTTATCTCGAAGTGAAAATCTGGTCCCTGTTTTAACATGAAACTATGACAACAGGCAACAAAATAATGTGGAAAAGAGGAGAAATTGCTCCTAAGGAGCAATTTCTCCTCTTTTCAACATTATTTTATATATATATCTAACTTTAGGAGTCAAATTACATATTTATTTGTTAAATGTGGTTGTTCAATTCATTGTTTTCCTCACTCTCTCAACTCTGATATGTCGAGGTACGGATATCTCGAAGTGTTTCAGTGAGTCGCTTGGAATTCGAAATAACGAGAGTCGACTGTATTTGTGTTTCACAGCAATGGTTCACTAATGAGATAGAAGATCTCAAAGCACACTGAACATATGCTTGGAAAAGCGCATTGAATATTGGAACTAGAAGTCAAGGCGAAGTTTTGTGCGAGTAAAACGAGTTTAAACCCTCGAGGTGTTTCTTTCTCCTGACAGTTCCAAGGCGGTCCCTCTGTTGCAGAAGCATTTTCTGTTTTCGAGCGTCGGTGGTTCTCTATGTGTCGTTTGTTTTCTTTTTAATTGTTTGGTTCTCATTTTTCTCTTCTTTCAGTGCTTCGGGAAGGCTGTGCTTGGTGATTGCGGCCGTTTCGCCTGTATATGAATTAAAAAAAAACGTCCTGTATTTCAAGATTTAAAAACAAATATAATTTGAAATAAGTTGTCTTCAACGGAAAACGAGAACTGGATATGTTAATGGTTTAGAGTAATGATGCATTACAATTCCATTTCATTCGAGATTGAATCATGATTAATTATTTTCAGTTGAAATATTCGAAACAGTTAAGATACCATTACTCTACATTTCATTCGAGATTGAATCATGATTAATTATTTTCAGTTGAAATATTCGAAACAGTTAAGATACCATTACTCTAGTCTATACTTCCGTTTGGATAAACAATGCATAATTAGAGAATATAGTGTATGTTAAACTGCAGTCGTACTGTTGTATATATATATATATATATATATATATATATGTTATTGTGGTTCTAAGCCCCAAAAGAAACGTATAATAACACAGAAAAAATTTCAGTCACAACAAAAGGGTCACATGAGGCAGACCGTTTCTGACTATCGCTTAATCACCTATCGCAAATGGGATCACAGTGGAACCTGTTTTGTATACATTTTCTTACGACCCCATATCGGCAATTTATATGCCTATATTAGAAGTATGGCTCCACATAAAAATTTTAATCGGCCTCTATGATGAATTGTCCATCTAACTAGACTGCATATCGCCATGGCCTGCGTAATCAATGGCTCATTGTGTGCAATTAATGTGAATGCTACACTCCAACGAAAGAGAACACTAAATTGTCGCTGTCTACCTTCTTGGAGGGAAAACTTTCTAGAAGAAAGGAATTTTCTGAATATAAACCCCTTTTCAAAGTGAGCCTTTTTTTAAATGAGCACATTCCTTCTTGACCTGGGAGGAAGTTCTGTCCTTTAACCCATTTATGCCTCGCGTCCCATTAAAGGGACAATTGTAAACAGTGTTGACCCAGATCAGAATAGGAATTTCTTTAATACATACTGTTAATAAAAACCAACCATACATCCTGCCATTGCCAAAAGACAGGTCCAAATAGTTATGGTAGAAAGTCCACTCGGCATACATGGGTTAAAAAGTAGCCTAAAGAGACGGGATGTACAATGTACGTATGGCAGTGTGCTCTCTCTTTGACCTGTACCCATGCCACTCGTGAGAATGGGGAGAACTCTAAAAGAAAATACTTTCCCCTCAAACGGAGTAGATGCTTTCCTCTTAGAATATACATATTTCTAGAAAACACCAAATCTTAATGTGATAAAGTTGCCTCCCCTGAAAACGTCCACTCAACTTGAGGGCAAAGTATGTCTTTTTAGAGAAGACCCTTTTTCAGCTGCTTAATGTACAGGAGAAAAGTATGAAGTACCAAATGTTGTTAAACAGGTTGAAAAATACCACTACCACATATGTGAGAGAAGCGTGTTATTGTCATGCATGTTATTGTTATTGTCAATGCATTCGGTACCGTTAGAAACCTATTATCAAATACAAATACAAAATTAATCGATCAGTATTGTCACCTTTCCGTTTTGCTGAAAGTCGACAGCAATTGTGATGTTCTGTAACATGTTGGTGAATGGGTAGTCAAGATTTCTGGAATGCCAAATCTGCCCGTTAGCATCTTGGGACACAATGCTAGTGCAAAACCTGCGAAAGGAAGTAATAATAACAGAGCGCAGTAGCGTAGCGGATAGTGCACTAGAATCCCACTGCTGAGCATGGGCAAGAGTTCTGGCGCCATGTGAGAAGTGATGTCACTGATCCAATATCATATATTTTTGTTTAGGCTATTTCGATTCCTCTGCCTCCATAAAATCTACTTAGAATCCATTTAAATGAGCTTTCTAAAACTGGTTCAGACCTTCACCTAGAACCTAGAAAGACAAACATTCTGACCATTTTCATGACAATGGAGATAACCAAACACAATCTCTACAGTGTTTAAATAAGTGTTTTAATTAGTGCGATGGCCTAGGCTTTGAATCCAAGTGATCGACTCAGCTTCATATTCACCTAAAAATCATTAAAATGAACACCCAGACTATCTTTCATTAAGTAAGGGTAAAAATGTGACCTCTAGCTACTTCACAAGGCTATCCTTACATTTGACAACGTGACCAAGTGTTTTGTCAGATTTTAGACTAACCTAGCTTACAACGTTGACGCGGCGATTGACCTGTATATAATTTAATCAGAATGTTTGTCTTGACGATTTCTAGGTCGATGAAAATGGATCACATGAGGTGACGACGGAGGACGGACATCAAGCGGAGCTAAAAATGTCACCACGAGCTTCCAAGTGACATTAGCTAAAATCTTGAACGGTCTTTACAGTATTATAAAGCAAAAGATGTATGCATCTGAACCCACATTCCTCTCTTATAGTCACCAAGATCTATAGCTGAGAACTATATCTGAAAACAAATGTGTTATAGCATTCTCTCCCTCAGTAATCTTTAATAAATTAATTAATTAACGTTGGTACCCTCGAATATGTTTTAGTGTATATATTGTTTACGGGACCTGTAGGCTTATTAGTTTTCCATAGGCTTCTGTTATAATATTTGGCTCTATTCATTGTTTCTCTTGAACAGAATCAATCAAATCGAATCTGCTATTTTCTGGTTTTGATCTGTTCTGTATTTCAAAAGGACAACAACTTCGGAATAATGTGTGATCACAGCAGCTATTGGGATCATTGGTCTCATACATTGGGTATGAAAACAGAATTCGACTCAGAACTACTGGGGGGCGAGGGAGGGGTATGGGGATGCTGGATTTTTCACTGTTTCTCATGAACAGACTCAATCAAACCGAATCTGCTATATTCTAGGTTTGGGGTATACATATCTCAGCTTATTAGATTCGCCAGAGCTTCTTCAAATCTTAATGACTTTAACTACCGTAATAAAGCCCTTACTGCCAAACTTCTTAGGCAGGGCTATCGTTATTTTAAACTTCATAAGGCGTTTTCGAAATTTTATCGCAGACACAGTGCCTTGTAGAAAAATATAGCGTCAGTCTGAAAACACTTCTGCAACAAAGTATATCGGAACCAGAATTTTACGGTGACTTAGTGTACAGATTTAGAAAAATTGTAGGTAAATCTAACTTTTCGGAGCAATTCAGAAAACTTATTAACCGTTATAAAAGAATTGGCTATAGCCTGGATATTATGCGGCAGACTGCATGCCTAGTTGTCAACCCAATCATTGTTGATGGCTATGCTTCACTCTTTAATTGCACGACGGCGGTTCGGGCCTCAGACTCAATTACGGCCTCTTCGTAAAACTTTAACCAGTGGGTTGGGGCTTGACGATATGTCTTTGACTCGGCCCGCCGTGGTTCATCTGTTGGTTTTCATTTACTCTGGCATACAGGAGAATTAGCCATGAGTACTCGTCTTTGTTTATTATAATGATTAATTTGATTTTTATGTTTTCGCTTTGATGCATTGACTGAGTTGGGAGCCTTAATGCGAACCGAATAATTATGTGTTTCTGTATTAAGAGTAGCATCGGGACCCAGGGTGAAGTTAGCTAGCTGTAAAAGTGCTTTAAACCCCCCGGTGGTTTACTCTGCTGACCGTTCTAAGGCGTTGGTCCCGGTGTTAGTCTTATTCTTTGTTGCTTCGTGGTTTATTCTACGAGGCGATTTGTTGTATGTCTTTCCGTGTGTCATTTTGTTCTTGTGTTTTTCAGTCCTTTTAGTACTGCGATTTCCTCGCTTGGGGAAGAGAGAGCTAATCTTAGTGTTTTCCGTACGTTTGTTCGATTTGTGCTTGTTTGGATTTGTTGGTTTCCTCTTCCTCTTGGGGTCTGGGAAGGGCTGCGGTTTGTGATTGTGGCACTCCCTGGACTTTTCTCTTACCTTTTTTTGCTTTATTCTGTGTTTCCAAAAGATCCCCAGCTCGGAACATTTGGGATCGCAGCAGCTGTCTTGCGTTTTGCGAAGGCCATAAAATACCGATATAGTGTTGATATTAAATATTCTGGTCTTTTGGGACTATTGGGCTCATACATTACATGTATGCGTTGAGACACATTAGCATTGCAAACAAATGAACGCATACGTTACACATCTGTTGCGTATTCGTATGTTTGCCATATGCACTCTCACAATGTATTTTTTGGTTTACTGTCTGGGTCTCCACTGTTTGTTCACGCCTATCTGTTCCAAAACATAGGATATAAAACGGTATATGCAGTACTTACGCGGTAATATCATACAGAATATTAGCTAAAACAATATCTCCTATACTGGCGTTTACCGCTTCGGCTATCCCCAGCATTTCACCGGCATAAGGATCGGGTATATACTTTTCTATATCTGCACCAATCTCCTCTACCAGGGGGATTAGTTCCTTGGGAATGTATTGCCTGTATTAAAAAAAACATATCATAATTATACTAAACTGTCGATAATAAGCTCCAGTTTTCTTTGTCAGTGGAGAAAAGAAAAGCAAACAACTTATTAAATTACCTCTCTTTGAAAAACATGGTTATGTTCTTTTCATACATTTTTTACCATTTTTATCCAATTATATTTACCGTTATAGCACAAATAATGTAAATAAAATTGTGTACACTTTTCATGGAATAAACAATATAGAGGCCAGATGTCAGCAAGTTTTCTTGTTGATGTACCTGAAAAACAAAACCATTTTCTTATAATGGATCAGTCTGTGCACCGTATGATGAGGGCATTCCCATTATATCAGTTTAGTCTATACTTTGTAATAATTCTGTAAGCTAAGAGCATTGGAGCAGCCTGATTAGTACCTTCGTTGCGAATACGAGACAAGGTCCACTGAACCATGCTTTAGTGCAAGTTTTACTTCTCCCTCTTGAAAATAAATTATCTATTAAAGAAAATAATTTGGCGCCCCCATCCAAGACCTCGGGACAAAGCGATTAATTCTAATATCAAGATGGTTTTATAAACGTTACTCTTATTCGTATTCCAAGTGCTGTTGTATTGCAAGATAGCAGCACACATATCCTGCACATTGCCATCTTTTAAACATAAAGAAATCAAGATAACTGTTGGAAAGTCGCTATGCTTTTTGAAGGAAGTTACTCTAGAAAGCAGACAAGGCAAATCGGCCTTATGTTCAGGATATGGACATAGTTCTGAAATGTTACTCTTAAACCGCTGTGTTTCGTATATCTACTTTAGTTTTGTAAGATTCATAATTGCTTTGAAATTGTTCTTGGGACTTTCTGTTACAAGTTTCTGAATTGCTTTTAAGTAGGGTTTGTTGAAATCATTTCATCGACACCAAATTCAGGGTGTTTGTATCTTTAGAGACGCCTTGAATCAACAAGGAAAACGTGACATATGTGAAATTCTTATACAGATTAATACAATTTCATGGGAAAACTGAGGCCTAACCGTAAAGTATTTTAATGAGATAAAGTTACGTACATTGAGACAATCGTATAATTCAAGCGTTTGTTGTGATTGAAGCAGATTAATATGTAATTATAGTATCCCCTACTTAATTTGAGCAGTATATTATAATGTAACATATCGAACATTCACTCTATAAAACTGTCCAATCAACTCATCTATTTCTACTATTTCTATTCTTTAAGCCATACTGACATAATTTGGCCGTATGGCAAAATAGTAAACCGCGTGTTTTACATGTACTAAATAATTTGGCCACACCAAGAACTTTATAAGGGACTGGCAATTCAAGACGGTTTCACAGAATAATATTGTGTATTATTCATCAGTCTTCGTACTCAATAATCTCTTGATGTTTTCTACTTATTAAGCTAGGGGATTCATACTAAGTTTGATCATACTATTATAAGTGCAAGGAAATGCTCAGTTACAAGAAATACAACATTTTCTCCAACTATTCCAGTACTTTAACCACTGCTGCTTTGTTCTTGAAATTGTGTACGTTATTATAAAACCTGGTTATACAGTCCTTAATTGCAAAAAGCCGATTTCTAAAATTTATCAATGAAGTCAAATAAGAGCTATAAACGTTGCCCTGGGGAAAAAAGTGAAAATCGGCGTCTCGGTTTTATTAAGCCACGTAACATAACAATTGTGTTGTTTGCAAGCCTGCATATGCCCCAAAATATCGGCTTCAGTGGACCTCGAATTTTCCAAGATACCTGAATGGGGCAATGGCCCCAAGAAACATTAAAATAAAAAAAAATGCACCGTAATGGAGTAAGGGGCTGTTTAAAGCTGCGTTAGGACACTAAATGCCAGCTTCAATGCAAATAAAAATAAAAACAGCACTATGATGGAGTAAGACGTCACACGGCAGTAAACGCCAGCTGCAGTGAAGTCAAATAAAATATATAAAGATTGTTCCTGGAAACAAAGGAACACCAAAAATGAACGAAAATCAGAGTTTTGGTTTAATGAGGCTCTTTGTATGACAGCAATTTAGTGTTTAAGGCTGCCATTACGAAAACACGCCTATTCAAATATATAGAAAAGTTTACCTTCAAAAATTGAAAATTTTACATATAAAAATCTGATATTTTTCATATTGCTGCTCAAAACATAGATTGTCGGTACTCGTTAGAACCGCCTCTGCGAGACGGTTCTAACGAGTACCACAATCTATGTTTTGAGTCGCAGAGGCGGTTCTAATGAGTACCCACAATCTATGTTTTGAGCAGAAGTAAGAAAAATAATGTATACCCCTTTAAACCCCAGTTTTACTATATAAAAGTGGGGTTTAAGGGGGTCGAAACTATATAAGCGTGTTCTCGTGATGATTTGCCCAGTAGCACCGGCTGAATCCTCATATCTTTGTATTTGATATTACCTCTATTTCTAAATATATTTCTCATTATGTGCATGAAATATTTCATGTATATGTAACCTCTTCAAACACAACAGCATATAAGTGACAGGAAATTATTTTATGATCAAACAAGAGTCTAACCGCAAATTACAGACTGTTTGTTTTTGAAAAATAAATCACCACAGCGGGCATTATATATGTAACGTTTACAAATCGTATCATCAACGTCGATGCAACGTCATAACGTTTACATAACGACACATTGACATCGATGATGTTGCATCGACGTAAATATTACATTTTAAAAATGCCATGTGCCCGCTGGGACAACTGCCTATATTAATTTGAATTCATGAAAGCATTTCAGCAGTCCACAGTTGTAAGTGTACGTTATGCAGTACAAAACGGTTCCTGTTAAGGCTGAAGTAACTGACTCTTTCTTTTCCAAAAGACTTGGTAGATTGTCTGCCATTTTAATGAGGGAAACAAGTTTTGTCATCATTCCTGTTTTATTTTACTGAACTTTCACAAGGGAGGCAATTTTTGTGATTTCCTGTTTGTTTTCCTGCAAACAGGCCCTTCTGAAAATGGGTCTACTCTAAAAGGAAAGACTTTCTCCCAAGAAAAGCAAATTATTTCTTTTTTATAGTAGGCCTCTTTCCAGAAGATAGACACGCAAAGGGATACAACTTTTGTGCTTTTGTTAAGTTTCCTGCACAAACCCCCTTCTTACTTTAAAAGGAAACCATTTGCCACCAAAGGGAGCCAGTTCATTCCTTTTAGAATATACTCTTTTTCAAAAGGGTGGCAAAATGAATTTGATACAGTGCCTTCCCTGAAAGTGTAAAGTGTAATCAATCTCATTTAAGATTCAGTTTAAACCGGCTAAAAAGCGTTTACTTTGACCAAAACAAAAAGAACAGAGCGAAGCAAAAACGAAAATGGGTTTAACGAATTACGTGAACAGCGAGTACTGGATCCGAGCTCGCATGTTTCGTACCGGTCTGTATGAATGCGCTGCTTGAACTCGGCTTTTCATTGCTGGCTGATTCTATAAAAAGCCTAGCACTCCGGGTAAAAATTTCAGCAGACGACATATTGAAATATGTGTCTCGTTTTTTTTTTTCAGAAAACAGAAAACATTTCATGCAAGTTTTCTCAATGGAGACAATTTGGATGAAAAGTCAAATCCTGTTTACTGAGAAAAATAAGAAAAATGCAATCAATTTGTCATCTGCTGAATTATACCCGAGAGTGGTGAAAGATTAGATCCATTTGCGTTTGACTCATTGCAGATACCTGAACATAGTATGGACATCTTTGACTATCCATTCGTGGTCTTTGGCCACCTGTATCCACCGCTCCTTGTCCGGTAAGTCCAGATTCACAAAATACTTTTTCGGGGACCGTGTCCCAGTCGAAGAACCCCATCCTACCAGGAGACATAACAAAGCGGAATATATCAGTGCTGTCCCGGAGAGCATTATTACTATTGTCGTTGTCATAACAACCTGTTCGTAGGCTTTTGCTTTCACTTTCACGTTTGACTTTGTTGCAGTTTTACGAAGATAACGGATTTATATATACTACCGCTTTTTCTCTAATTATTCGGACACTTAAATTTCTTACCATACTTCTCTTAAAATTGAACATTATTTGGCTTTCTTTTCACGGGTCAACAATTGCTGGATGAGTGGCAAATAGTGTATACACTGATCAGACGCCGCGATCTGCGCCTCCAATGTTTGCTAAAGCCAGTGGGATATGTACGGTACGTTATCAATTATTGGGGCAACTGATCAAAGATGGTGTTTGTTTTGTTTAATCTATACGAAATAAATATGGATTGTGCAAGTTAGCAAGGATAAAAACCCTTGATAAATATGTATATTCAGCTTGATAGAATGTACCATCGGAACTGTGCGCCTAGTGAAAACTTAGATCTGCGCATGCGCACAGTCTGATCAGAGTCTTCGTCATGCACACTTTTATTTGCCAAGTATCCAAGGGTCAATGTAGACAGAGAGGACTCAGTCAGACTGTCCTGATGCTAATTTGAGTTCGTGCTAAACGAACACGTTCGAAGATACATTTTCTCACGACTGGGTTTACTTAACTCTTGTCCTGCTGAGTAAATTAAGATGCCACGCCCTTTTCAAGTTTTCAGCCAATCAGATTACTTGAACCAGATTGGTGATATAAATTGACATACATACTGAATGGCAAACAGTGCAGATCCAGATCAGCTGGCTTCTTAGAAGCCAACTGATCAGGTTCTACACTGTTTGCAAATGCAGGGTATATCCGGGTTTAACAGGACAAGGGTTAAGTATTGCGCATTTCATTTTTACCACAACACACGAGAAAAGGTCCTTATAACAATATTTGCAAATAGTATATGTCTAGCTGAATCAGCGGTCCCAGCGCGTCAGGTCTTCGTTACAAGTATCCGCTTACAAAATCGTCGGTTTCCGTAGAATACATCGTCGAACAGAAAGAAAAAGGCTATGGTCAGACTCTGCAATTACGCAAGCGAATCTGCAGATAAACCTGTGCTAAGCCAAAAAAAATCAAACAAGAATCCTTTTCTCATGTCGAGGCCCATTTTGTTCTTGTGCACATCTAATTTACGGGTAATATCAATATAACCTGGGTCGCTGCGACACCTACTAATGTCATATGCACAGACTGATACCAAGCGCACACATGACGCTAACATGACGTCGCAGTACGTTGCATCGACGATAATACGACGTTCTGTAGCCAGCGGGCACATGATGTTTAACAATGTTGCATTAATGTCGAGGCAAGACTCTGGAACGCCATAGCTTTCTTATGTTGTAAAAGGCTAGTTTATTAAGACGGGTTACCTTGTCTGAGAAGCGTGTAAACTTGTCTATACGATGTGCTATTATGTTAAAAGCGTGTGTTGTTTTGTCCACACAATGTCTTATTATGTTAAAAGGTCATGTTGTCAAGATAAGCGCTCGTGTTGTTATGTCCTCAGAGTGTCTTATTATGTTAAAAGGCTATGGTGTTATGTTAAACTCGCGTGTTGTTTTGTCCACACGGAGTCTTATTATGTTAAAAAGCTATGTTATTATGTTAAAAATGTGTTTATCTTGTCTGCGAATCATGTAAACTTGTCTATAAACATGTTATTATGTTAAATGCATATGTTGTTTTGTCCAAACAGTGTCGTATTATGTTAAAATGTTATGTTATCATGTTAAATGCACGTGCTGTTTTGTCCACACAGTGTCCTGTTATGTTGGTTTAAACAATATTTTATTCAGCATTTTTCACATATACATAGCATAATATTATATGGTACAGGATTTGAGCTTATGTAAATCATCTCCTGAAAGTTATATAACAGCGTAATAACATGTGAAGAGTAGATGGAAACATAGCATGTTGGTAATTATTTAGCAAATATAATAATAAAATTAATAATAATAATAATGATAATAATTGTAATAATAATAATAATAACGAGATAACAATAATAGTAATGATGATGACGATGATGATGATGATGGTGATGATGATGACTAACTAGAGAGCATGTCGCACCTCTTTCTGTAAAGTAAGTTGATATGTTATGTTAAAATGCTGTCTTATTATGTTTAAAAATGGGTTATCTTGTCTACGAAGCATGTGAATTTGTCTATAAACCGTGTTATTAATGTCACGCACGCGTGTTGTTTTGTTCACACACAATCTTATTCTGTTAAAAGGCTATGTTATTATGTTAAAAAGCTTTGGTCTATACATCATGTTATCATGTTAAACATCTGTGTTGTTTTGTCGAAACAGTGTCTTATTATGTTAAAAGGCTATGTTATTATGTTAAGAAACCCTATTATCTTGTTTATGAAGCATGTGAACTTGTCTGTAAACGTGTTATTATGTTAAACGCATGGTTTGTTATATCCACACACTTATTCTGTTTGAAAGGCTACGCTATTATATTAAAATTTGAGTTATCCTGTCTATGAAGCATTTGAACTTGTTAAAACAAAGTATTATTATGTTAAACGGGTTGCTGTTTTGTCCACACAGTATCTTATTATGTTAAAAGGCTATGTTGTTATGTGAAAGAGTTGGGTTATCTTGTCTACTGTTATTTTGTTTAACGCTCGTGTTGTTTTGTCCACCCAGTGTTTTATTATGTTAAAGACTATGTTATTATGTTGAACACATGTGTTGTTTTCTCCACACAGTGTCCTATTATGTTAAACGGCTATGTTAATATGTTAAAACGTTGGGTTATCTTGTCTACGAAGCACGTGAACTTGTGTATACAACTTGTTATTATAGAAATGGGTGTGACGTTTTGTGTACATAATATCTTATTATGTCAAAAGACTATATTAATATGTTAAAAAGTTGGGTTATCTTGTCTATGAAGTATGTGAACTTGTCTATACTACGTCTTATTATTTAAACGCGCGACTTGTTTTGTCCCCACAGTGTCTTATTATGGTAAAAATTATGTTATTATGTTCAAACGCCGTGTTATCTTAGTGAATCAATATGTTGTCTTGTTCAACTGGGTGGTGTTGTTCCCGTACGCATACAACATTGTGTGGACAAAAAGACACGTGGGTTTGACATAATAACATATCGTCTAGACAAGTTACTCTTAGACAAGATGACCCAAACTTTAACATAATGACATACACTTTTGACATAATAAAACACCATGTAGACAAGTCAACGCCATATGTTGACAAAATAACATGCCTGAGTAAGATAATAACACACTATATAGACAAGTTCACATGCTTTTTAGACAAGATAATTCCACGTTGTGACAAAATAAAATGGTTCTTTAACATAATAAGACAGTGTGTGGGCATGTCAACACTATATATTGAGAAAACAACACGCGTCTTTAAGATAATAACATAATGCATCGACAAGTTCACACAATTCTTAGACAAGACAAGAAGAACTATAACGACATAAGACAGCTTTGGCGTTCCATACAAAACGGTCCATTGATCTTAATGTGCGTTGTATAAACATCATGTGCCCGCCGGGAACTTTGATCTGACTAAGCATGACTTTACCATTAGCCTTTTACTTAACTATTCAGACAGAAAGAACAGCAAACAATGCAGACCCAGATCAGACACGGTGTCGGATCAAAGTTTACCATATTTGTTACTGATCCTGTAATTTTAGGCATCAACAGGTAATAGAATTGACATGTCCAAAATCGCAAGCAGTTAAGGCGTCCAAATATTATGCATGATTAAGGTATTTGAATTTAACTGAAAGCCCTGACAATATTCATTCTTTTCATATTTTGATGTAAATCATGCATACTGTACTCTTTGCAATGCCCTAAATAGGCTAGTTAGGGGAAAGTTAGGATGTCTCACCCGCGCATTCTACCTGGGGCTACACCCATCTTGCTTATATGATCATTAACTCGTTTAAAGAATAGAATATATGTATCGGCGTGCAGCAAATATAGTGACGCGATTGAACGGTATCTGACTGATAAAGTAAGAAAGTCATCTTTTGGCATTATAAAATTATTGCCCTTATGCTAGAGTAATATGACGATTTGTTTACCGAGTCAGGTAATATTACCTGCCGGCTTGCCCGCAAGCCCGCGGGTAACATTAACTATCGAGGGTGAATAAAACGTCATATTACCCTCGTACAAGGGCAACACTTGTTTTATTATACCGAATTCTTACAACTCCAACTGCACTGTTTCACGAAAACACGCCTATATAATTTTGACCCCCTTAAACCCCACTTTTATATAGTAAAACTGGGGTTTACAGGGGTATACATTATTTATCTTATTTCTGCTCAAAAACATAGATTGTGGGTACTCGTTAGAACCGCCTCGCCGAGGCGGTTCTAACGAGTACCCACAATCTATGTTTTGAGCAGAAATATGAAAAAATATCAGAATTTTTTTATCTGAAAATTTTCAGTTTTTTGAGGTGAAACTTTCTATATATTTGAATGGTTTTCGTAATGGACAGCAAAGACGTTACCAGAGGGTAATATTACCTGCGAGTGTAATATTGCGGGGAAACCTGATAGAATATTTATTACCCCTGCATGTGAAATGCGCTTACTGAAGTGACGGTAGAGGGTAATATTACTCCCGAGGGTAATACTACAGGGTTACATTACATGAATATTACTTTGTACGTGATATGTTCTCGACCAATGAGATTTCTAATGAAGGTTATGAATATTAATGAGGTATCATAATATTAAATATAGTATGGGCTACTCATGAAGTTTGTTTCTGAACATGAGGCCACGAATGGATTAAATATTTATGAATCTAGACGATTTTGAACTTCAAACGAAAATATTTTACTGGCCCGAAAACCACCACCAATAATTCCCGAGAAATCGAAGAAGCGAGTGACGAAAAAATGCTTGTGCGTCGAAACGTACCCCAAACCACGAGTCAAAAAGTATATACAGTCGAACTTCAATGGCTCGAACACCTTTGGGACCATGGAAAATTCTTCGAGCCATGAGTAATTCGAGCCAATGAAGGTTAATGGCGCCAGGTCAGGAAGCAAATATCGGTAATTCTGGGAGATCTATCGATCTTCTATACAATAATTGTATGTTAAGTGTACTCATTAGAATCGCCTCGCAATTTCATAATGAAATAAGAAAGCTTCCTTAAATATTTGTTTTCTTGATCTATCGGAAGAATTTCTTTGGGACTCATAAACGAGTTCGAATTAGCCATGGTGAACGAGTCATCGGTGTTCGAGCTATTGAGATTCAACTGTATAAATAGTTTCCCTATATTTCGATAGTAAATGTAACGAATACGATGATTAAGCACGTCTTCCACAGCCTTTCAGGGCTCTCAGTCTACCATCAATTTAAAGAACGTTCTCGTGCCACCAAAAATTAAGGTCAAAACCAACATCAAAGGCTGCTTTTTACCTATCAAACACTGGTACCCTAAATTCAACAGGTACTAGAAAAGGAACGCACACATGATTACATCACCTTGCTTTCTCGGCCGTTGGACGACAGCCGACGACTGATTGAAAATATAAATTTAATAATCAAGTTTGGTGTTACACCGTTGTTTTATATGTAAGTCGTCCATAGACCTTTTTTGACTTGAGCCAATCGAAACTCTCGTTACATTTATAGGTCTGTCACCTAAAGATAGAATAATTAAAACGCAACGAATACGATTACTAAACATACCTTCCGCAACTTTCCAGGTCCCCTAAGTCAGTCTACAATCAAATTAAAAAACGTTCCCAGGCCGGCTGTCGTAGGGTGCCTTGGGTGTTTAGGCGCACCATAGTTTCAGTCGGGGTTAGATGCAACGTGCACAGACAGTCTAGAGTAAATGCAGTGATATTAAAAGCCCGTCATGCGAGGCCGTACAGCCTGGGGTGAAGTCGGTGACATAAGTAGGCAGTCTTGTAGGTGTCTTAGGGTGTTCAATCGGGGTTCGATGCAATGTGAATTAAAAGGTTGCCCTCAGATGTCGTCGGATGCCTTGGCGCACCATAGTTTCTTACCTCATCTGTTCTGAGTGCATAGTCTGGAGTAAAGACGGTGTCACCAAAATTTGTCCTAGGGTGTCGTAGGGTGCCTTGGGATGTTTAGGGGTACCATAGTTTTGGTATCCGTCTTACCTCATCTAAGTCACACTGGCTAATCTAGGTCAT
Organism: Anodontia alba; assembly: GCA_964016985.1. NCBI lineage: Eukaryota > Metazoa > Mollusca > Bivalvia > Lucinida > Lucinidae > Anodontia > Anodontia alba. Next base: position 61,210,957 of record OZ024824.1, on the reverse strand, counting down.
ATGGCGTGCTCATACCCAGGCGCTTTCCGGCTCCATGTAGAAAGTTGTGTAGTTGCATTCCATACTCAAGATTAAGCGTTCTTCAACCAAAATACCATCGTAATATAGTCATGATTAATATGATCTTATTATTCACATTTGGTCCGAATGCAAGTTTTTGCTGAATAGATATTTCAAAACCAACTCTTTACAGTGCACTCAATCTACCACTTGCAAGATATAAGATATGTCATACGAAAATGTGGTCTTTAGGCATACAGCAAAATTGTAATTTCAATGCTCAGTGTCCTTGCATTCCTGATCATTATTCAGAGTGTATTTTCTGACTCTTCTTGTTTCTCTGCAAGATGAATGGTGCGATTCTGGTCCTCACTGGGATAGTTGGACGGGACGGTTTTGATGTTATCCCGATGAATAGGTATAGCGTTTGTTAGGCAGTCTTGTAGGTGTCTTAGGGTGTTCAATCGGGGTTCGATGCAATGTGAATTAAAAGGTTGCCCTCAGATGTCGTCGGATGCCTTGGCGCACCATAGTTTCTTACCTCATCTGTTCTGAGTGCATAGTCTGGAGTAAAGACGGTGTCACCAAAATTTGTCCTAGGGTGTCGTAGGGTGCCTTGGGATGTTTAGGGGTACCATAGTTTTGGTATCCGTCTTACCTCATCTAAGTCACACTGGCTAATCTAGGTCATATGGCGTGCTCATACCCAGGCGCTTTCCGGCTCCATGTAGAAAGTTGTGTAGTTGCATTTCATACTCAAGATTAAGCGTTCTTCAACCAAAATACCATCGTAATATAGTCATGATTGATATGATCTTATTATTCACATTTGGTCCGAATGCAAGTTTTTGCTGAATAGATATTTCAAAACCAACTCTTTACAGTGCACTCAATCTACCACTTGCAAGATATAAGATATGTCATACGAAAATGTGGTCTTTGGGCATACAGCAAAATTGTAATTTCAATGCTCAGTGTCCTTGCATTCCTGATCATTATTCAGAGTGTATTTTCTGACTCTTCTTGTTTCTCTGCAAGATGAATGGTGCGATTCTGGTCCTCACTGGGATAGTTGGACGGGACGGTTTTGATGTTATCCCGATGAATAGGTATTGCGTTTGTTGCTAAGAGTAAATATCTGAATACACAGCACCCGATTCTTCTGTAGCACTGAGCTTCCCTGAACAGAAGAAAAGAGAGGCTACTTGTTTAAATGACTAAAGATTAAGGAAAGAGTTTGGCTCTATGACCACTGACAATTAGATTTAACAAAATAACTTCTCTTTGATGATTTAATTCTATGTTGGTCCCAGGGAAAGATAAAGATAAGGTGTCTTGGGTATTTAGGCGCACCATAGTTTCAGTCGGGGTTAGATGCAACGTGCATATACAGTCTGGAGCAAAGGCAGTTATATTAAAAGTTCGTCATGCAAGGCCGTACAGCCTGGAGTGAAGTTTGTGACATTTGAAGGTAGTTTTTGCGGGTGTCTTAGGGTATTCAGTGGGGGTGAGATGCACCGTAAATTAAAAGCTTGTCCTCAGGTGTCGTGTTACCCCGGATAATATGTATTGCGTGGGTTGTAAAGAGTAAATATCTGAATACATTACACCCGATTCTTCTGTAGCCCAGAGATTGCCTTACCAGGAAAAAAGAGAGGCACCTGATTTAAATGACTTTCGATTAAGGACAGAGTTTGGTTCTATGACCATTAGCAATTAGATTTAACAAAATAACTTATCTTTGATGATATAATTTCAGGTTGGTTCAAGGGAAAGATAAAAAATAAACATATGCACCTTTCTAGCAGCCCGCAGTTATGCAGAAAACTGCTAAGTCAAGCAAACCAATTATCCTGATTCTGTAAGCTTTTCAGGGAGTATCTTTATTATTGGTAAAAATATAATATTGTTCGGTGACCTGAGGATTCTGGTTCCCACCTGAAAAAAAAATCAGAAAATTGAAACCGGAATTCACAGGACACCGGACAAGGCTTTATTTATATCTATACTAGTACATGTGTCAAAGTTAGGCAATCAAATTTTATGAATGAAGAAGTCGGTCAGTCTGTCCACATAAATTTGATTTTTATATATTTTTTCCGCTTCATTGCAGAGCAACAAACTTATAACGGGCGATCTTCGCCAATTTCTCAACAGATTCCAGCTTCAGATTAATTGAAGAATTTCCGCTATATAAGTGAAGAAATCTTAGTTTTAACAGGTCCAGATTTTTTTTAAGTCAGCATATGTCAGTCATGTCATTGTAATGTAAATAAAGTAAGAGAAAAGCGTGCTTGACACGAGTATCAGTATTTTTTGTACCATATTACTTGTAAAAGTTTGTCTTTCATTACTAACAATAACCAGTCTTAATCAAATGCGTGAAGTGCTACTGTTTGTGTATTCTACGATGACCGATAAGACTTTTGCAGATGGAACAAGAGAGGTCTGAGGAGGAAAGCTCTGTTGATGATGCCTTAACTCTGGCTTTCAGCTGAGCACGTTTCTGCTTGGCTTCGCTTACTCTTTTTGCATCGTATTCACCAGCAGCCCTTCTATTGAGGCCTCGCCATTTTGCTGGATCCTGTACGAACTGTTCCCACGACTCTGTCGGTATGTTGAAATCCTTAAGGGAGGTTTGTTGGTGTCCTTGTATGGTTTGATGGGGACCATTTTCCCACTTGTAGTTCTCCATAGAGGATTTTCTTTGGCAAACGTTCATCAGGTATTCCGGTAACATGGCCTGTCCATCTTAATTATGCCAGTTTTAGAAGAGTATGTACAATCGGCATACCTGCTCTTTTTAGGACCTTTATTTCTAGAATCTAAGACAGCTTGTATTGAAGTGGTTCAGTCTTTTGGCATGTTTTTGGTAAACTGTCTAAGACTCACATGCATATAATAGTGTTGGCAGTACCACAGATCTGTAGACTTTCAGCTCTGTGTCAAGTCTGATTCCACTTTGATTCCAAATACTTCCACGTTATCGGCCAAATGCTGCACTGGCTTTCACAATCCTGGCATTCACTTTATCATCAATGTGCACAATTCTTGACAATGTGCTTCCAAGGTAGGTGAGCATGTCGTTCCAATCGTTGACCTTTCACTATGATGATAGGCTCATTGTAAAGCTTTCCAGGTGCTGGCTGAAAAACCACCTCAGTTTTTTTTTGTTTTTTTTTGTGCTGATGATGATATCATACTATATCATAGTTTTCACACGAGTCAGATACTTGATTCATACCTTTTTGCATCTTCCCTTCTGTTGGAGCAGCCTTTGCCATGTCATCAGCAAAGAGGAACTCACCTAGCACCTCTGAACCTTGGTTTTAGCTTGCAATCTTCTTAGGTTGAAGAGCTTCCCATCAAAGTGATACCTAATAAGTACAGTTGAACCTCAATGACTCGAACACCTATGGCTCGTTTACCATGGCTGATTCAAACTCATTTTAAGTTATTATGAAAATCTTCCGATAACTCCAGAAAACAAATATTTAAGACAATTTTCTTATCTTATCATGCAATTTTAATGAGTACAAACAACATACTATTATTAATTTAAGATCTAAAAGACCTCAAAATTATCCCCATTTGTTTCCTGATCTGGCGCCATGATTATCCCTCAGTGGCTCGAACTACCCATGTCTCCAACAAGTCTTCATGGTCCAAAAGATATTCGAACCATTGAAGTTCGACTGTGTACCATTGTCACCATCTTGGAAAGCATCTTTGAGATTGACAGAAAACATCATGCTCAACTGCGTTGGACTTAGTACACAGCCTTGCTTAACTCCATTTGTCACAGGAAATGAATCAGAAAACTCATTATTTTGGACTTGTGCAAATATACCATCGTGGAACTGAAACATCATTGCTATGAACGTGGCCGGACAGACAAACTTTGTCATAATTTTCCAAAGTTCCTCACGACTGACTGTGTCAAATGTTTTGGTAAGGTCGACAAAGATCATGTAGAGGTCCACATTCTGTTCCTGACGTTTCTCTCTAAGGTGTCTGGCTGTGAAGATCATGTCAAGTGTTCCTCTATTCTTCTTGAATCCAAATGGGCTTTTTGGCAGAACTGGCTGTTCAAGGTGTTAATTCAATCGGTTCAGTAGGACTCTTGCAAGGATCTTCCCAGCAATTGACAATAAAGAGATGCCCCGATGATTGTCCCAGGCTTGAGGATTTCCCTTTCCATTTGAATAGGTGAATAACTGATGCATAATTGAATTCTTGAGGGATGTCTTCTGTTCTCCACATAATGTGAAATAACTCTGTCAGTTTCTCTGCAACTGGAGGATCTCCTGCTTTGTAGATCTCAGCAAGTATTGCATCTGATCCTGGAGCCTTGCAAGATGACAGGAGGTGTATTGCTTTCACTGTTTCAGAGACGATTTGGAACTCATCAAGCAGTGGATTACATTCCACCTGTGGTTGTCTGTTGGTAGCTTTATCATTGATAGATGATGGCGCTTTAAGGATACCGTCACAATGTTAAGACCATCTTTTCAAGATAGGTTCTTTGTCAGTCAGAAGACACTAGATACTGAGCTGGTATCACTGGAGTATGCCTTGCGTTTTTTGTGTTTCTCTTCAAGGAGTCCCTGGATTCCTTCGTCATTCTCATGAAACCAGTCTTGGTGTTTGCGAGATACTGGTCTTTGGAAATCCATTGCTAAAGAGTGAACAGTGTTTCTGAAGACTGTCCAATTCTCATCTAGATATTTTAATTTTGTGTTCCAATGAATCCAAACGTCTGCAGATATCATTGATGAATGCTTGCCTGTTCCTGTCTTGTGTCAGCTTGGAGGCATGCAATCTCTTTGGCACTGTATTGTCTTGTGGTAGCCGTGCAGGCTGAATGCGCAGGTTGAGTTTGCTGACAACAAGTCTGTGATTCGTCCAGCAGTCTGCACTACAATTAATCTTCGTCACTTTGACATCCTGTCTGTCCTTCCTTCGCACTATGACATAGTCAATGAGATGCCAGTGGTTGGAGCGAGTGTACATCCATGATGTCTTGTTGCGAGTTAGTAGACAGAAGACTTCGCTGGTATTCAGTAGTTCGTGCTCTGCACACTTCCTTAAAAGGAGGTGGTCATTGCTGTTGCACTTTCCTTCAGTTTCAATCACTCCTTCCTGGTCTGTTGGTCTGTGTCCATTCTGGCACTCCCAAGGAGGATGCGTTTGTTTGTCTATGGTGTTACAGAAATCAAAGAATTCAGATCATCATAGAACTTTTTTTTTTTTTTTTTTTTGGGGGGGGGGGGGGGTTAATTTTATTTAGCTGTAAATTACCTATAACACATATAAAAAATCCATATATTAGTAAGATTAACCATTCTCTCTCCTAGCAGCCTTCCTACAGTAGGTCATGTTTCTTTTGTTGTTGTTGTTTGTTTTTTTTTTTTTTTTTTTTGTTTTTTTTTTTTTTAGGGTTGGGGGGGGGGGGGTTGTTTTGTTTCTTTTTTCATCGTTTATGAACAATAATGCATTTTTCCTGCAAGGTTTAAAAATTTCAGTTTGTTTTTCTTTTTTCTCATAACTATGTGTATTAACAAGCCTGCAGAAAGCTGTCATGTGTGGTTCCTATATATATATATCTAGAGAACAAATTATATAGCTGGCAAACAAAATTCATTTATCTGCTTGTAAGATATTAAGAGTTGACTGGGTCCTGACAGCGTCCAGCTTACCTGTGAATCCATTTCTGACAAAACCCAACAATTTTTTTTCAAGATATTTTTGCTTTGCATGACCAAAAACTCCCAGGGTATCATCATTTTGCAAGTCATGAAAATCTCTCAATTTTCGTGATATCCCATCTACACAAGCAGATGTTTTTTGTTTGTTTGTTTTTTTGTTGTTTTTTTTTTTTGTTTTTTTTTTTTTTTTTTGTTTTTTTTTTTTTTTTTTTGTTTTGTTTTTTCGAGGGGGCGGGGAGGGGGGCGGGGTTACGGCCTTTTTAAAAATATTTCACTTGTATCGAGCCGATCGTTCATCAAAGGTGGGCGAAAACCGGAGAACCCGGGGAAAAGCATCCTGACCATCTGTAAGCATACCTTGGCTTTTCCCACATGTGACCCGAGCGAGGCTCGAACCACAGCGGTGAGAAACATAATGTATTAAGAGTCAACTCTCCTATCCACTAGGCTACGGGGACCCGCTGCAGATGTGTTATTTTTCCTGCTTTAATTTTTCTTTTTTTTTTTTTTTTTTTTTTTTTTAATTTTGTATTTCAAATAATATTGCATTATATTTCCACCTCATTTGCATTATCATTATTATTGTTGTTATTAATTATTATAATTATTGTAATCCATGGCAACAAAGTATAATGCTGACCATTTTGATAACAATTCATCAAAACTATTATTTCTTTTGTTTATATACATTTCATCTTGAAATTTTCTGTTTAAGTATGTTATGAAATTTTCTATTCTAAGAGTATTCGTAAAAAAATTGTCTTGTAAATAAAGTATTTAGCTAATACTGAGATGTAGTTTAGTAAAGTTGTCTTCTTTCTGATTGTCTAGAGAAAACTAACTTCTTCCTAGTTAGCAGAAGAGAGATATTGGAGTGTGCTTCTAGCCAAGTTTGTAGAGATGACCAAAATTCTTTGACTTTCTCACAGTAAATAAATATGTGTGGTATTGTTTCTAACTCAATATCACAAAAGGAGCATCTATCATTATATAATTTATTAATCTTTAAAAGAAATGATTTTGTCATTAATATGTAATTACAGTCGACTCTCGTTATCTCGAATTCCAAGGGACTCCCTGAAATACTTCGAGATATCCGTACTTCGACATATCAGATTTGCAGAATTGAGGGAAAACTAATTTGATTAACCACATCTAACAAATATATGTGTAATTGAACTCTTGAAGTTAGAGATATACTGAAAATATTGTGGAAAAGAGGAGAAATTGCTCCTTAGGAGCAATTTCTCCTCTTTTCCACAATATTTTTACATGTTGTTAGATGTTCATGTTTAGGCAGGGACCAGATTTTTACTTCGAGGTAAGCGGTTATTCGAGATAAGCGAGGTCGAGATAGCGAGAGTCAACTGTATTAATTTTGAATTGAAATTCTTGCAATTTTACTTCTTTAAGTTCTCTTAGAAGTGCATTATAGCTGTTCCACTCTTATTGGTCAATACCTCCTAATATGTTCTCCCACTTGAAAGATGGAGACATTGCCTCTTTAACACCAATCATTATATCATAGAAAGTTTTGCTTCCTTTTCTTGTCATTGGTTAGATACTTTATATAACAGTTTTGCACTACATTATTCTTAAGATGCTGGCATAGCAAACTATTTTCAAGTATTTTAGTCTTCCATTCATTAGGTATTTTCCTTAAAATAGAATAAAAGTCTAAGAAAGTACCATTTGTATTGTATTTATTTTTGTAATCACTGAACTGGTAGAATTTTCCCTCATTATCGAGTAAATCTACAATATTTTTTATACCATTGTCATACCATTCCTTAATAAATAAATTTAGACCAAATTGAAGAACACAAAATATCTTCTACCGTTTCTATGGGTACAGCTTTGCAAAATACTTTCTAACATTATAAAGTGTCTTTCGAAAAGGGGTTTCTTATTTCTTATGGTTTTAAGTAAGCATAATTATCTCTCCTAGAAAAGACATCTGTTAAATTGAGGTCCGATAAGGTGTTGCAAGTGCAATGTTCCTGTACATGTCTTCTGAGCCAGGTTATTTTTAAGGCATAAATAAAGTTTTCAATTTTTATCATTCTTAATCCTCCTTTTGATATATATATATATATTTTTTTTTACAATATTCTTTCTTTTAATTCTATCTGGACCTGAATTTCAGAGGAATTTGTAAAGCATTTCATTCAATGTCTGTATCAGATTCCCAGGTGGGTTGATAATGATAAGAATAAATGGAAAATTTAGACAAAGCTATTGATTTTATAATTGTTATTTTTTTCTTGGAGAGTGAGTTTTTGTTTTGACCATACGGCTAAAATATTTTCCATTCCTTGTAGGATATCTGATGCATTTTGCTGCCAAACATCAAAAACTTCTAAAGGTCATCCCTAAATTTTTTATTGGTTTTTGTTCCCGACCAAGGTGAAAATTCCTACATAAGTGGCGATTTGATTTGTTCATGCTTCCAATCCATATTGCCCTAGTTTTTTTTTTTTTTTTTTTTTTTTTTTTTTTTTTTTTTCTACATTTATTTTCAGACCTGACATCAAATAAAACAAATTCAAGGTTTCTAATGTATTCTTTAATGATTGTTCAGATCCATCAAGAAATATTTGTGTGTCATCAGCATACTGACTAAACTTGAAGTGTTTTTCATTTATTGTTATACCTCTTATTGAATTATCCTGTCTGATCATATGACCTAGCACCTCTGCACAGAGAATGAAAATATATGGTGATTTGGGATCTCCCTGTCGGCAGCCTCTCTGTAGACAGAAGTACTTGGTCAAATGAAAATTCTACAGGATGCATGATTCTGCTCCATTTTGAAAAATTTTAATCCATTTTTAAAGGATAGGCCAGTTGAAATAGTCCAAAGTTTTATCAATAAATTTCCATGACACCGAATCAAATGCTTGTTGAAAATTAATAGATAACAACAGTGTTTGGATTCTTGTTGTATGTCTTTCCGTGTGTCATTTTGTTCTTGTGTTTTTCAGTCCTTTTAGTATTGCGATTACCTCGCTTGGGGAAGAGAGAGCTAATCTTAGTGCTTTTCGTACGTTTGTTTGGTTTATGGTTGTTTAGATTTGTCAGTTTCCTCTTCCTCTTGGGGTCTGGGAAGGGCTGCGGTTTGTGATTGTGGCACTCCCTAGACTTTTCTCTTACCTTTCTTGTTTCAAAAAGTATATCATATATCAGTCGAATGCTTTCCCCTATAAGTCTTCCTGCTATGAATCCTTTTTTATCTTGGTATTTTTTTTTTCCGAGAAGCAATAGCAGTGGAGGCTAGTTTATAGACTACATTCAGGAGGGAGATTGGTCTCCACTTTTTTAAGTAAAATGGAGACTTATTGGGTTTTGGCAGACATGTTATGATTCTGTGTCTCTGGGTAATTGATAAAGCACAGAGAATGAAAATATATTTGGTGATTTGGGACCTCCCTGTCGGCAGCCTCTCTGTAGACAGAAGTACTCGGTCATATGACCATTCTGCGGGATGCATGATTCTGCTCCATTTTGAAAGATTTTAATCCATTTTTAAAGGATAGGCCAGTTGAAATAGTCCAAAGTTTTATCAATAAATTTCCATGACACCGAATCAAATGCTTGTTGAAAATTCATAGATAACAACAGTGTTTGGATTTCTTATTGCCTTGTTTCAAAAAGTATATCAGTCGAATGCTTTCACCTATAGGACTTCCTGCTATGAATCCTTTTTTATCTTGGTGTTTTTTTTTTTTTGTTTTTTTTTTTTTTTTTTGTTTTGTTTTGTTTTTTTGTTTTGTTTTTTTGTTGTTGTTTTTTTTTCAATACAGTTTAAGCCGAGAATCAATAACTGTGGAGGCTAGTTAATGACTACATTCAGGAGGGAGATTGTCTCCAGATTTTTAAGTAAAATGGAGACTTATTGGGTTTTGGCAGACATGTTATGATTCTTTGTCTCTGGGTAATTGATAAAGATCAAGATTTATATGCATAATTCAAGGATTTCAAAATAAAGTTTCAAATCAATCCAGAAAAAAATTGAAGAATTCAGTTGTGAAGCCATCATTTCCAGGAGTTTTTGAATTTTTTCATATTTTTTAGTGCTTCAAGCAACAATGGATATCTTATTTCCCCTTCTAATCTGTTAGCATCGTCATCTGACAGTTTATGAGGATTTTCCCCTCATAATTCGTCGACTGGAGTATTATCAATTTCAACTTTTTCACTGTATAGGTCTTTGTAATAGGTTTTCTGTGTATCTAAAATTTCGTTTGTTTTCGTGAATACCTGTTCATTGTCTGCTATTATTTTTGTAATGACTTTATTTGTATAGTTACGCTTTTCTAAATAAAAAATAATAACTGGTTGTTCTTTCTCCTAACTCCTCATATCGACATCTGGATCTTATCATAACTCCTTCTGTAATGTTTCTCTTAATATCGTACAACCTTGATTTCTTTTCTTCTAATAAATCGAAATCTCCTTGGTTCAAGTGCTGGAAATTTTAAGTAATAGTTTTTTTTTAATTTGGCCATTTCGTCTTCTAACTGTTTTTTATTATTATTATTATTATTATTATTATTATTTCCCTTTCTTTCTTTTTCTAGAACTATGCTAAATGGTCTCCCTCATATCATTAAAAGTATCATTTGATCATTTGATCATTTATGGTATACTCATTATTACCACCATTATTATTGTTATTGTCACCATTATTGTCATTATTATTGATATTATTTTGTTGATCTACTTTATAAGTATCTACCACATCCTTAATTGTTTTCTTTACTATTCCTATATTATCCCTGTCTTTTAAAAGTAAAAGTTATTGAGTTTCCAGTAGCCTTTTCTCCGTTCATTTTCATTTAGTTTAAGTTTCAAAATAATTCCAGAATGATCTGTTCAATATCCCGAGACTTCTAAACAGTCATCGACAAGCTGAATGTTTTCGTCGCTAATTAAAAAGAAATCAAGACGTGCTTCCTTTTTTTTTCTGGATTCAACCTCTTCCATGTAAAGCCTTTATCGTCTTTAAGTAGCCTGTATATATATCAGTATAATTGTCTTGCTCTAATTTTCAAAACTTTATTCCTCGCCCTGGGTTTTTTTATGTGTCTGTAGTTTTCAGTATCTATTTCTTGGTCCAAAACTAAATTCCAGTCCCCACAAATTATCACCCTGTCACTTTCAAAATCTGTAATGTGTTGCTGGAGCTTTCTATAAAACTGAGGTCTGTCATCATTTGGCCCATATACACTAGTAAGTATTACTTTTATGCCATACATTTTAAGTTCCGCTATTATGAAATTACCATCAGGGTCTGTGATTACTCTTCCTATATCACATGAAAGTTGTTATTGATTAAAATCCAAAACATTAGATCCTTGCTTTGCACTTGAAGTTATGTTATAACCCCATTATGCTTTCACATATGAATATAAATTTCTTTCAATATGTACATCTTGTAAGCATGCTATGTTATATTTTTAGTACGAATATGTTGAAAGAAATCTCTCCTTTTCTGCATGTCTGAGACCACGACAATTTTGGGACATTATGCTTATATGATCAGCCATATCCTCTGCATCTTGTCAGTTCCAATGAAACCCTCTGCAAGTTTAAAATTGTGAAAAAATCATGCAAAACCGTGTAACAATAGACAAAAAGGATATAAAAACCAGCATATTGGCTATCATCATAGAACTTGTCTTTAACCTTATCTGGGTTGGACATTTGGGGTATATAGGCACTTACAATTGATGCATGCCTCTTACAAGATAAGGGAAGACTCAGCGTCATCAAGCGGTCATTTGTGCCTTTTTGGAACTCCTGGGACCATGCTGACAAGGTGTAATTTGATGGCAAATCCTACTGCTACTTCACGCCGCTCTTCATTCTTGCATCCACTCCAGAAGAAACTGTAGCCAGCACCAACATCTTTTGAAAGCCCTTCCTCTGCAAGGCGAGTCTCACTCAGAGCTGCAATCTCAAATTTGTAGCTGTCAAGTTCTCTATCTACGAGCTGTTCTTCGCTGAGGTTTGTCAGAACCAGGAGCGTCCATTAGAGTGCGCACATTCCATGTGCCGATTGTTAACGGTATCACCTTCGTCTATTGTTTACTTGTTAGACCGTTAAGTGAGATCCTTGCTGATCGCGGTTAACCAGCCAGGAGTTTTAAACCAGGTACTTTTCTAGCCTCTACCCTATGCTTAGTGTTGAGCAGCGCAATCCTAAAAAGTCTCAGTTGTTCAGTTCGGCTGCCGAATTCCCATCACTGCTCCGTACAATATTACTAGACGGGTGTTAAAGAAGTAACCACGAAAACAACAACCTATATTTTTCCACGTATTATTTCGGAGGTTTGTGAGTCTTTTTTCTAATTTGCGAAAAATGTCTCGCTACATTTTTTTGAGTTAGTCGTCGTTTTAAAACTATTTAAAATTGTAACGTCCTTTCTTTGCTCATTGTGGTAGACTTTGATATAATGCCCTGTACTTGTGTTCCATGCATTCTCAGAGCTGGTGTCATACTTCGATACACTGAGTTTTTGTTTTGTCAATAAACTTAATTTGTCGATAACAAAAATAAACAACAATGTTTGTGTCTGTAAAATAATCAAAAACACAGTTTGGGCATGTATCGCACTTTACCAAAAAATGCACTTACGTTTAGAATGCTGTGTAAACATGTCAACAGAAAACAGTTTGAAATATTGTTTTCTTATTGTTCCCATAAAATAGGTTTTGGCATTTTATGCAAATCGTCTCCAGGGAGAAAATTTTTATGAAAAATTAGAGCCTATTTTCTCGAGAAAAAAAAAATAAGATAAAACTCACCAACTCGTCATTTGCTAGTTCTGCCCAGAGAGTGGTAAAGGTTGAATATCAACACTGCCCAGTTAATCCCAGTGCGTACATATTATGCATTAAACAGGGCCAGCAGACAGACAAAGTGCACTGACCTAGATATAAATGCACCAGTTTTGGTTTACTTTATGTAATACCTGATAAAATCGGGCAAGAGACAGACAAATTAGACCACTAACCTGACGAACAGACAGATATACAGACATTTACGACTTAGAATAGGTAGGTAATCTACAAGTGTAGATAATATATCAAAAAGGGGCCTAAAGGTAGAAAAAAGCCCTATCGCAAATGCGAACAACGAAGGTCCAAATCGGCCTGCGCAAATACTATTCGCGCAGGCCGATTAGGGCCAACGTTGCCCACTGACAGAATAAATGTATGCGCAAGAATATGTCAGTGGACTGAGAGGGAGATGATTAGACTGCAGCTTCGCAGGCTGTTTTTGGTTCTCACTGTTCGCATATGTTATAAGGGCTATTGTCTTACATTGACCATCATTTGTAATCACTTTTGATCATGCACTTAATGAGATTACTGAAATGATTGGTTGCAGGTGTACTTCATATCTACCCTAAAAATTAATGACTAAACACCGAGACGAATACAAGTATATATCTCCTTTTTTTTTCAAACGTACACTTTTAGGTCAATGGATCTGACAGACTGTTAGTTGACACTAAATTAAATTTTCAATAGTTTAGTCCGAGGCACAGCATTTCCTACAAGATTAAAGTTCGACCAGCGAATGCTCAGATCAGCCTGCTCAACCTTTTAGGCTGATCAGTCTTCACAGGACATTTCTTGGGTATAGCCAAGGATCCCAAGCGGAGAGCGAAGACTGTGATCAGACTGCGCTGATGCGCAAATTGATCTGAGTCTCCGCTGTGCGCACGTGTAATATTATAGGAAATGCTGTGTCCCGGCTCAAGTTATTAATTTATTATATGCTTAAAGCTGCCATTCAGCGATAATTTAGATGGATTAACTGTGGTATGGAAGTAACTTTTTTTCTCACATTAGTATTTTATACGGAGAAAAATACATATTTATGTATGAAATAAATAAATACTATTACAAATTTATACGGAGAAAAATATATATTTATATTTGTAATAAATAAGTGTCATTTCTGAGGAGAGACAGGATGTGGCGACAAACAAGGACAAACTTTTATTTCAGTCTTATCATTACAGCTTTTCTTCTGCAACATCTGGGTAAGTAAAGGAGATTGGATACACCTCCAAGGGAGATCGCTCTTACCTAAAAGTAAACCGTAAAGGAAATAATCTGCCTCACCCTTTGTCTGCGGAGCAGATTTCTTCCTTGTAGCGTATCTAACTTTGCGAAGGGATTGATATCCATGAAAATCAAATGAGACGGGCCCCAGCATTTCGTATGAATTTGCATGTGCACCCAACGAAGAATCAGCTCAGCCTGCGCCAATGCGCAGGCTGAGCTGTCTTCATTGGGCACACCTGCAATCTTGTAGGAATGCTGTGCCCCGGCTCAAACTTCTTTCTTGTGGCATGGTTTTCTTTTAAAAGGGAAGATCAATACAATACTTTTAACTTATAGGGTTCCTTTTATTGAAGGGTATAAGTTTACTTAAAGTTAAATGGACACACATTCATTAGAGGCAACAGTGTCAAACTTCATTTTACTCCCTCACAAACCCCCCGCACCCCCTCCCCCTTATAAGAAATGAAAATTATTTTTTGTGTAAACTCCAGCGAATCACTTAACAAAGTATGTAAATGTTCTAAAATTTCGCCAAAGTTTCTGGCAAAAAAGTTTGTGTAAGCGGTGCCGAATCAGATCAGACTGTTCTTGTCTGATTGCGATGCTGTTGTCTGAACAGGGTCTACATTGTTTGTAATTCTACTAAGTATTTAAACAAATGCATAAAAAGCAAAATATAGATAAAGAAGACTGGAATACAGTGTTTGAATCTTAAGGTCATTACCGTAAAATCCTTCGGGCTTTATTCAGTTTGTGTGTGATTCGTGATTCGCTACTTTATAAGTAGTACAATTTCCGCTAACATTATAATAGAATGATGATTTGATGTTACATCATACTTGCAATAAAAACAAATCTTACATGAATACCCATGTAGTTGTTTGAAGCCGTTGGAGTATGGATTTGCTGTTGGAATATGGATTTTACCTAGAAATCCTCAAAACGGACTATACCTTGTATACGTAATGTTATACACAAACCGCCCTGTAATAGGTATTTTGTCCAAATGTTTGGTCACGTCAACGTCGGAATAACGTCATTGTATACAACGTACCATGTACGACAGTTTCTATTATTTTTGCAGGCTTTTGATGAGACTTTTAAATGGAATCAAACAATACAATCAAGAAAAGTGATCGCATGTTTGTTCCATTGTACAAACAACTTTCAGGTCCCCCAGAAAATATTTAACCTGTGGCCTCCTATTTAAGCAATTTAATCCATGAAAACACATGCCCTCTATTACAGCATTATGCTATCTAAGTTCTTTATTCACCATCTCATTTATCTCCCTGTTCTAGCCCAAGAGACAGACGGACACGGAATTGTCAAGAGGAATGCCTTCCAACTCTGTGACCTCATCAAATCTTTCACTGGACGTTTTTGTTTAAAATATAATCCGTATGGTTGCTTTTGTGGGTACGGACAGGAAGGGACGGAACCTCTAGACAGTGCAGATAAGTAAGCAGTTGTAAAAAAAAAAAAAAAACATTTGAATTTTAATACCATTTTCTCACATCTTGCAAACATTTGAAAGGTTTGTTCATAGTTCATATAGTTCTGGTATAATATCTTATGATTATTATCAGTTACTTTCTTTTGCTTCAGACAATATGTATTCTTTTATTCCGTTTGTCCCTTAAATAGCTTTAAGGAACTTTGAAAAAAAAAAAAAAAAACACGTCATTACGAAAACACGCCTATTCAAATATATTAAAAATTTTACAACCAAAAAAGAAAATTTTCAGATTAAAGAAATCTGATATTTTTTTCATATATTCTGCTCAAAACATAGATTTGGGGTACACTAGAACCGCCTCGGCGAGGCGGTTCTAGGGTACCCACAATCTTTGTTTTTAGCAAAATAAGAACAATAATGTATACCACTGTAAACCCCGCGGTTTTATTATATAAAAGTGGGCTTTAAGGGGGTCGAAATTATCTAGGCGTGATTTCGTACTGTGAAAATATCCTCCAGAAAATACCATTATCAGGAAGCACTACATCCCCGAAGTACCAAACGAAGGATTGATCATGAAATATTTTTACGGTCATTCTCTCCCTTCAGCTGATTCAAGAAGGGCAGTTGTCAGTTTCTGGCGAAAGAATGTGCACAATACTGGTTAACCGTTTAGACTATGCCTGCCCAGTAAACGTGTCGTTAGGTAAACTGACCGCGTTCGACATGACCCCATTGGGTTGATTGGGCCGTAAAACCTCAACACAAACAAACCAAACGAAGGAGAGATGAGGAATAAACAATGACAAACGAAAAGCCACATATTTAAACCTTACATATTTTAGTCTTACACTGACCATCGTTTGTAATAAATTTTGATCATGCACTTAATGAGATTACTGAAATGATTGATTGCATGTGTTCTTCATTCATATCTACCCTTAAAATTAATGATTAAACACCGAGACGAACACAAGTATATATCACACACCACATATTTAAACCATCGACGCGCGGACACAAAAGACGTACAACAGAGGAATCACTTCAGAATTCGGTAGAAAAACTACCGGGGGTTTAACGCTTAGCACTCTGGGTAAACTTTTCTGCAGACGACATTTTGAAATATTTTTCTTATTTTTTCCAGAAAACAGGATTTGACATTTCATGCAAATTGTCTCCTGTTTTCTGGGAAAAATAAGAAAAATATCATCAGTTTGTCGTCTGCTGAAAATGCCCAGAGAATGGTTATGATTAACAAGCTTTACTCGTGCGAAACCTCGCCCTTAATTCTGATGCAGCTCCAAATTCCAAATATATTTTTGGTCTGTATAGGAGTCCTTTACCTCATCAGTGACCACGGTTGGCCCGACCACAAACATTGATAAAAAGACGAAAACCTGCTGGCTGAAAGAGGAGCAAATTCTATCGTTTTAGCGACGAGTCTTTTTCAGGAGGGTGTGTGGGGGTGGGGTGGGGAGCAAAAACAATTTCGACAGTTGTCTCACGTTTTTATGTTTCAGATGCTGCAAAGACCACGATGACTGTTATGGTGAAATCACAAAGCATTGTCGTTACTGGTATGGGTTTTTGATTGGCTATGATTACACATGCGCAGATGGCCAGTGCATATGTACAGGTACGTTTCTTAAACTTAAGTTTAAAGTATATGGAGTTCTCCTCATTCGTCCTTCGGTTATATACCGAATCTGCTGTTTTTACCTTTTGTTTTGTTCTGTATTTCCAAAGGTTTTCCTGTTCTGATTATTTTGTGACCTGTTCTCCTGTCATTAGATGCTTATTTGGAGACCGTAAAACGTCACCCCGTACCTCGATAAAATTCTAATATTATTGCTTTCCTGGTCTTTTGGGACTCCTGGCCTCATATGTTACATAAATTTTAGCATGAGGAGCTGCTGGATATTGCAATTGTTCATTTTTACTCATGAACAAACAAAAACATGACTATACCCAGAAAATGCCAAAATCACATCAACTAGTCTTTAGTATCATTTAGCTTATATAGTACTTAGAAAATAAAGGATCTCTGGCGAGAGAGCGGTGGGGGAACATGTTGCAGTTTTGCGTTATTCTTTATACACAGACTCAATCAAATCGTGTCTGCTGTGTTTCGTTTTGTCCTATATTTTCCAAAGCATCACATATCATAATATCATATTTCATTTACAGTGTAACATAACTTACTTTGGTAAATACATGTTGGATGTCATTAATTATTTATTGTTGTTTGTTTTTTATCTTATATATACAGATCAAGCTTAATAGAATATAGATTCAAACCTTCGATAGCAGCAAACACATTACGAAAACATGTCTATTCAAAAATATACTGAAAACTTTACCACCAAAAAATGAAAATTTTTCAGACAAAAAATTCAGATATTTTTCATATTTCTGCTCAAAACATAGATTGTGGGTACTCGTTAGAACCGCCTCGTCGAGGCGGTTCTAACGAGTACTCACAATCTATGTTTTAAGCAGAAATAAGAAAAATAATGTATACCCCTGTAAACCCCAGTTTTACTATATAAAAGTGGGGTTTAAAGGGGTCAAAAATATATAAGCATGTTTTCGTGATGACCATTAACAGTGAAGAACTTGATTAGACGCCGCGTTATGCAGCTTTACTGCTTATGATCATTCCATTTGTATTTACAGACGAAGATGACTGTTCTCGGAGCACATGCGAATGTGATGTTCGCTTAGCAGAGTGTCTTGGAGGAGCTGACTTCAACAGTGAATTCCAGAACTATGACAGAACCCAGTGCATTTAACCATTAGCATGCTGAACTTATATATGAATAGACGTTATTGTTCGTATTGTTTGCCCGACAATATGGTTTAACATATAATTGCAAGTCATTTAGTTTTGTTAGAAAATATGGTTTGATATTTCATTCCATCATCTCTTAAATTCATTTAAAACCTCAAACCTAATTTTCTGACAAACACAAGAAATTCGACAGTGTCAGTGATTTCCCAGTCGTTTGCTCATTTTGCCCAGCGGCATCACAGGGATATAGAAATAATATTGCCGACTGTTTTGATCTTATGTCGTTTCCCCACAGGACAAGTGAAAGTGAAAGTGAAAATTGCAACCAACATTCCAGCTAGCGTTCTACATAAATCTATAGCGGGCCGTTATCGGCCCGTCAGCTACCCTGACGGGCCGATAACGGCCCGCTATAAATTTATGTAGAATGCTTACTGGGATATACTGTTCCTGTTGATAATAACATTTGCGAATGCAGAACGTATCTTTCTATAGCGGTTGATACTTGACCTACTTTAGTTATGAGCCTCGCCATGCGAAAACGTGTCTTCGGGTATAAGCGGACAGCGAAGACCCAGATCAACCTACCCAGTAAGCATTCTACATAAATATACAGCGGGTCGTAATCGGCCCGTCAGGGTAGCTGACGGGCCGTTAACGGCCCGCTGTAGATTTATAAATAATGCCAGCTGTGTTCTTATCCTCGCTGTCTGTCCAGAGCCTTCACTGTAGGCAAACAAAATCATTAGATACTATAAAAAGTTTCAGTGGAAAGCAAAAGCCCGGATGAGACTTTGCGCATGTGCAGGATGATGTGAATCTGCACTTTTTGCGCATGCTCGAAGATTCTTCATTCGCTTGACGGGGCACAACCTTGTTTTTATGTATCTGAAAATACCATTTCTAAATGAGATTCAACTGGCCTTAAGTTGCTCTAAAATGCTACGAAGGACTGAATTATTAAGTATTATGAGAGATATACCTACGTTCATGTCGCGATCACGTATGCAACAAGATAATAGCAATAAATCACCTTTATCATGATATTTATTCATATTTCTATCGAGTATGTTTTGTTTTTGTTTTTTTTTGTTGTTGTTTTTTTATATTAAGAAAATGTTACTTGCAATAAAGAAACATTAACTAACAAAACTTGTTGCTTCTTTACCATAGAGACTACTCTTAAGGCAAAGAATTAATGAATTTATCGCTTCACAATAGGGACGGATTACTCTTAAATGAAAAAATGTTTCCGGAATAATTTGCTCCCTTTTGGAGTAACTTCTTTCCTTTAAGAGTAGCCTCTATATTTGAAGCGAAACCAGAGAGAATTTATTAAAATAATTTTCCGGAGGAGCGCAAAACAATTCCGTTCACTGGAATATGTGGGTACATTTAAAGGGGAGAGGCAACTCAGTCAAAATATATCGATCCAAACATCAATTGTAACCCTTCTAAACTGCATAGCAAAGTAAGATTTATACATTTTTTTCGCGTTGCAATAAAGACATATTTATATGCGTTGGTCTACAATTTCTAACAAGTATACTTTAAATTGAGGAATAAGCAATTTAAATTAGTCTGTCTCCAGACTCTATCTTTTCTGTCATTTTCTCTTTTCTTTTCAAAGGTATACAATCTAGTACAGCTTATAATGATTTGACAAGTTATGTCCCTCAGAGGAAAAGATAGTAGTAAAACAGTGAAATGGGATTAAAGAGACAAATACTGCTATAGGAAGTGATAAAGAATGACACTAAATGCAGAAACGACTGGAGCCAGTCTAAATTTAAATATACCCGCAATTGTTTTATACATGCATGTTTTATACATAAGATCTATGTTACAATCGTGAGTTATTAGTCTTCATTGTGGTTTGCCATTTAGTAGTGTTGAGTTTCTTTTCTGGGCCAGTATATTTTTCCTCCATGTTTAAAATGAGATCTACTCTAAACGGAAAAAAAAAACTTTCCCATGGAGCTCATATTTATGCATTAAAGTAAACAAAAAACATAATAATTGTCTCCCTTGTGAAAAAGGCGGAAAATTAATGAAGATTATCCACTCCTCTTATATGTCTAAAAACCCTTTTTATAGGTTATACAGTTGAACCTCAATGGCTCGAACAACGATGACTCATTTACCATGGCTGATTCGAACTCGTTTTTGAGTCCCTACGAAATTCTCCCGATGCCTCAAACAACAAATACTTGGATTCATCACGAAAACATGCCTATACAATATTGACCCCCTTAAACCCCACTTTTGTATACTAAAACTGGGGTTTACAGGGGTATATATTATTTTTCTTATTTCTGCTCAAAAACATAGATTGTGGGTACTCGTTAGAACCGCCTCGTCGAGGCGGTTCTAACGAGTACCAACAATCCATGTTTTGAGCAGAAATATGAAAAATATCAGACATTTTTTTATCTGAAAATTTTCATTTTGTGGTGGTAAAATTTTCTGTATATTTGAATAGGCATGTTTCGTAATGTTTGTGCGATTTTTTATTTTATTATGAAATTGTATATTGTTTTACTCATTAGAATCGCCTCATAAAACATACGTTTTTGTATATACGATAAAAATATTTCCCTAAATTATCTCATTTGCTTCTTTTTCTGGTGCTATGATTAACCCTCAGTGGCTCGAAATACCCATGTCTCGAACACAAAGATGTTTGAGCCAACGAAGTTCGACTGTATGCAGATAATAGCAAATTGCATTATTACATAAACACTTATCCATCCCAATGTTTCACCACACACTTTTTTCTTATCATACGAGCGTATCACTTTATGTTACTTATTGTTGTTGTGTTTTTTCTAACTGATTTGTTGCATTTCATTTGTTGACATAGTCATTCCTTTAATTAAAATTTGTTATACTAGTAACAACTTAGCGGAGATCTAATGGCGGTTATGAACAGTCATGTCACACTGTAGTTGAAGACGACAATCGCTATCACAGGTAAACAAAACCACTGTTTAACTGCGTAAATAGCATAGTTTTATTTAGATAAAGACTCGAGCTGAATCATAAATGCATATTTGACGCATGATTGATTATGGATGTTTTACTCTGTTTTGTGCAACAAATTGATTTTAATGGGTATTCTCTTGCTATCTGTTACTATTTGAATTTATTCATACAAAATCCTTCAGATCATTTAGTAGTTTTCCATTGTAAAAATGGATAGGTCAACATCATGAAAACACGCCTATATAATTTTGACCGCCTTAAACCCCTCTTTTATACAGTAAAACTGGGATATACAGGGGTACATATTATTTTTCTTATTTTGCTAAACAACGTAGATTGTGGGTACTCGTTAGAACCGCCTCGCCGAGGCGGTTCTAATGAGTACCCAAAATCTATATTTTTAGCAGGAGTATGAAAAATATCAGAATTTTTTATCTGAAAAATTTCCTTTCTTTGATTGTAAAATTTTCAATATATTTGAATAGGCGTGTTTTCGTAATGAAGTAATTCTGTTAGCAGACGGCAAAGGCCCTGATCAGACTGCACGGATATGCAAGTTATCTAGGCCTTCGCTGTCCGCGTATGCCCAAAGACACGTATCCGAATGGCGCAGCCCAATCACAGACCTCCAAATTCTGCTTCATAAAATTTCCTGACAATTACGCCACTGTTATAAAACAACTGCAAAAGTGGATCCCCCGGGTGGTTTCTTGATTCCCAGTTTTCCTTAAGTTTTGAACAATGTTCTCTTGTTCTCCGAAAGCATTTTCTGCTGTTCCTTAAAAGCTTTTTTGCCAATGGTATCCAAAAGATATTATTTTCATGAATTGTTCTATTGTATCCCAAAAGTTTAAACAACTGTTCCTAGTCCTCAGTAGTTTGGCAATGTACTCTTGTTCCACAAAATCCATAGAAAAAAAAAGGTAAGAGAAAAGTCCAGGGAGTGCAACAATCACAAACCGCAGCCCTTCCCAGACCCCAAGAGGAAGAGGAAACCGACAAATCTAAACAAGCACAAACCGAACAAACGTACGAAAAGCACTAAGATTAGCTCTCTCTTCCCCAAGCGAGGTAATCGCAATACTAAAAGGACTGAAAAACACAAGAACAAAATGACACACGGAAAGACATACAACAAATCGCCTCGTAGAATAAACCACAAAAAGACACGCAAAAATAAACACCAAGAATAGTTTCTTGTGATTGTGCGATTTGGGAAAATTACTAAGTAGGTCCACTACGTTATACATGTACCTCCCCTTCTCTTCCCCACCCCCCCCCCTCCCCCCCCCTCCCCCCCACACACACACATACACACGATAGAGAAAAATAAAATAAAATAATATAAAATAATTATAAAAGAAAGAGAAAGCATCACGAAAACATCCTATATAATTTTGACCCTCTTAAAACCCACTTTTATATAGTAAAACTGGGGTTTATAGGGGTATACATTATTTTTCTTATTTCTGCTCAAAACATAGATTGTGGGTACTCGTTAGAACCGCCTCGGTGAGGCGGTTCTAACGAGTACCAACAATCCATGTTTTGAGCAGAAATATGAAAAATATCGGAGTTTTTTATCTGAAAATTTTCAGTTTTTGGAGATGAAATTTTCTATATATTTGAATAGGCGTGTTTTTGCAATGGTAAAAATAGCGTGTTCGATGAAATTCGGACCTCGAATTCCTAGCCAGTACAATATATTCCTCACAAACTGAGCTGACGATTCGCTTGGATACGTCATAGTATCTAGTCAATGCTAATTTTATCTTTTTATACTTTGTTAAAAGAATATTTTATTATACCTGTAACAACAAGAAATGTCAGTAAGCAGTGCCTATTAGATACTACCCCAACTCACACTCCCCCACCCTCGGATAAAACACATTCTCGTAACAGGCTTCACATGAAGCGCAATTTCCTTTACAGACAAGATACTGAGAAAAAATGAAATTTTAACAACAAACAAAGGCCATTAAGTTTTATTAATTTTGCTATAATTGACGCCTAACAATAGGAACCTAGATCTGGTCACCATCAGTGCATATGCAATGTTTGGTCAAATTCCATAAATTTGTTCACAACACATTGATCGGAAACGAAATTTTGACAATAACAAAGGGCCATTACTGTGTTACATGGATATATCCGCGAAAACTGGCGCTGAACAATCCCAATCTAGATCTGATGAACATCAATACCCTTTGCAAAAAGTGGTCTATTTTCATCAATTCTTTCTAAAGATATATAGCGTAAACCAAATTCTGACGATAATCAAGGACCGTAACTCTGTAAAATTGCGAAAACTGACACGTAAGAATCCCAATTTAGAACTTGTTAAATTCTATGCATATGCAAAATTTGATCAAATTCTTTCAAATCGTCCACATCATGTTGTGAAGAAACGAAATTTTGAAAATAACCAAGGTTCATAACTCTGTTGAAAAATTGCAAAAAACTGACGTGTAACAATCTGAGATTTGAGGAAGGTCAATGAACATGCAAAATTTGATCAAATACCATTGATTCGTTTATAGCGGAACTGAAATTTTGGCAGCAACCAAAAGCTATAACCATGTTGTAAATTTGCAAAAACTGATACTTTATTAATCTGGTCATAGTCGATGCATATGCAAAATTTGGTCTAATTCAATCGATTCGTTCTGAAGATATTGAGCGCAAACAAAATTCTAATGATAATCAAGGGACATTACTCTGTGAAATTTAGTGAATATTGACAAATAATTACCCCAACCTAGATCTGGTTAAGGTCAATGAATATGCAAAATTTGACCACAGTTCATCGATTTGTTCACAAGACATTGAGCGGAAACGAAGCTTTGGCAATAACCAAGAGCCATAATCATGATGTATTTTTTGCAAACACTGACGCGTAACAATCAAAACGAAGATCTGGTCAATGTCAAACATATGCAAACATATGCAAAATGTGGTCTAATTCCATCAATTCATACTCCACATTTTCAGCGGGAACGAAATTCCGACGTCTAATTCCATCAATTCATTCTCCAGATACTCAGCGGGAACGAAATTCCGACGATAATCAAGTGCCATAACTATGTTGAAAATGTGTAAAAATTTACAGGAGACTATTTCAACCTAGATCTGGTTAAGCTCAATGCATATTAAAATTTTGATATTTTGATCAAATTTCATCGATTCGTCCACAAGATATAGAGCATACACGTTTTTTTAGCGAAACTAAGGGCCATCACTGTGTTGTAAATTTGCAAAAACTGACGCGTAACAATCCAAACGAAGATCTTAAACATCAATGCATACGCAATATTTGGTCTAATTTCATCATTTCGTTCTCAAGATATTGAGCACAAACGAAATTCTGACGATAATCAAGGACCATTATTATTTTTTAAAATTTGTGAAAATTGACGCGTAACAATCCGAAAGTAACTCTGGACAAATTTATTGCATATGCAAAGATTTGTCTATTTACGTCAATTCGTTCTGAAGATATTGTGCGGGAACGAAACATCACGAAAACATATATAATTTTGACCCCCTTATATAATTTTGACCCCCTTAAACCCCACTTTTATATAGTAAAACTGGGGTTTACAGGGGTATACATTATTTTTCTTATTTCTGTTCAAAGCATAGATTGTGGGTACTCGTTAGAACCGCCTCGGCGAGGCGGTTCTAACGAGTGCCCACAGTCTATATTTTGAGCAGAAATATGAAAAATATCAGAATTTTTTTTATCTGAAAACTTTCATTTTTTGGTGGTGTATTTTTCAATATATTTGAATAGGCGTGTTTTTGTAATGTGATGGAATTTGACCAAATTTTGCATGCCGTTTACAACATAATTATGGCCCTTGATTGTTGTCAAAAGTTTGTTTGTGTTTAATAACTTTTGGACGAATTGATGGAATTTGACGCATTGAAACATGATAATCCCAACCCACGTCTGGTTGAGGTAAATGCATATGCAAAATATGATCAAATGCCATCAATCCATTTACACGATTCTGAGCAGAAACGAAGTTTTGACAATAGTCAAGGGCCATAACTCTGTTGTAAGTTTGCAAAAATTTATGCAAACTGTGATCAAATTCGACTCATCACTCAGACGACTTGAGCTGAAACAAAATTTTAATAACTGCAAAGGGCCATAACCATTGCAAAATTTGATCAAATTCCGTCAACATTTCTATAAGATATCTTTCTACAACTAATTCAAATCGTATTCCTAAAAAAAGATAATATTAATCATCAGAAACACGTTTTCTCTTTAATCGTCCATATATTTTAAGTAACTAATTTCATATTTTACAGTCAAATTGTCTGAATCAAATCACTACTATGACAAACTGTAAACCAGGCATCCACCTCGGAAAAGTCATGGACCGCAATGAAATGACACGATGTCCTGTTTAAATATGACACCTTTGGTGATATTAAGTAGATCACATATAATCACGACAACAGTCCACAACAGTACCTGTGCGTCAAATAAAGACATATCGGTCTGCGCATGCGCAAAGGCTTATCTGGGTCTTCGTTTGCCGCATATATGATTTTGTAGGAATTGTTGTTGCCGACTTCTTCTGTATGCGTCATGTATACTTATTGGGTGGAATTTAGTCAAACAAGTTTTAATAAAAGGATGGACAACTTGAGATAAGTCAGTATTCAAGGTGTGTGTGTGGAAAGGGTTGGGGTGGGGGGACTTTCGTCATACAAAACAGTGAAAAAGACTATAGATATTTTTTTTTTTTTTTTTTTTTTTGCGAAAAGGGCTTGTTCACATCGGTAAATTACTGTTGTTTTCCATTTTATTATTCTGACAAAAACCAGGATAGGCTCAGAGAATGTAGCAAGAAACAAGACATTTATATAGGCAAACTAGATGTATTGTTGAGAACACTCGCGTACAATGTCAAAACATTGTGCTTGCGTGATCTCAACGGTGAAAATACAGAAGTACATCAAATTTTCGCGAAAATCTATTGTATTTTTACTGTTTTGTATGACATAGGTTTACCCTCTTGAGTATTTACACTCTCACGTCAGACCACAAGAAAATAATTAATCAATCACTTTCACTTTTTAACTTGGGGTTTCATCGATCGCGGTTTTGGACTGAGGGTTTGGGGCAAGTAGTAGCTTTATGAATATCGCCTTCACAATGCTGTCGCACATTCTCATATAAGCACCAGGCCCTTTCCGCACTGAGACCTGGCCTACGAATAATCTCCGGATCCGTTGTGAGTACAGTCTGAAGATTTTGCTGACCCTTTATTATATTGACACTGAATTCAGCAGAGGAGAGGATTTCTCTGATGAACACTTTGCCTGGCTTTGACGATGAAAAACGAAAATGATGATACTTGGTAAGGTTATGAGGGTGCTTTGGGCCCCCCGGTGGTTTGCTCTGCCGGCCGTTCTAAGGCGGTGGTCCCGGTGTTAGTCTTACTCTGTTGCTTTGTGGTTTATTCTACTGGGCGGTTTGTTGTGTGTCGTTTTGTTCTTGTGTTTTTTAGTCCTTTTAGTATTGCGATTACCTCGCTTGGGGAGGAGAGAGCTGGTCTTAGTGCTTTTCGTACGTTTGTTCGGTTTGTGCTTGTTTAGATTTGGCGGTTTCCTCTTTCTCTTGGGGTCTGGGAAGGGCTGCGGATTGTGATTGTGGCACTCCCTGGACTTTTCTCTTACCTTTTTTTGGTATCTTTCTGAAGCAGGTTTCCAGGAATACTTTCCATACATGTACAAGACCATTTTCAGAACACGGCTCAGATATTAATTGGGGAATATTTATAGACTTCGTGGTGGATGTAAGAACAACTACTGCAAGTTGAGAAATTTATGACACATAACTGTGCTTATATTTCTTCTTTATCAGACCAAAACACCAGTCAGGCCCGAACTTGGTGTGATACGGTAGCATGAATGACAACTCTATATTGGAGTTCAGGCCACGCAATGTTCTGAGACATAGATATTGAATGATGACATTGTTTTTGTTCTGACCACGACAGTTGTTAATTATGTAATAATGTTAATAATGTAGATTAAGATTTTTATAGCCGATAGCATTTTCATAGTCAAAGTAATGATTTAAAGAACAAATTGTTTCATTTGCTCCCTTGCTAGTAAGCTCCAGGTGACTTACTTTTTGAGGCACAGACTCTGCACATATACCAAACAAATGACACTTCCTCGGAGTCTTTAAATAGATCGGTCCAACTTCTTGAGGGCTGTGTGAGACTAGGGCGTTTTGGGCATAGTCAAATGTGTATTGTTTCCGCCAGTTCGTTTCCGGGCTGCTTCTGCTCATCACTGAGTGAGTTCTGAAAGTTGCTGGAATCCTCACATTGCGCTGTTTGTAATACATGTATGCACGACACTCCTTTGCTGAGGCAAGATGGTTTTGTTGTTTCAGGACGTTACTTTTCTCCTCTTCCGTATAATTCAGAGGCTTCATAATAATAATATTGTTCTGTTGACATGTGTCACATAAATCAAACGAAATTTTCATTACGGATTATGAGGTAGGTAGAACCTCCAAATTGTCTTGAATTTGGTAAGCCCAACAGCTTTGGAAGATGAATCACCACATGCTCTAGTATAAAGATTAGCTTTAGACACATCACTTGGTAGCATCATTACTGTATAATCCTTCATTTGCGGCACTCTTTCGGGTAAAGGCATTACATTATAATCTGCGAAAGTTCTAATAAAGTTGATCATTTAAACTGAGAGCATTCGCGGCACATCACCCTGTGTTATCATGCGTTCTCGAAGTGAATTCGCAAGTATCATAATGCTTGCAAATGTTTCTATATCGCGTATGTCTTACTCCATGCGCAAAGAGATACATGGCCTTATAGATTACTTGTCTACCATGTAAGGAAAACTTAACAATTGCTCTACCATGTACGAAAAACTTAACAATTGCTCGCTGCCTATCTTTTCTTCCTTATAAGTAGATGTTTGGTTTGTACGTGCTGAGATAAATCTGTTCTCTTGCAAGTTCGCGAACAAAATGAGATCCAAATTTTCCTACGGAAACTTGGTCATGTGCATTCTGATTTCTTCTAGGGTTGGCTTCATAACACGGCTTTCCTGAAAGAAATAAAGGTCCGTTTCGTGCATTTTCTTGCCCTCTTGGATCACGGTCAAGGTCAAAAGTCAAGGAAAATATAAGCTTTATTAAAGAGCACAGAATTATAGGAACACTACAGTCATTACGATAATGTATCAGTAATAATCTCTAGAATCTGAATACCAGGGTAGATACTAGGATGGACGTTACTGCACAGACAAAGGAACGGAAACTTACGTGCCTTCATGGCACTGCTAAACCAGGCGAGACAGAAATGTTCAAACGTTAGCAAGCACGCCAATCTACTGGTAGTAAAACTAAGACAAAGGGTAATGGTAGCAAAAACAGGCTGTGTTTCGGGTCTGTTAACCAACGTGATCACGGTCTGCTAATGCTAATAGAATAGTCATTGTACAACGTGTATAGGTTTAAACGTGTATTTTATTATTTTACTATTATGTAAAACGCTGAAAAAGAGTTGTTATGCCACATTACGAAAACAAGCCTGTTCAATAATATATAAAAATTTACCTCTAAAAACTGAAAATTTTCAGATAAAAAACTCTGATAGTTTTCATATTTCTGCTAAAAACAGAGATTGTGGGTACTCGTTAGAACCACCTTGGCAAGGCGGTTCTAACGAGTACCCACAATATATAGTTTTGAGCAGAAATAAGAACAAGAGGCCCACGGGCCACGGTTCGCTCACCTGAGTGACATAGCCACTGCAGACATGCAGATGTTCCCAATAATATATGCAAAGATTCAGCCATAAGGCATCCTCGGTTTTGGAGAATAAGATTTTTAAATGTTTTTTTCCCATACAAATGCATAGGGAAGCAAACTTGTACGACCATTATTTTAGCAACTTTGGTAGACCCCCTGTCCCCGATGATTTAAGCAAAGATTCAGCCCCAAGGCGTCCTCGGTTCTGGAAGAGAAGATTTTTAAAAGGTTTTTACCATATATGGGCATAGCGGCCATCTTGGTCAATAAACCGCGACCATTTTAGCAATCTTTCATTCCCCCAACCTAAGGAGGCTCCATATGAAATTTGTGCAAAATTGGCCCATAGGCTCCAGAGGAGAAGTCGTTTGAAATTCTGAATATTTTTCCCATACAAATGCATGGGGAAGCAAAATTGACCTCACGGTAAAAGGTCAAATGTCAATGTACGACCATTATTTTAGCAACTTTGGTAGACCTCCAGTTTCCGATGATATACATTGTATGTAAAGATTCAGCCACAAGGAATCCTCGGTTTTGGAGAACAAGATTTTTAAAGGTTTTTCCCATACAAATGCACAGGAAAGCAAACTTGACCTTGCCGTAAAAAGTTCATGTCAATATACAACATTTATTTTAGCAATTTTGGTAGACCTCCCGTCCCCAATGACGTATGCAAAGATTCATCCCAAGGCATCCTCGGTTTGGAGAAGAAGATTTTTAAAGGTTTTTACCATATATGGGCATGGCGGCCATCTTGGTCAATGAACTGCGACCATTTTAGCAATCTTTCATTCCCCCAACCTAAGGAGGTTCCATATGAAATTTGAGCAAAATTGGCCCAGAGGCTCCAGAGGAGAAGTCGTTTGAAATTCTGAATATTTTTCCCATACAAATGCATAAGGAAGCAAAATTGACCTCAAGGTAAAAAGGTCAAATGTCAATGTAAGACAATTATTTTAGCAACTTTGGGAGACCTCCAGTTTCCGATGATATATGTAAAGATTCAGCCACAAGGCATCCTCGGTTTTGGAGAAAAAGATTTTTAAAGGTTTTTCCCATACAAATGCATAGGGAAGATTTTTAAAGGTTTACGGGCATGGTGGCCATCTTGGTCAACTAACCGCGACCATTTTAGCAATCTTTCATTCCCCTAACCTAAGGAGGTTCCATATGAAATTTGACCAAAATTGGCCCAGAGGCTCCAGAGAAGATGTCATTTGAAATTCTGAACATTTTTCCCATACAAATGCATAAGGAAGCAAAGTTGACCTTACCATAAAAAGGTCAAATGTCAATGTACGACCATTATTTTAGCAACTTTGGTAGACCTCCAGTTTCCAATGATATATGTAAAGGTTCAGCCATAAGGCATCCTCGGTTTTGGAGAACAAGATGTTTAAAGGTTTTTCCCATACAAATGCATATGGAAGCAAACTTGATATTGCCGTAAAAAGGTCAAATGTCAATATACGACATTTATTTTAGCAATTTTGGTAGACCTCCCGTCCCCGATGACTTATGCAAAGATTCAGCCCCAAGGCATCCTCGGTTCTGGAGAAGAAGATTTTTAAAGGTTTTTACCATATATGGGCATGGCGGCCATCTTGGTCAATGAACCGCGACCATTTTAGCAATTTTTCGTTCCCCTAACCTAAGGAGGCTCCATATGAAATTTGAGCAAAATTGGCTCAGGGGCTTCAGAGGAGAAGTCGTTTGAAAATGTTAACGGACGGACGCACGGACGGACGGACGAAAAGTGATCACAATAGCTCATCCTGAGCATAGCTCAGGTGAGCTAAAAATATTGTATACCCCTGTTAATCCCAGTTTTACTATATAAAAGTGGGGTTTACGGGAGTCGACATTGATGGTATGCGAACAGCGAATGTCCCGATCAGCATGCGCATCAGTACAGTCTGATCTGGACATTCTCTAGTCGTTGAGATATTCATTGATTCTCTAAGCGGACAATGCAGGCCCATATCAACATGTGCGAAGGCACAAGCTGATCTGGACCTGCGTTATCCGCAAATTGCATAAGGACACTTTTCGTACGTTGCGCGTAATAACAGTGTATACCTTAGGGCTGTGCATCTGCACCCAAAGTTTTCGTTGTTTCTTAGCCATGACTCAGATTTTGAATTCAAAAGCAAACGATATGAAAAAGATTTGCTTTTTCAGGCAATGTAGGTATCTATCGCTCTTTTGTAGATGAAAAATTGAATTTTAACGATTTGTTTCTCTATTCTGAGCTAGAACACAAAGCGGCGTACTAAATGTTAAGTGAAAAAAAAATTGAGTGAGGATACACAAGTAAAACATGAAATTTATAAATCAAAAAATAAAAAAAAAACAGATAACGGGCATTTTCCAATTACAGTCGAACCTCAATGGCTCGAACATCTTTGGGACCATGGAAATTCGTTCGAGACATGGGTAGTTCGAGCCACTGAGGGTTAATCATGGCACCAGTTCAGGAAGCAAATAGCGATAATTTAGGGAAATCTTTTCGATTTTCTACACAATGATTGTATGTTGAGTGTACTCATTAGAATCGCCTCGATGAGGCGATTCTAATGAGTACACACAACATACAATTCCATGATAAAATAAGAAAAAATCCCTAAATATTTGTTTTCTTGATCTATTGGAAGAATTTTGTAGGGACTGAAAAAAGAGTTCGAATCATCCACGGTAAACGAGCCATCCGTGGTCGAGCCATTGAGGTTATACTGTATTCTTGCATAAAACTTGCATCGAACTTGTCAAAAACATGGAAGAGAAAACAGAGATAAAATAAATACAAACATGTTTAGAAGTTAAAAAAAATTAACCAGTGAGGATCGAATTCGGGAGCCTCCGATCACAACGCAACGCCTTACCCCTACAAAATCAGGTCACGTGTGAGTGATTAAGTATGTACATAAATCTTGACATGCCATTATGACGTCAGCATTCTTTCGATTACTCTTTGTTTTCTTTCAAATACATTGATAAACCAACGATTGTTTTACTTCTTCAGGTGTCATGTAGCAGAAGCGAGTGTACAGGTATAGCTATGGCTGTTGTGAGTCATCATATTCTACCACATTTAAGATACATTTGCGTGACGAAACAAACGTGTATTGGTTGAAAACAAAAATATATAACTACAAATAAATAACTACAGATGTTTTAGTGGCTTTTCTTTGCATTGATGTTTGCCACATCAGGGTAACTCCTATTATGAAAATCTGGAATTTTCCTGTCCTGTTCTAAATTTAGGGTCGTCACCAAAATAGAGGCATTAAAGTTAATGTGTAATGTAGATAGCCACTAAGGATTATCATGACTGAAAAATATAATAATAATACTTGAAAAAAAAAGAGAAAAAAATCCAGGGAGTGCCACAATCACAAGCCGCATCCCTTCCCAAACACCAAGAGGAAGAGGAAACAGACAAAACCAAACAAGCGCAAACCGAACAAACGTATGAAAAGCACTTAGATTAGCTCTCTCTCTTCCCCAAGCGAGGTTATCACAATGCTCAAAGGACTCAAAACACAAGAAAAATAACCCTAGGAAAAACTTAAAACAATTCGCCTCGTAGAATAAACCACAAAGCAAAAAAGAGTAAGACTAACACCGGGACCACCGCCTTAGAACGGTCAGTAGAACAAACCACCGTGGGGTTTAGAGCACTTTAACAGCTAGCCAACTTCACCCTGGTCCCAATGCTACTCTTAATCCAGAAAAAAAAAAACATAAAAACTCAGTATGCATTAAGACTCCCATCAAAGCGAAAACATAAAAATCAAATTAATCACAAAGACGAGTACTCATGGCTAATTCTACTGTGTAACAGAGTAAATGAAAACCAATAGTCGAACCACGGCGGGCCAAGCCATATCGTCAAGCCCCAACTCACTGGTTAAATTTCAACGAAGAGGCCGTCATTGAGTCTGAGGACCGATCTGCCGTCGTGCAATTTAAGAGTGAAGCATACATTTGTAGCCATCAACAATGATTGGGTTGATAACTAGGAATGCATTCTGCCGCATAATATCCAGGTTATAGCCAATTCATTTATAACGGTTAATTAGCTTTCTGAATTGCTCCGAAAAGTTAGACTTCCCATACTTTTTCTAAATCTGTACACTAAGTCACCGTAAAATCTTGGTTCCGATATACCCTGCTGCAGAAGTGTTTTCAAACTGACGTATATTTTTTTTACTAAGACACTGTGTCTGCGATAAAATTTCGAAAATGTCTTTCGAAGTTTTCATTAACGATAGCCCCGCCCGCCTAAGTTTGGCAGTAAGTGCTTTATAACGTCAGTTAGAGTCACTTAGATTTGAAGAAGCTCTGGCGAATATAAATTATTTAATCTTATATTAATTTTATAATGAATTAATGACATTTTGGGGTAACAAATTGGCTTTTACCGTGTACAGTCTGGGCAACGAGGGTAGACTTTGACAGGTGTAATTAAAACGCTGGCTATGCAAGTTTCCAATGAAATAAATTATTCAGTTTTATTGGAAAGGTTTCTCTTAATTATTCTAAAATTTAATGTTGCTATCTGCTGGATGATACTAAGAATTTTCCTTTGAAAGTGCCCAGCTAAGACTGGCTGGGGAACTTCTGCATTTTCGATAGCTAAGTTGCTCTGACTGTAAGTGGTAAATATCAAAATAAAGAAAGGCCACTAAAACGTCAGAGAAGAATCGGACTACAAAGTACCTTACCATCTTCCAATTGACAGCCACACCTGCTATCTCTAAACCGCTGCACATCGCTATCTTCATCTCGCAGTTAAAAAAGTACTTGAACATTATTGTATTAACATTTTAGGACACAAAGACCCTGTGAAATTGAAAAGTTCGTCATAAAATTCATTGAACACACACATACACACGCGCGCGCGCGCGCGCGCGCCCGATACAGATTAACCTGTGCATTTGTAAAGTCTGGTCTTCCGTTGCCTGCTGAACCAAATCAGTGAATACTTGCACATTACAAAAACATACCTATTCAAATATATAGTAAATTTCACCACCAAAAACTAAATATTTTCAGAAAAAAAGAATAACTGATATTTTTCATATTTCTGCTCAAAACATATTTTGTGTTTACTGCTTAGAACCGCCTCGGCAAGGCGGTTCTAACGAGTATCCAACATCTATGTTTTTGAGCAGAAATTAGAATATATTTACCCCTATTAACCCAAATTTTACTATATAAAAGTTTGGTTTAAGGTAGTCAAAATTATATACGCATGTTTTCGTGTTGAATGCTTAACAGTCTGACAATCTTTTTCTTTAGCTTGACGTCATAATCTGCCTTGTTTAACGTTTTTCCGAATGTCAACTGCCCCATGAAAAAGTTAATCGCTGATGAGGTTTAATTATTCGACTGGCAAGAGCAATTTTAATTTAAAATCGCTATAATAGTCGACTGGTAATAACAATCCGGAATAAATTTTCAGACTAAAATCAAAAAGAACAAGAGGCCCACGGGCCACGATTCGCTCACCTGAGTGACATAGCCACTGCAGACATGCAGATGTTATGCAACATTTATCCAATCCTATCATCGCAACTAATGAAAATATCATCATTTGAGCAGTTCTTAGTTTTGAAGAAGAATATATGGGCCTGACAGTCAATGGAGCATGATCATGAATAAACTATCAATCACATTTCAACAGAAGGATCAATGTGAAATTTGGTGGAAATTGGCTAAGTGGTTTCTGAAGAATCGTGATTTTATACATGTAAACAGCACAGTGGCAGGGACATATTATAAATATAAACCAGATGATAGCCATCTTAGATTTCCAATCAGAACAATTTTAACTACTGTTGATCTACAAGTCACTTCGATACTTTCAATATAAATGTATATGGCCCACACAAATAGGGAAGCAAATTTGACCTTGGAGGTAAAAAGGTCAAATGTCAACATAAACCATCATTTGAGCAATTTTGTAGATCTCCTGTCCCCTATAATTTGTGCAAAGATTAGGACCCAGGGCTTATTTGGTTATGGAGAAGAAGATTTTTAAAGGTTTTTACCATATATTGGCATGGCAGCCATTTTGATCAATGGACCATACCCATTTTAGCAATCTTTCATTCTCCTGCCCACGGAGGCTCCGCATGAAATTTGAGCAACACTGGCCCGGAGGCTTCAGAGGAAAAGCCATTTGAAATTATCAACATTTTTTCCATACAAATGTATGGCGCCCATACAAATGCATACAGAAGCAAACTTGACCTCGCCGTAAAAAGGTTAAATGTCAATGTATGACAATTATTTTAGCAACTTTGGTAGACCGCCCGTTCCAGATGATATATGCAAAGATTCAGCCACAAGCCATCCTCGGTTTTGGAGAATAAGATTTTTAAATGTTTTTTCCCATGCAAATGCATAAGGAAGCAACTTGACCTTGCCGTAAAAAGGTCAAATGTCAATGTATGACCATTATTTTAGCAACTTTGGTAGACCCCCTGTCCCCGATGATTTATGCAAATATTCAGCCCCAAAGCATCCTCTGTTCTAGAGAAGAAGATTTATAAAGGTTTTTACCATATATGGGCATGGCGCCCATCTTGGTCAATGAACCGTGACCATTTTAGCAATCTTTTGTTCCCCCTACCTAAGGATCCATATGAAATTTGAGCAAAATTGGCCCAGAGGCTCCAGAGAAGAAGTTGTTTGAAATTATGAACATTTTTCCCATACAAATGCATAAGGAAGCAAAATTGACCTTAACGTAAAAAGGTCAAATGTCAATGTACGACCATTATTTTAGCAATTTTGGTAGCCCTCTTGTTCCCAAAGATATATGCAAAGATTCAGCCATAAGGCATGCTCAGTTTTGGAGAACAAGATTTTTAAAGGTTTTTCCCATACAAATGCACAGGGAAGCAAACTTGACCTTGCCGTAAAAAGGTCAAACGTCAACGTACGACAATTCTTTCAGCAATGTTGGTAGACCTCCCGTCCTCGATGATTCCTGCCAAGGTTCAGCCCAAAGGCATTCTCGGTTCTGAAGGAGAAGATTTTTAAAGGTTTTTACCATATATGGGCGTGGCGGCCATCTTGGTCAACGGACCGTGACCATTTTAGCAATTTTTCGTTCCCCCACCCTAAGAAGGCTCCATATGAAATTTGAGCAAAATTGGCCCAGAGGCTCCAGAGGAGAAGTTGTTTGAAATTCTGGTCATTTTTCCCATACAAATGCATAAGGAAGCAAAATTGACCTTAACGTAAAAAAGTCAAATGTCAATGTACGACCATTATTTTAGCAATTTTGGTAGCTCTCCTGTTCCCAAAGATATATGCAAAGATTCAGCCATAAGGCATGCTCGGTTTTGGAGAAGAAGATTTTTAAAGGTTTTTCCCATACAAATGCATAGGGAAGCAAACTTGACCTTGCCGTAAAAAGGTCAAACGTCAACGTACGACAATTCTTTTAGCAATTTTGGTAGACCTCCCGTCCCCGATGATTCCTGCAAAGGTTCAGCCCCAAGGCATTCTCGGTTCTGGAGAAGAAGATTTTTAAAGGTTTTTACCATATATGGGCGTGGCGGCCATCTTGGTCAACGGACCGCGACCATTTTAGCAATTTTTCGTTCCCCCATCCTAAGGAGGCTCCATATGAAATTTGAGCAAAATTGGCTCAGCGGTTTCAGAGGAGAAGTCGTTTGAAAATGTTAACGGACGGACGCACGGACGGACGGACGCACGGACGGACGACGGACGAAAAGTGATCACAATAGCTCATCCTGAGCAGAGCTCAGGTGAGCTAATAACACTAGTTAAGACGTTACGAGAATTTATCCAACTTTTGGTGTTATCTCAGTTAACTTCCGTAAGATATTGTTCAAGACCGATGGGTTTTTTAATTCACAAAGATCAACATGTTCATATAAACTATCGTATGCCATTGGAAACATTTGAATACTCAGGGTTAGATAACGGTCCAACACCAAGATTCTCCAATGATACTAAGTAGATAGCTAATCGTTATCCAATTTCCTCGCTACCCCACTCCTCCTTGCATCTTCAGTGTCTCCTCGCCGATCACCATAACTTCACCTACATTGTATCACACATTCTCCTCTCTTACCGCCTATTTACCACCAGACGCAGCAACCAACATAGTTTCGTTTGGTGAAATCTCTGCACATTAGTAGCTAAATTACTCATTTGGAAAAAAAAAACAATCTATAGAACATTTATAAATGTACTTGAAGATTTATTTTATGACGTTGCTACGTCAGAAATCATGGATTCTTTTGTGGGTTCTTTTTAAAAATCAGAAGTCCGTCAAAAGGTCTACTCATAAAAACTGCCAAGCTTTGCTGCCGCCATTTAAGTGTTTTACAGTAGTTTAAATCCAAATAAATACGTCCGAGTATATCTCAAAATGTAATGTAACTAACTAACAAAATGTAATGCAACACAGAACATTACTCCACATCCATAACGTCGCCAATAGTCATGTTCTGGGGATTGTAAAAATCCTAAAGAACATCACAAAAATATGCCTATATAATTTGACCCCCTTAAACCCCACGTCGTTTATATGGTAAAATTGGGGTTTACAGAGGTATACATTATTTTTTTTATTCCTCATGCACATCCCCACCCACCCTACACTTCATATACGGCTTAATATCTCAGGAACCGTTCAGAACCCCACCACCTTCAGTTCACTTAAGGCTTAATATTTCGGACACTGCTCATATACCCACCCTTAAACCATATATATCATTGTTCCTTATGATAAGATACATTCATTGACACCGACCGTGGGTCCCCGTGGGGTGGGGTGGGGTGGGGTATGCCCCATCCCACCTCGAAAACAATTCAGATCCCCCATCCCATATTCAGATCCCCACCAAACCATATATAATGTTGCTCCTTATGACAAGACGCATTCAATGACGCCAACCGGGGATTCCCCAGGGTATGCCCCATCCATTTCAGTTCACATGTCTTAATATCTCGGAAACTGTTCAGAATCCCACCCCTAAACCATATATATATTTTGTTCCTAATGCAGATATGGATATGAAGTTTTTGCAAAACGATTTCAGTAGTGCCATCTGACCAGGGACTGCACTTTTTGCCTTCAAATAAATGTTTGAAGAAATGATATTGAATAACAGGAACCCTCAAATTTTAAAATGGAGCTTCGTAAGGGAGAAGTACCCACTAGTATGATTATGTTAAGATCTACACTTCTTAAACTATATTATGCCAAGCATAAAGGGTTTGAAAATGCTTTTCATCACGAGAACACACCTATATAATTTTGACCCCCTTAAACCCCACTTTTATATACTAAAACTGGGGTTTACAGGGGTATACATTAATTTTCTTATTTCTGCTCAAAAACATAGATTGTGGGTACTCGTTAGAACCGCCTCGGCGAGGCGGTTCTAACGAGTACCCAGAATCTATGTTTTGATCAGAAATATGAAAAATATCTGAATTTTTTATTTGAAAATTTTCATTTTTTTGGTGGTAAAATTTTCAGCATATTTGAATAGGCGTGTTTTCGTAATGTCTTCTGCTGACGAATTGAAATGAAAACGGGGGTCCACATGGGAGCTCATTTTAGTATTGGGGGTTTATTTGGGAGACTTTATAATCGGTAGATTATAGTCATATCTTGTTTCCACCGGCATTCGGCTGGTCGATATTTTTATTATGAAATGGGCTTCAGAGAATAGAGGTTAATTTCTGTACCGGCTTGAATGTATTTCGTATTCAAACTGACTATAGCAGGGAAAAGGGACCGGCTTGGATGTATTTCGTAGCGAAATTTAAATTGCAGAGAAAAAGGACAAATGGTTTGAGAAAGAAGATGTAGTTTCCTTCAGATGAATAAGTTTTACACCATGTAAAGAAGGTTCCAAGTGTAATTGACCATTCCTTTAACACGTCCCATGCTATGAGCAAATTAAACAGACGCCAAACTAATGATATTTCCATAGTTTTCCTGAAAAAAAAAGGGGTCGACACTTCATGTTTATTGGAGACAATTAGTAAGAAAAGTCAAATCCTATTTTCTCGGAAAAAAAAGAAAAATATTTCAAAATGCCTTCTGCTAAAAATTATACCAAGAGTGCTATTAAGCATTAAATAAAATTTATTCAGCTCAAACAAACAAGCTGACAAAGCAAATCGTTTATATCAAACAGATTTTTCAAGAATATGAACGGGAACAATTGAGGTACACTGAGTAAAAAAGAAGTACACTAAGTCAATCTTGGATAACTGGTAGATGACGGAAAAGACGCAGGTGTGTTACAGGCCCTTAAAGTTTAATACTCTCAATAGGCTCTCCTTTTAGTAGTGCCATCTGACCAGGGACTGCACTTTTTGCCTTCAAATAAATGTTTGAAGAAATGATATTGAATAACAGGAACCCTCAAATTTTAAAATGGAGCTTCGTAAGGGAGAAGTACCCACTAGTATGATTATGTTAAGATCTACACTTCTTAAACTATATTATGCCAAGCATAAAGGGTTTGAAAATGCTTTTCATCACGAGAACACACCTATATAATTTTGACCCCCTTAAACCCCACTTTTATATAGTAAAACTGGGGTTTACAGGGGTATACATTAATTTTCTTATTTCTGCTCAAAAACATAGATTGTGGGTACTCGTTAGAACCGCCTCGGCGAGGCGGTTCTAACGAGTACCCACAATCTATGTTTTGATCAGAAATATGAAAAATATCTCAATTTTTTATTTTTTGGTGGTAAAATTTTCAGCATATTTGAATAGGCGTGTTTTCGTAATGTCTTCTGCTGACGAATTGAAATGAAAACGTTTAAAGAGCTCTAAGTAAATAATTGTCACACTTTCAATGTTCATTTATATATAGCTCTAAACTAATGTAACAGGAGAAAAAATGGAAATAACATTTTCAACGACCGGGGATCGAACCCGGTCCGCTGGACTCAAAGTCCTACACTCTACCACGTCGTTATAAAAGCCGGCTTGTACCGCAAAGCAGTACAAGTGTAACATATATCTATACCCGGTGACATTCTCCCCCTCAAATTTGAAATTCGTCCCTGAATTTCTAGGAGTCCGAGAATCACGTGAAATGAGACTCAAGGAGTTTTATGCACACATGTGGGTTATTTACGGTGGGCGCCAAATGTAACAGGAGAAAAAATGGAAATAACATTTTCCCCGACTGGGGATCGAACCCGGTCCGCTGGACTCAAAGTCCTACACTCTACCACGTCGCTATAAAAGCCGGCTTATACCGCAAGGCAGTACAAGTGTAACATATATCTATACCCGGTGACACTAATAAATGTCACGCTTTCAATATGGCTGTTCCTTAAAGAATATATTTAAACAATTCTAAACTGTCAATTGTCGCACTCTCAATGATCGTTCCTTAAAGGATATATTTATAGAGCTCTAAAATAATAATTGTCAAACTCTTACTAGTCATTCTATTTTGAATACATTTAAAGAGCACTAAACTCATAACGGCACACCCTCAATTGTCACTTTAGAATACATTTAAAGAGCTCTAAACTAATAAATGTCACACTTTCAATGGTCACCCACTTTAGAATACATTTAAAGAGCTCTAAACTAATAATTGTCACACTCTCAATAGTCATTCGTTTTAGAATGTATTTAAAGAGCTCTACGGTTTACTTCTTATTTGTGAAATCCCTAGTCATTACTCGTTCGTATTGCAGCCTGCCCAATTGGCCGTAGTCATTACTCGTTCGTATTGCAGTCTGCACAATTGGCCCTACACATTACTCGTTCGTATTGCAGCCTGCACAATTGGCGTACGTAGCTCGGAGCTTGTGTAATTTGTGTAAGGAACTAATATCTACGTAATATAGTTCAAGTACCATTGTAGTTGTAGAGAAGTATTTGTTTCTTTGCACTGTGAATTGACTGTCGAAGAGAATCATCCACGTAGTTAAGAATTTGTTTATCATCAGTTTTGTTCATAGAAAAGCATTCACCTTTCTTCCATTCAGGTCGACATTTTCTATAATGATGCAATCTTGCAATTCTTTTATCCAATTTGACTCTGCAACAATAAGTGTGAGTGTAAAGATTATCAAATATCATCAGGAAAACGTGTCCCCATTAAACCCCACTTTTCTTGTATAGTAGAACTGGGGTTTACAGAGCTATACATTTCTTTTTCTTATTTCTTATTTCTGCTCAAAACATAGATTGTGGGTACTCGTTAGAACCGCCTCGTCGACGCGGTTCTAACGAATACCCAATATCTTCTTTTGAGCAGAAACATGAAAATTATCAGATTTTTATATCTGAACATTTTCGGGGTTGTTTTTTTTTGGGGTGATAAAATTTTCAGTTTATTTGAAGAAGCATGTTTTCATAATGTCATACAAATATCGTATTTACCCTAAGTATTGGGAAACACATGTCTGAGAAAACAGTGTAGATCCAGGTCAGACGCCACTAGCCGCCACTCCTAAGGTATTTTGCCACTATCCATATAACATTAACAAGTCTATGTAATGTACATCTCATTGTTTGCCATAATATATAGTGAAAATAAGGTATGTAGGGGTTAGGGGGTATATTATCAGAGAGATTTTCAGAAATTTTGAATTTTCAAACATTTAAGTGAAATTCCCCAAGAAATACCACAACCACAAAGCAGTCTTCCCGAGGCAGCGAAAAGGAGACAAGAGGAAAAAAATAATGACAAAACGAAAGACAAATACGTATGAAACCACCGACGTAAAAGTAAAACCAGCCTTTGGGTATGTTTTTCTAGCACATTACCAAAACACGCCTATTTAAATATATTGAAAATTTCACCTCCAAAAACTGAAAATTTTCAGATAAAAAATTCTAATATTTTTCATATTTCTGCTTAAACCATAGATTGTGGATACTCGTCAGAACCGCCTCGGCGAGGCGATTCTTACGAGTACCCACAATCTATGCTTTTTAGGAAAAATAAGAAAAATACTGAATACCCCTGTAAACCCGAGTTTTACTATATAAAAGAGGGATTTAAAGGGGTCAAAATTATATAGGTATGTTTTCGTAGTGAAACAATTATTGTTTAAATTCGACTGATTGTGCGCAATAATCAAAATCTTTCTCATTGTCTGTTTTATATGGTGAAGCTCTAAGATGGCTTATATAGATGTAAATAAAAGTGGCATTTTCATTTATTGCTAATTTCTTCATGTGGGTACATGTTGTGGCTACTCACTACAAGCGACTCCGCGAAGAGGTGCTTCTAATGAGTACTCAAAACATATGCTTTTTGTGAAGAAATGAGAAAATATCATTTTGCTTTAGTTGAGAAAATATCATTTTGCTTTAGTTGAAAACATCCTCTAGTCTAGAGCTATGGCAAAGAAGCACAACCGACTCTCGTTATCTCGAATTCCAAGGGACTTTCTAAAATACTTCGAGATATCCGTATCTCGATATCAGATTTGCAGATTTGAGGAAAAAATAATTCGCACAACCACATTTACAACAAAGTAAATATGTAATTGGACTCTTGAAGTTAGAGATATATTGAAAATATTGTGGAAAAGAGGAGAAATTGCTTCTTAGGAGCAATTTCTCCTCCTTTCCACTATATTTACCTGTTGTTTGATTTTCATGTTTAGGCAGGGACTAGATTTTCACTTCGAGATAAGCGGTTATTCGAGATAAGTGAGGTCGACATAACGAGAGTCAACTGTATATTGAAAATTTCACCACCAAAAAATGAAAATTTTGATATTTTTCATATTTCTGCTCAAAACATAGATTGTGGGTACTCGTTAGAACCGCCTCCGGGAGGCGGTTCTAACGGGTACCCACAATCGATGTTTTGAGCAGAAATAAGAAAAATAATGCATACTCTCTAAGCCCCAGTTTTAC
Organism: Anodontia alba; assembly: GCA_964016985.1. Lineage (NCBI taxonomy): Eukaryota > Metazoa > Mollusca > Bivalvia > Lucinida > Lucinidae > Anodontia > Anodontia alba. Next base: position 61,168,198 of record OZ024824.1, on the reverse strand, counting down.
TGTATGAAAAGGGGGTTTAAGGGGTTCAAAATTACATAGGTATGTTTTCGTGATGAAATGGCCAATACTTGGTACTTGTCTGGTAGCAGTTCCTACAAAATCTTCACATCAAGAACGGAATGGTAATTCATGTTATCTATGTCACATGAAATTAACTTCCGCATCTCAATGTAGTTGATACAGAGCTTGTACGAGTCACGGCAAGTGTCAGAGTAAATTGTATCCCAGATTGTTCACAATTTCTATATCAAAAGCAACCATCGAATATACAAATCTGCTAATATCTACTGCAGAATTGTCTGAGTTATACGTTTTGTCCAATTCTGGTATCAAAGCATACAAAATAACTTCAAAAACAGGCAATAAATTTGGAACTATTTATTATCGAACTTTATCACATCATGAAATCATGCCTGTATAATACTGGCCCCCTTAAACCCCACTTTAATATAGTGAAACTTGGGTTTACAGGGGTATACATTATTTTTCTTATTTCTGCTCAAAAACATAGATTGTGGGTACTTCTTGGCGAGGCGATTTTAACGAGTACCCACAATCTATGTTTTTTAGCAGAAATATGAAAAATATTAGAAAAATATTAGAATTTTTTATCTGAAATTTTTTTTTATCTGTCAGTGATAATTTTCAGTTTATGGAGGTGAAATCTTCTATATATTCAAATAAGCAGGTTTTCGTAATGAGAATGGAACCAGTCCGGTGCTCTGTTAATGTCAGCAGTCCGTGATCTATAAGGCTTAAGCCGAACCTGCTGTTTTCTGTCCTTGATTTAGTCTTATTTCCAAAGGATCTCCGTATCAAAATATTTTATTTTTGCTGCATCTGTTGCAAAGTGGAGGCCGTAGACGATATATAATTTTTGTATTATATAATTTTTGGAATTTTTGGGTGCATACATTATATGCAACGTAGAGTTCCGCAAAACGTCGCCATAAACTTCCATAATATAGCTTATATCATAATTCTCTTTGGGACTGCTGAGCTCGTATTTGTTTTTTTTTGTTTTTTTTTTTTTTTTTTGTTTTTTTTTTTTTTGTAAGACGTTTAGGGATTGTGGCTTTGTTCATTATTCCTCATGCATAGACTCAATCAAACCGAGACAGTTTTTTTAACTACTCTACATTACGAAAACACGCCTATTCAAATATATAGAAAATTTCACCTCCAAAAACATCATTTTTAGAGAAAAAAAACTCTGATATTTTTCAAATTTCTGCTCAAAACATAGATTGTGGGTACTCGTTAGAACCGCCTCGGCGAGGCGGTTCTAACAAATACCCACAATCTATGTTTTCGAGCAAAAATAAGAAAAATAATATATACCCCTGTAAACCCCAGTTTTACTATATGAAAGTGGGGTTTAAGGGGGTCAAAATTATATAGGCATGTTTTCGTCATGATATTATCAGAGACTATCCCATGTCAGCACAGTGTGTGATCATAGAAGCTATCTTATAGTGCTAGTAGACATTTTTCACGAAGACCGAATTAGGACTTAAGAAGATAGAGAGCGGAGTTACACGCCGGGTTGTTCTCAACGTTACCTTTAACTATAGTAAAAGGCGTATCTAGCAAAACGGAGAACACAGTGTATCCAAACTGTGGAATCTTGTATGCAAGTGTTTGACAAATGGGGTGCTTTATCAACCCCATAAATAAGTTGCTGTGTAAATCTCGGTTTGGATGTTATAAGTAAAGTCAAGTACGTAAAATGTTTAATACGTATTTGGTAAAGTATATCATATCACGAGGGCGGAGTGCGAGTTACATACATCTAACTATAGTTGACCGACGGAGCGCCATTTATAAATTTACTTACAATTGACTGAGAACCCCTTTCTTTGTACGAAATATTTTTTTCTAAACTGGTCTTTTTTTATTACAACACTTAAAAGGAACAATACCCTAGGCTTCATATCCTGCCTAGTCTCCAAACCTCTGTTTTTACGCGCAAATACAACTGGCGTTGCGTCCAGTGGTTTATTACATGATAGAATATGGATTTATTTCTACCGTCTCTATCGGTGCGCTGTGAAAAACATAGATTAGCCTATTTCATTCCATTCTTTCTTATCATCATTCTGTTGTCACAGAGAGAAGGGTTAATGTTGAGTCAGCATAACTGAAACTAATGAAAAGTAGGTCAAAACAACCCAATTTTTTTTATTTTATTTTATTATTTTTTTTCGGATCAGGTGAGTTCCATGGTAAAATGTACTAGAGACTTCGCCTCAGGTGAGTTCTCTTGAGACTTTGCTTCATGTCAGTTCCATGACGACTTCAACTGAGGTGAGTAACCTGCAGATTCGCCTCAGGTGAGTTCCAGGGAAACTTAGCCTTAGCTGAGTTCCCTGGGGACTTCGCCTTAAATGAGTTCTTTACAGACTTTGTCTTATCTGAGTTTCCTGGAAACCTTTAAACTCAGGTGAGTAACCTTGAGATTCTACTCTGATGAGTTCCATGGAAACTTCGTCTCACGTGAATTCCCTTGCTAATTTGTCTCAGATGAGTTTCCGGGAGACCTCGCCAAATAAAAGTACCCTACAGACCCCGCTCATCTGAGGTCCCTAGAGACTTCGACTCAGGTAAGTTCCCTGGAGACTTTGCCTGCTGTCCTAGTGGGTATGAGCACTTCTTTTTTATCATTAGGTCCCTCACCGCTGTGGGTTCGAGCCTCGCTTAGGTCACATGTCAGACGTTAAATTCTGCAACGAAAGGTCAGGTGGTTTTTCTCCGGGTACCTCTGTTTTCGCAAAACTCTGACTAACGATCGGCTCGAAATAAGTGAAATAATCTTGAAGGGGACGTAAAAAAATAAACGCCTCATGTGCGTTCCCTTCAGACCTCGCTTATGTATGTTCTCTAAATACATTCGTCTCACATAATTTCCATTGAGAATTCACCTTATGTGAGTTCCCTAGAGAATAGCTCCCGCCCATCGGGGCTTGGAGAAATAGATTGGGCTGCATGGTGCTTCCACGCAGAGTTGAAACTGAGCGCACATGAGTACTGGTAAGCCGCTATGAAGGCCTCTTCAGTCAAAGTGGTGCAAGTCGGACCGTCCAATGCATATAAGCCCTGTTGCTTTCTTTTTGCGGCAGGGCTTGAGATGTCATTTCATCTCAATGTCGGATAACAAAATTGGATGCAACGTCTCCAAAATGACCTAAATAGTGTTGACGGGGACGTTAAACCTCAATTCAAACGAACAAAAGTTCCATAGAGACCTCGCTCTTGTGAGTTCCCTGGAGATATTGCCTCAGGTGTGTTCCCTGCGGACTTCGCCTCAGGTGAGTTCCCTGCAGACTTCGCCTCATTTCAGTTTCCTGGAGATTTCTACTCGAGAAGTAATGTGGAGATTCGCCTCAGGTTAGCGACTCATTTGAGTTCTTTACGGACTTCGTCTCGTGTCAGCTCCATGGAGACTTCATCTCAGGTGAGGCTTAAGTTGAGTTCAGTGGAAACTTCGCCTCAGGTGAGTTCTCTGGAGACTTCGCATCAGGCGAGTATCTGGAGACTTCGCCTCATATGAACCTGAAGAACTACATCTCCGGAACCTATGGGTGGATTCTGACCAAACGTGCATGGCTACAGTGCCATGATGGAGGAAAATAGGCTTTAGGATTTTATAGCCTTGACCCCATCTTCAAAAATTGCATACCTGCAGCCTATCTATGAAATTTGGTCAAACTTGGTTCAATATATCATTGCAATTTACCAAAGATTTGATTAGACTTTTGCGACCTTTACCTCATTTTCAAGGGCACAGCCACCCCCACCCCCTCCCACACTCACACACCCTCCCTCCCCAAAATGTTAATATTAGCTTGTCTGCACCCTATCTCATGAACGAATCGATGAAACTTGGTCAAATTTGGTTCAATTTATCATTCGTATTCGAGTCAGAGGAGAACTGACAAGACTTTTTTCAACAGTACTTTGGCAGAATCAGGTTCCATCCCTGCAACAGGGCTGTGTCCCCCGGAGGGAAGTACTCTAATTTTTTCTTATCATATCGGCCAGGCCCCAGCATGTACTGATTACCCCACAAAATAGCTAGTATGTTAGGTTACCGGTTATCGACCCCCTTAAAAAATAAAAAAATAAAAATAATAAATATAAATAAAAATAGCAGGAATATTCGTTATACCCCGCTTTCCGCCTCCTCCCCACAGAACAAAAAAGTAAATAAAACTATATTGTAGCTTATCTCACAAAGGAATTATGGGTGCAAATTACGTCATTTTCTTTTTTTTTTTTTTTTTTTTTTTTTTTACTTCACTACAGGATCTACTGTTTACTCCCAAAATGCTCGTCTGATTGATTCCGCCCAGCCGCCCCCACGCCCCTCACCCACCCCCCCCCCCCCCCCAAAAAAAAAGTAGCAGGTATACCAGGGGCATACCCAAAACTACAATGTACTTGTTATTGTTATTTTTATTGCAGCTTACCTCAAACTGTAATGATTTACGGGTGCACTTTACGTCATTTTTAGGGCCCCCGCCGATCGGGGCTTGGAGAAATAGATTGGGCTGCATGATGTTTCCACGCAGAGCTGAAACCGACCGCATATGAGTACTGGTAAACCGCTTAGAGGGTTTAAGCCTGTCCAGGCAAAGTGGTGCGGGTCGGACCATCCCTATACATGTATATAAACCCTTTTGGTTTGTTTGGGCGGCAGTGCTTGAGATGTCATTTTATCTCAGTAATTGGTAAAAGTCCCACAAAATCGGAAGCAACGTCTCCAAAACGACCTAAATGGTGTTGACGGGGACGTAAAATCTCAGTTCAAACAAATACGTCAAATTTAGGTCGATCGAGAACAAACTAAACAAGACTCGTGTCTTAATTTACCTATCGATATTGCTATACATTGTCTTCAAAAGCATATCAAATGCTAAGGTACGATTCATATTTTTTCGATCGCAATTTAACTAGTTTTGGCACAGTGTAAGAGGCTTCCTGAATTAATTAATTCCTTTCTTACTCCCTACCCAGGACCTATGTCACTGATTCTTTTGCCTCTTCGCAGTAGAGTAAATAATCATGATTCTGCATCGTTCATTCAGCGCTGATTGTTGTACATAATCTACCCCTAACAGATGAAAAAGCGTGATTAGTATTGCATAAAACATGTTTGCGTATCGACATTCGTAAGAATATCGCATCAGTGGGGGGTTCTGCTAAGCTGGATACGCATCTTGAATGTAGACAAAAATAACGTTGAGATGATCCCACCCGATAACTCCTATCGCAAACTCCTAGCTCCGTTCTCCGTTCTTGTGAAAAATGTCTAGTATGGATAAATTGAAATCGATTATCACTCGTTAAAAGTATAGGTTATAGCATCCAGGTGTGTATGTCACATTGCTGCAGGATTATCGACCAAAGTTACAGCGATAGTTTTCCTTTACTCTTGAACTGACGCTTATGATGATGCATATACTGGGGAACTTCAATGGCTCGAACATCTTTGGGGCCATAGAAAATTGTTCGAGTCATGGGTAGTTCGAGCCACTGAGAGTTAATCATGGTGCCAGGTCAGGAAGCAAATAGCGATTCTTTAGGGAATTTTTTCTCAATTTTCTACACAATAATTTATGTTCAGTGTACTCATTAGAATCGCCTCGATGAGGCGTTTCTAATGAGTACATACAACATATAATTCCATGATAAAATAAGGAAAAAAGTCCCTAAATATTCGTTTTCTTGAGCTATTGGAAGAATTTTGTAGGGACTGAAAAACGAGTTCGAATCATCCATGGTAAACGAGCCATCCGGGTTCTAGCCATTGAGGTTATATTGTATATGTCTCTAAGTAAGATGGGTGAATCCCATGCCGTCTGTAGATTGGCCCAGAAGTTATTCAGATAGTTGTGATTTGATTTGATTTTCATAACAAAGGGTTCTGGATACACTTAACAAGGGAGATAACTGCTGCGACGTTCTGTTTTATTTTCTTGTAAAAACCTCCCCTTCTCCCCTATTTTGCATATACCTGAAAAAAAAACATTTTCGCATATCGCGGCTGAAGCATAGGATTTTCTCTCATTATGCGCAATTTCAGATCATCGTGCACTCACATAGCGGCATACAAACAAAGAACAAGAGCACCGCCAAGCGGGGCATTATACGCCCGCGGCAAGTAAAAAGATGTAGCACAAAAACTGGCTCCTGTATAATTCAGTGCTCCGGATATAAACTGTAAGTGGAATTACAAAAAAAAATTAAAACAATTTCATTGGGGCATATCTCTACTGATATTTGGTGAACTGTAACCTAAGCAACCAAGCTGGCCCAGGAATTAAGGAAGAAGTGATTTCTCCCTCCTGGGAAAATAGGGAGAAGTTTGCTGCTTCTAGGAAGAAGTGCTTTCTGACGGAGGACACACCACAGAAGCATGACTATATTATAAGCTCATAATTATGAGCCTTTGGCTGATTTGTTTTTCCTACACTTCAATATCGGACCAAACAATAACAAAACAAAAATAAACAACCAAACAAAAAAATAAATGCTGTAAGAAACTCCACATCATGGTCTAATTACAAATAAAATTTCAGCTTGATAGGATGTAAACTGTAGGAGGATTTAGCCGGAAACGAAATGTTTACTGAAATTTTCAAAGGGGCATAAGTCTGCTAATATTTGGTGGACTGTAACCGCGAAAAAATATGCGCTGCATCACATCATGGTCTAACTGTACATGAAGTTTCAGCTTGACTGGATGTAAACTGTAGGAGGATTTAGCCAGAAACGAAAAATTAATAGAAATCTTCAAAGGGGTATAACTCTGCTAATATTTAGTGGACTGTAACCTTGAAATGATATGCGCTGCTCCACATCATGGTCTAACTACAAATCAAGTTTCAGCTTCATCGGATGTAAATTGTAGGAGGAATTAGCCGGAAACGAAAAGTCAGCTGAAATTTTCAAAGGGGCATAACTCTGCTAATATTTGGTGGACTGTAACCTCGAAACAATATGCGCTGCTCCACATCATGGTCTAACTATATATGAAGTTTCAGCTTGATTGGATGTAAAATGTAGGAGCAGTTAACCGGAAATGAAAAGTTTACAGAAATTTTCTAAGGGGCATAACTCTGCAAACATTTGGTGGACTGTAACCCCGAAATAATATGCGCTGCGCCACATCATGGTCTAACTATATACCAAGTTTCAGCTTGATCGGATGTAAACTGTAGGAGGAGTTAGCCGGAAACGAAAAAATTTACGGACGGGCGGACTGACGGACGGACGCCTTGCCCCGTAGACTATTACGTCCCGTTTTTCAAACGGGCGTATAAAAACTACAACAGAAGAACTGTCTTGGAACAGTCAGTTGAAAAAGGTACTGGGTACTTAAATGAGGGCCACAGAACATTTAATGATCCACAGCATCATATCGAAGTACGGAGCGATGTCTTATGCTCTCCATACCAGAACGTAACGGTATCTGATGAAAGTAAAGTAAAGTTTTCTGCGTTAAGCAAACATAAAATAAAACAAAAATACGATTACTAACCCTTGTCCTGCTGAACCCGGATGTACCCTGACTTTGCAAACAGTGTAGATCCAGATCAGTTGGCTTCTAAAGAAGCCAACTGATCTGGATCTGCACTGTTTGACATTAAGTACGTGAAATTTATAGCAACAGTCTGGATCAAGTAATCTGACTGGCTGTAAATTGGAAGTAGGCGTGGCATCTTAATTTATTCAGCAGGACAAGGGTTAATATAAGTTCTTGTTCAAAGGGACAGGATGCATCCGGTAGATTGATATTCATTGTTTAGAAGGGGGACAACTTTTGAGACTTCCTGTTGCTTTGTTGCATACTAAGTTCCTACTGGAAAGGAATACTCTTTAAAAGGGAAGACTTTTCTCTGAAAAAGTAGACTCCCTTTCACAGAGAGGCCTCCTTTGACAATGTATCTCTTCCTTTAGTACAAGTAAACTGCATTTAAAAAGACTAATCAAAGCACTGACAGCACTGGTGGGTCGATTGTCTCCGAGTGTAGGCTGGGAAAATAGTCCTGAACAAGGACTTAATACTGTTTCATTTAATCCTAAATTTCCTTAAGCGCACAGTGCAGACCTTCATCAGACGCCGCTTTCTTTGGCGTCTGATCTGGGTATTCACTGTTTGCCAATGTCCCAGTCCAGGTTTACAGATAATTGTCTTTACACTGCAATCTGACGTCACAGCGACAGGTATAGCGCGGCTATAAGTAACTGTTACCTGTTACCTGGATTTTGTATAAACGTGTGGTTGAATTTTATTGGTCAATGATAATCACGTAAACAACTACCTTAATGAAATTTTGGCGTATATATACCATGGCTCGTTTGTAAACAGCCCATCCAAAAAAGTGGCATTTTCAAGAGATGATTGATTTTCAGTCGGTCTTTAAGACTAGTTAACCAATAAGGCGCATAATGCTTATACAACGTCGCATTAACGTCAATTAAACGTCATCATGTCGTTGCATCGTCATTAACCCTTAAAGCGCTAATCACAACAATTGTCGTCTGCTTTATCTTCTGCTAGTTACTTTGAAAGTCATTGTTGCAAATAGTGTGGACCCAGATCAGACTGCTCCTTTAGGAGCAGTCTGATCTGGGTCCACACTGTTTGCCTATATGCAAAAATAGGTTTGAAAAGTTTGCAAGAATATTCAGCAGACGACATGGCGTTTTATGTGTTAATGCGATGTTGTATAAACACAATGTGCCCGCGGGGTACTTACTCTTTGTACGGTTTGTAAAGGTTGAAAACCCAGTGCGTCCAAACAGATCCAGGTTCAAGCCTGTCAGGGCGGAAGACGTGTTTCCAATCATTTCTTGTATCGTTCGTAGATGCCAAATGGCTCCCAATGATGGTTTCATGATTCGGGTTTGAGCTGTTCCATTCGATGACGTGTAAGTCCGTAAAGAAGCAAAATGCGCCAGCCTCTTGGTTGGTTTTTTCTAATCTTTCCTGAAGGAAGTAGACTGATGTGTCATAATTAGTGTTGCGAACCGGCCAGAATTTCATAGTCGATCATCGTTTTTGTAAAACCGATTGATCATCAATTAATAATCGATGATTTGAAGAATATAGATTCACTCTTTATTAAACCCTGTTCCAGGTACATATTCATAGCTCCAGATAAATAAGAGGGGTATCCAGATAATATTTTTTTTTCTTATTTCTACATGAAAACATATGTTTTGGGTACTCATTAGAAGGCCTCCGCGATCTATGGAGAAATAAGAAAAATATAAGTACTTTTTAGTCAACTTACTGAGGCTATTTTATCAAATTTCTTCACTTTTATTGGTCACAAATCTAGAATGACGCTAATAGATAGCTTTGAATTTCATTTCTTTACAACCTGCCTACAGAAATAAAAAGTGAGAAAATATGTTTTTAAAAAAGAATTTTCCTATAAGTCGACCATAAAAATTTTTCCGATCACCAGTCACAATAGGCAAAAATGGTTGATGAGCGATTATTATCGATTATCAGCGGCAACACTAGTCATAATTAATACTTTAACTGGTTTACTGGTTAACCACTTAGAGGACTAAGCCTACCCAGTAAATGTGTGGTTAGGTAAACTGACCGCGCTCGACATGACCCCATTGGGTTGACTGGGCCGTAAAAGCTCAACTCAAACAAAAATAATATTTTAAGAGAACTTGAGAGGCTTCGTTATTTTTTATCATTTTGTAAAAGGGCGACAACTTTTGCGATCGTGTTTGCTCTCCTTTGCATCAAGCTCTTTCTGAATGGAGTCTTAACTTATCGGAAATCTTCTGCTCCAATTGGAGCATGTTCCCTTTTAGAGTTTATCCTTTTACAGAAAGAGATAATAGAAATCGACCTTGACGCATTCCACTTCCCGCATGAAGAAACTGCACGAATTCGCAGGCTGATCTGAGTCTTTGATAAACGCACATGTCCAAAGGTACGTTTTTTTGACGATGTAGCTCATATATTGATGTAAATCATACACTGTAATCACACATACTGTGCTATGGTACCATGCATGTTTTTAATATACAAAGATGTCTACGACGTCAGTATCATAGTGTGGAATATGTCTAGGAAAGGCCACAATCACAGAGCATAGTCTACCAAGACACGAAGAGAAAGAGCAGACCACGACAGACAATTCATATGTCATCAAGGAAAGAATATTAGGATCTATCATGAGTGTGAGGGATAGTCAGAAAAATCCGTCCCGAGTATCACTGTCTGGCATCACGAGGCTTGCCGAATGATGCCAGATAGTGATCTGAATGACGGGTTTTTCTGTCTATCCCTCACACGCATGATATTCTTTTTCTTGCACACCTTCCATTTCTGAAGTAGATTTTTCAATAATGCAGTCACTTCGACTGCTGACGTCCGCCATATTGTGATGACATTACTGTGGCGTTTAATGAGGTCATTATGTTCAGTGACGTCAACCTTAACGATGGCGTATGTGACGTCCTGTGGATATCAAACACGTGAGAAATCTCGTGTTTTATTTTACCCCGAGTAGGATAAGAATTTTATCCCAGGGTTAAATCCAGGATTTCTTTATCTGGTGTGCAAGAAAAACAAAATGACCGGCGCTCTCCTACTCAACGAAGTGATCACAATATTAAAAAAGATCCAACAAACACAACAATTAAATGACAAACAAGTAGTATAGAGTGGCACTATGGGGACTATGTAGTCCCCATAGTGCAACCCTATACTACTCAAACATTACATAACGTAAAATCAAAGCACGTCAGCGATCCGCCAGTGGGCAACACAAACAACAAACAACACCTTAGAACCGTTAAGTAGTAAAAACTAACGGGGATGGGTAAATCGGTTTACCGGAGGAAAAAAAAAAGACTTTAAATCTAATAGTCTCTAGAGTTATCACTTACAAATAAATATGGTAGTGTTGTATCTTTGTAAGGAACGAAGAATTCGTCGACGTCTGTGAGGGCTATATACTTAAAACGGGACAAACGTTCTTGGCAATCAAACACCGTTATTTGTTCATCCTCCCAAGCCTCTGCCACGTTCTCTCCAATAAATGATTTCTGCAGTTCTGCAAATGTTCATACAAAAAACTGGAGAAAGTGTAAGTGCTTTCCACTTACTTTTATCATGCTTTCTATATATGGACAACATAAAATCACTATGCTAATGTTTAAACGAGCAAATAAAAAGTTAAAAATAATAAATATGAAGAGAAAATAGATTCGTATTAACCCCTGTCTTGCTGAATTGTTAGCCAATCAGATTACTTGATCCAGATTGTTAATAAAAATTCACATAATGGCAAACAGTGCAGATCCAGATCATTTGGCTTCTGAAGAAGCCAAATGATCTGTATCTACACTTGTTTTAAATGCAGGACATATTTGGGTTCAGAAGGACTAAGGTTAATTTAAAAGCACTGAAATAAAAAATAGTAAACAACCAAGTTTTTCTTTACTAAAACTGATCGTGTAGTTTTGTGACGCCTTTTTATGCCATTCAACCCCTATCCGTTGCCTTGGATACTTGCGACCTTTCCTGAATATCTTCAAATTTTCTTTTTGTTAGACACTACTTGAAATAAAAACAACAAAAAATAAACAGCACAGAAAGAAAACGTAAGTAAAACATCAATAGCATAATTGTGAAATCTTCTCTGAAAATGAAGGTGACATTACGCAGAAAACGCAAACATCACTATAACTATAGATAAATAAGTATGCAGATAAATATTTTCTTGCTTTTCCATGTAAACGTACTCACTAGACTGTTGGTACTCAATAGAAGCGCCTCAACGAGGGGTTTCTAACGAGTGCCCACATCATATATTTTATGAAGAAATGAGCAAAATATCAACGATTTTTGTTTTTTAAAAGTGCTTTTTCTAAAGCTATGAATCAGTTATTATTCGGAATTCAACCATGGTCACCCTGATTATTAATTAACTAGCTAAATAAAAGTAATAAATACGGGTATCCCAGGAAAGGCTACAATCAAGAAGTAAGTCCTAAAGCACTCGATTCGGGTTAAATGACATGAAATGAAATCACAAAATAGCCTAGCAAACACACAACGCCATTACAACATCGTCGCTACGACACGACCTTGCAGCGACGTTGTAACGACGTTGTTGCTACGCTGGCTGTTTGCTGGGAGTCATTTGTGTATAATAGACGCGCCGTCCCAAAGTTTTAAACTGAACCAAAGAAAACAGTATAGTTCCTCCTGAGATGGTTGTCTCATCTGGAAAGAGGCCTGTGAAGGTTATACTGTATAACAACTTGGCGGATGAGTACATAAATAGAGGACCTGATATTCGTGGTCATTTCACATCATGAAATGTAGGAAACGAGGCTTCGGCTAGTTTAAAACATTTCAGATGAAATGACCACGAATGTTAGATTCTGTTACTCATATGACTTTTAAACTGAATTTTTTGGCCGTAGAAGTAAAAGAGCTTTTTTGTTGTAGTAGTAGTTGTTGTTGTTGTTGTTCGTTTTTTTTGTTTTTTGTTTTTTTGTTGTTGTTTTTGTTTTTTTGTTGTTGTTGATGGTGTCTTTTTGTTTGTTTGTTTTTTTTTTGTTTGTTTTTTTTTTTTTTTTTTTTTTTTTTGTTTTTTTTTTTTTTTGTTGTTGTTGTTGTTGTTGTTGTTTTTGTTTTGTTTTTGTTTTTTGTTGTTGTTTTTTGTTGTTGTTGTTGTTGTTATTATTATTATTTATGACATGATAATATCCACTGAATATTTGCGATGTTACATGATAAAGGATATTCACCAATCAATGGGATATCATATGGAACCACTTCAAGGAACTGTAACTTTTTGTAGTGGTGCAAAACTGCTGCGGTCGCTGTCGAAAGGGAACCGTACTGATACATGACAACTTTCGACACACCGATTTTCCTGCAAAACAAATACTGGTATTTACAAAAAGTATGTAGTCCTTAACAAACATCATTGCATAAAAAGCAGTGTCGCACGCTATAAACAGCCGTGCATTAACCGGCGAAAAGCCGTGTATTAACAAGGCAATTCACGCGCTGTTAATGCAAGGCTACACAACTTTCAATATGCTCGTACCGGGGCCACAGCTTTGCTGCCGTTACGACATGTGTACTGCCCGGTCCTAGAACGAGCATAGTCCGTGGAAATTGCGTTCGCGAGACATCGGTGAAAAGGCGAAATAAAATTGTGCAAGAAATGCAATAATAGCGACCGAACATGGTTTTTCAATGCATTAACATTCGCCAGGTCCCTAGGAAGGTGTTGAAATCCGCGGCCTTAAAAGTGACTACTCAGCAATGTGCAAGTGTCACAGCCATCCTGCTGGAGATCCCTTGAACAGAGATGATCCGACACCAAAGTTTGCCTTTTTATACAAAATTATCTACGGTCTAGTTGCCATTGATCTACCGCCTTCCGTTGTGCACCCTAGGCAAATTCAGATCTATACAAGAATTATTTTTTGTAAATACTTATTCTACCCCTTGCAATCATGCAATAGAATTGGCTGACGCAAAACTTTGCATTACTGCATTACTGCCCACTTTTGACTCTTTCAAAAGGGCAGTGTGCACCATGCCATAAATGGCAATGCGATTTTTTTTTTAACCTTTCATTGTTCGCTTGTTTCTGTCCTTTAATTTTTTAACCCTTTAGTCTTTTATTCCACCTTTACTAACATTTTCTGGAATTTTTTAAGTTTTATAGCTCTTGTACTAACATTGCACTAACGTGCACCTGCACGTAATCCACGCGAGGGTGGGTAATGCAGTATCGGTACATGCATACATAAGAATGACATAAAAAAAAAAAAAAACGACGCAGATGCAATAACAACAAGACAAAATATTTAGACGTAAACGCGCAAATTTTGTTCATGATTACATAGAGATAAGTTTATAAATTTTCAGTGTAACAGGTAAAAATCGAACAACAATATGATTCTCTAACTTTTGCTGCCACAGGCGATAATAATAGGCTTTTGCAAACAGCATAGATTCAGACGAGACGGCTCATATGAACCGTCTCATCTGGATCTACGCTGTTTGACATTCAGTTTTCAACCTTTCGTATAAACTTCTTTTCAAGGGATAATTTGTTAAAAAAGAAAAGCAGCGGACAAAAATTTTGTCTGAAATTTGGCACCGAAAGAGTAAATGTTTGCTTTTATTAAGCTTTATGAAATTTCTTGATTGAAATGAAAATAAATAGACATTAATCTGTTTATAACACAGTTATATATATATATATATATATATATATATATATATATATATATATATATATATATATATATATATTATATATATATATATATATATATATATATATATATATATATATATATATATTTGCCGGGACGTCACAAACCGACGTCCCGGCAAATATAAAACGTCCAAAATGAGCTAATCGAATAGTCTTCCATATGTAAAAATCCTAAGCTATATAAAAAGACCGGCACGAGTCGTGCGCCGGTCAATTAGTAGAGCTAAAATTAGTTTTACGCGATGGAAAATATTTCGTTATCTCATAAAGGTCCAGACAGTAACACAAGAATACAAAACAACTTAAAGTAAAAACCTGAAAAAAAATAAAAACACCTGACAAATAAACAACTGAAAGCAAAGTGATCAATAATTGAAGAATTTGGCCACAAGGATAGAACAACAGAACACTGTAACACATGACAACAAAACAGAGACGAAAGTAGGATGTCGTGCAGTGGACGACTCTCTGGAACTGTTTAAGGTGACTCTACAATGTTTGCGTAACATATTTGTTCGAATAAGATATCGTAAATATTTTATTCCGAAAGGCCTTACTTTTGTTATATTTTAGAAAACATGGCATACAAATCCCGCCAAACTGAGTAGCGTGGTAAATATTTCGTCAAAATCAAATACTTCTTAAGCCAGTGCTACCGGGCGTTTACAGCCTCGCAAACGATATTCTTGCATATGACGAGGCTTTATAAAACCGCATCTCTGATTTTCCTCTTTTAAGTGTTCTTTGTTTCCAAAGATGACCTTTTGGAATTTTATCTTACTTGCTTGCAGCTGGTGTTAACATCACGAAAACATGCCTATATGATTTTGACCCCCTTAAATCCCAGGTTTATTCAGTAAAACTGGGGTTTACAGGGGTATACATTATTTTCTTATTTCTGCTCAAAAATATAGATTGTGGGTTCTCGTTAGAACCGCCTCATCGAGGCGGTTCTAACGAGTATCCACAATCTATGTATTGAGTAGAAATATAAACAATATTTTTTTTTTATCTGAAAATTTTCATATTTCTTTTTATGGTTAATTTCCAGTATATTTAAATAGGCAGGTTTTCGTAATGAGTGCCTTGGTCTTCAAACTAAATGACGGCTCCCACCTCAATCTCTTCCAGAAGGTGGCGCGTGATTATCAATGTCTATGGTCGGGCTCATAGTGCTCCTGCTAGTGGTTTTCTTGTGTTCTCGCTTCAGATCGCACTAAGTTCTTTGCTTTGTTTCATTAAAATGGTGATGCATATTTCTCCGTGATACTCACGTTTGTGAAAGGAATAACCATCAAGAAAGGTGAGTTAAGTTAGGCAAATAAAATAAATATAAATATCCCAATTTTGTGATATTTATTAGTTTCAAGCATTGTTCGTTAGAAATTGTAAGAGATCTTTGTTATCATAGAGTATTAAAACATTTTAATGATTTAAAACAATGCATAACGTCATTTACAAGCGTATGAAACTAGACCGGAAGCATGCGCGTAACGAATGAAAATGTTACGAATAGGAAAGGGGTCTTTTCATCATTCCCATGATTCTCCTGTTTCACTAAAAAAGTGGAAGTTTAGGAGCTTTGCCTGATTGTTGAAATAATGAACGTATGTGTAAGAAGTCATGCAATTCACGTTGTGGTGCATACATGATTTCTTTGTTGAAGAGGAATTTATATAATTTCAGGAATGATAATAATAATATCAGAGGCGATAATGAGTACAGACAGCATATGTTTTCTGAAGCGCGAGACGCTTCTAATGAGTACCTACAATATGGATAAATAAAAAAAAATATCTCAGAATTATAACCTGATATTCCTCTTTAATTACTTAATTTGAAACAGCAAAACTGAATATTATAAATGTAATTACTTGAGCTATATAGACGATTATATATACTAAAGGAAATTTAAAAAAAATGCAAGTTTTCTTTTGGAGTAAAATAATAGATATATTTTAATGATTCCGATCAAAAGTTTTAACGTATGTATGCGTTGATCAATTTTTACCGATTTTCAATGAAAACTTTTATCCGATACCGGTTAGCATGCCCGTTTTTTTTGTTTTTTTTTTTGTTTTTTTTTTTCTGAAATCTGCTCAAAAGCGTAAATAACACCAAAGCTGAACTTGCGGGTTTTTTTTTATTTCCACTAGTATATAAACCCCAGGAATACAAAGGCACTTTATCAAGTCAGAGAACAAAAAGTCAAAAGATGCAAAAGATAGCATAACAGAGGCAACCTACAGTTGCTAGCCAACCAACAAACAACAAAATTTGCCTGTTTGCTCTGAACGCCCAATTCAAACAAAATTGCTGTGTTGATAAAAGTTTGTTTACATGTATGTCACTCCATTGTACTGATTTTTTTTTTGCATCTCTGATCATTCATTTGTTGTCATACTTAATGAGACATTAATGATATACTGCCATGATGTAATGCAAGTGATATACAATCATTCGGAGGAGAACTAAATGAGGCTATGCTTTTATTCTGATCCTATCTTATGTATGCATGCCAGGTATGCATAATCATCGCACCTCTTAAAATGGGATATGTTTAAACCACACAAAAATTTATAATCGGCTAGAAACGACCAACGAACGAACAAGTACAATCACTTAACTATAACTGAAGTTTGACAGAACATTGACATTAAGGCAGGTTAATCAGATCCGAAAGATAATCGATTATCAGTCCTGCCAATGTGACCGATAATCGATTAGTAATCACTGAAGATTTGGTAATAATTTTACCTGTCTGAGCACGACTCTTACTATATATAATACTTTATTGTATGTATTCCGTCAGACAGGCCTGAGCAAACAGTGTAGACCCAGATGAGACGCCGCAAACGCGGTCTCATCAGGGTCTACACTGTTTGTCACTCATCCAGTTATTTCAGACACAACAGAGGGAAGTAAATTGTACTTGTTCAAATCTTAAATAAAGTATGGTAAGGAGATGAGGTGTCTGAATTCTAAGGGTAAATACGGTAAAGTAACAGCCACAGAAATCAAATGAACGATTATATGCAAATCTGTAATGAAAATTATTAATCGCGCCGGCCTTAATTGACATACTCTTGCAAATTTATTGATTTTGTTTAAACCACAGACACGTTTACGACTAATTTTGGAATATCTTGACAAGTGTCTACAGAGAGAGAGAGAGAGAGAGAGAGAGAGAGAGAGATTTGCATAAATGAGATACAAACCTATGATACTCCATCCATTCGATAGTAAGGTTTGGGTTGAGGCTACCATATACCAGTTTGGCACATACTGCGAAGCTAAAATCTGAATGATTTTGCTTTGATTTAGTCGTCGTTTCTACTGTTTCGCTAGTAGTTGTCCGCAGCATGCTTTCTTTAGGAATGAGAGCTTTATCTAGCAATTTGTATGCATTTATATCTTTTGGACATAGACAATAGTCGGTAAAATGTTTTGCGGCTGTAGTAGTGGTGGTAGAGTCTCCATTTCGTTTTTGAGGTGGATAAGACCAAATGATAGTTGCAGCGATTATGACGCTGTCTTCTGGAGTATTGTCTAAACGACACTGGTGCTGAAACACTCTTCGTCTTTGTTTTGACTGCTCTTCGGCTCCGAAATGTTTCTGCTTGATTACTTTTTCAATTTTTATTTCTTTATTTTGTAACAGCAAGCAGCAGAAATACAGCCTTGTATCCTTTAGTCTTCTGTTCCGCCATCCATTTACCAGAATCCACGTCTTGGCATTGATACGTCTCTGGAACACGGTGTATACAGACATGTTTGACTGTACGGTTTGCAGGTAAGCTGTGACGTTGTTGTCCTTTTCTTGAGTCCATCCGGGATTACACCACGGTGCCTTGAAATTAAACCAAAAATAACGTTAAATGCTGCATTATCAACCTTATCTTTAAGTTTATGTATATTTTATTGCTATGAATAAAATCTGTGAAGGTTGGCCCTGGAATCAACAAAGTTACAATGAAGGGATTGGGTGGCACGTTTTCGAACATTTATTACGACAAAGTAAATAATCACGAAAACACGCCTATATAATTTTGACCCCCTTAAACCCGACTTTTATATAGAAAAACTGGGGTTTACAGGGGTATACATTTTTTTTTTTTGCTAAAAAAAACATAGAATGTGGGTACTCGTTAGAACCGCCTCGCCGAGGCGGTTCTAACGAGTATCCACAATCGATGTTTTGATCAGAAATATGAAAAATATCAGAATTTTTTATCTATTTATTTTCCTTTTTTGGTTGTAAAATTTTCAATACATTTGAATATGCGTGTTTTCGTAATGAGTGTCTCTTATTCCAAATGCGAATTCCTCCACTGAATTATATAGTCATATGTTGTGGGTACTCGTAAGAAGCACTTCGCAGGGAAATAGATTTGTGGAGGACTAGGGAAATTGATCCCACAATTATCATTAAACATCTCCTTAAAAAGTCCTCTTAATATGACATTTTATTATGTTTTGTCGTTATCGCAGATCCCATATAATGACCAAGAGGTTTTTCGCGAAACCAAAGGGGATACAGGAAAGTATAAGGAAAAGTCATAAGTAGAATTACACCAATAAAGACTGCAGTTGTTTTATAATTTTACTGAATATTCTCTTGCTTCCGATATTAGAACAAAAAGTGCTGTGCTTTGATTAAAGTAATTTACAAACTAGATCATTGGTGTCCTTCCACAAACATTTGACATGAAAATCAGAATACATATTCTGATTTTCATGTCTTAAATGTTTGTGGAAGGACAGCAATGACCTAGTTTGTAAATTACCTTAAACAAAGCACTCGCAGTGCTGATAGGTGGATTTTCTCTGAGGGTAGGTCGGGAAATGGACCTGAACGAGGACTTGAGACTGTTTTATTCAACCTTAACTTCCTGTAGTTTTAACAAACAGTGAAGGCCCTGATCTTGATCTGTACTGTTTTCCAATGTTCCAGTCCAGGTTTTAGAGCTAACCCTCTTTAAACTGCTCTTTGACGTCACAGCGACAAGTATTGCGCTGCTATAAATAACCGTTACCTGGATTTTGTACATACGCGAGGCTGTATTCCATTGAATGATTATCCCGTGAACAACAACCATAAAGAAATTTGGTGTGTGTATGCTATGGCTCCATTGTAAACAACCGACCAAAAAGAAAAATAAATAAAACGCACAGAAAGTACTTTTACGGGAAACGGATCCGCTGTCAGGGAGGTATTTATGTTAAAAGTCTTTATGCATGTCAAGAAAATTATGAGACTGAACATCAATTACATACATGCTATTAGCTGTCGACAGAAATCTGTGAGATTTTGCAAATTTTTAGGGAAGATTTGATGAAATTCTGTGCGATTTTTTTATGAAAATCACTTTCAAGCTTACATAAGTAAGTAAAGCTATTATTTTAATGAATTAAGCTTGGGACAGCTATGCTCACGTGTGATGATTTATTTCTAGTTCTTCAAAAAATAGCTTATTAAATGGTAAGAAAATTCAGTGCGATTTGGAAATCTTATGGGAAACGGGGTCCAGAAGGGCTAAAATTCTGTGAGATTTTGTCTCACAGTGAAAGGTATGGCATGTATACGGTTAGTTCTTCAAAACCGGTGTATTAAACGTCATGAGCCGAAATATATGGTTCCACAGAAAGTATATTTCATAGTCAGGTGCATACATATATGTCAAAGGTCTGGGAAAGATAGCTGCCCAGGGCCCAGTTGTTCAAAACTAACGATGTCGTTAGTTAATGTATCGTTGAAAATTTGATCATTAAATATGGTATATATTGTAATATTTTTGCTGAAAAAAAATGTGAGTAGCTTTTGCATTTGCAAAAGCTACTCACATTTTTTCAGCCAAAACACCGGTGTATTAGATATTGTATTTACTAGATCAGTTAACATTTTGACCACTAACGAGCTCGTTAAGCTAACGATGCCTTGAACAACTGGGCCCAGAATGCTAACATCTGAAATGAAGGAAAGTCTTGTCACCAACAGTTGTGCTCTGTTAACTCATTTTAATCTGGAGACCCCAAAATGGTTATTTTCAAACAATGAAGACCCAGATCAGACGTCGCGTTATGCGTCTCCACTGTTTGTAAATAGTTTAGTCATCTTTATCAGGGATATCTATATCACATAGCCTGACATACCTAAAATTGAAATTCGACTCTTCCAATATATGGGGTGGGGGAGTTAATTCAGTCTACAATGGGTTAACTAGGTATAATGGTAATCCTGCAGGCTTTCCCTTTAGTAGCATGTGATGAAACTTGGGTTTACAACTAAGATCCAGGAAGTAATTATGAGTCAATAAAATATAAGCACATTCAGTCATCAACGACCAAAAGATTCAAAGCGTCTGGACCTTTCAAAACGATTATGGCCACTGTATTTGGATTATCACATGGCACAACACTAAATGATGAATATTACGCGTGCCTGTTCAAAGAGTCCATCAATCAGTCAAAGATAAAGGCGCTGTCTAATTTAGGCGTGGTGTTTTTGTGCAACAGGTCAATGCGTCAGTTCACAACAGCCAATTCGCAACAGATGATGTACAGTCGACTCTCGTTATCTCGAATTCCAAGGGACTCTCTGAAACAATTTGAGATATCCATACCTCAACATATCTGTGTTGCGGAAGTGAGTCCAAAAAAATAATAAAACGAACAATCACATTTAACAAATGAATATGTTATTTGACTCCTGAAGTTAGAGATATATTGAAAACATTGTGGAAAAGAGGAGAAATTGCTCCTAAGTAGCAATTTCTCCTCTTTTCCACAATATTTTGTTATCTGTTCTTAAATTTCCCTGTTAAAACAGGGACCAGAATTTCACTTCGGTATAGGCGGTTATTCGAGATAAGCGAGGTCGAGATAACGAGATTCGACTGTACAGGAATGCGGTTCGAAGGGCGTCCGCATCCGCCTTTTTTTCACTTGACTTTGCTCTTAGTAATTATCATTTGTTACCAAAACCGGAAAAGCATCTTCATGAAAAGAAGGTAGGGCCATAAGCGATGATAATGAACTTATGGATGTTATTTAGACTTGGAGTGAGGACTAAAATTCAGACTTGTATAGAAGTGGTATTAGTGACATAGTGATAGACTAAATGTATTGACTTAGAAGGGAACCATATAGGAATTTAAAATTAATGCTTAATGAGATCTTTGTGTCACTGGTAGATATGATAGACGCAAAACATTTTTATTTCTCCTCACATCTCAGGGTAAATACGAGTATGATTCTAATTTTGCTGCCACATTAAAAATCTAAAAGGTTGCCTTTTGAATCAAAGAACACACAAAACAACGAACATCAGAGACTCGATTTTATTAAGTCTGTTCATATGCATCCCTTAGCACCGGCTTAAATAGTATTCCATCACGAAAACATGCCTATGTCATTTTGACCCCCTTAAACCCCACTTTTATATAGTAAAACTGGGGTTTACAGGGGTATACATTATTTTTCTTATTTTTGCTCAAAAACATAGATTGTGTGTACCCGTTAGAACCGCCTCGGCGAGGCGGTTCTAACGTGTACCAACAATCTATGTTTTGAGCAGAAATAAGAAAAATATCAAAAAATTTTTATCTGAAAATTTTCAATTTTTGGTGGAAAAATTTTCAGTATATTTGAATAGGCGTGTTTTCGTAATGGATTTTCAAAGTCACAAGAATGGGCCTGAGTTTTTTGCAATTACTGTTTTATCTAATTCGAAATCCATGCTTACCTGAGTTATTTTGTGAATGTCTTGAGTCTTCGAATTATTCCATACCATCCTCACAATAGCAGCATTTAATCTTGTGGGAAACAAAATTACAAGTGTATGACAGATACCATATATTGCTAACACAAGAGCAAAACCTTTTACCCAGCGCATTGTGTTTCTGAAATAAATATAAACAGCAACAGATAGCTGCTAACAAATGGAAATGCAACAGCAATAGAAAGCGAACTAAATCTAACATTAAACTGGACATAACGTGATCGGATCGTTGAAACTATACAGACGTAAGAAAATAAAAAATAATACTTAATTGGTTTGTGAGTGAAATGTGTGCGCAACAAAAATGGCTTATTTATATTCCCCGTCGCTGTTTATTTACCTATAAGGCTCTGCCAAAATTATAAATCATCTTAAAACTTTGATACAAAATAGTTGTCAGGCAAACATTAATGCTTGTAGATTTATTCTACCGCAATAACCCTACGTTTTGGGACATACAAACATGAGTAAACAGTGTAGATCAAGATCACAAAGTGATGTATGATCAGGGTCTACACTGTTGGCCACACATCCAGCATGTTTTCCAGACTCAGCGAATGTAGTTAAATACCTTTGTACAAACTTAAGGACAGGTGATGAGTTAAGTGCCACAATATTTAGGGTAAATACGGTAATAACATATAAAAAGACAGGTACACGTTACCATGCTTTTATCAGAGATCACTGGTCGACTATTTTGATTAGTTTAAGGGAGATTTGATTGTGTTGGCGTTTAACGACACGTCAACCCTTGTGAGTCATTTTGTGTCGTCTCCTAGAGAAAGGGATAAAAGAGATAGAAGAGATAGTAGAAGAGATGAAAAAGAGGAACAGACAAGAAAGAGGAACAGGAATGAAAGTGAAGAAACAGAATAAATAAAAACATTCCCCCTCTACCCTTATCTGCTACAAGGATAGCAGGCCTTGCCCAACTTTAAGCCAATATCAGTTGGAAGACTCGGTGACTTAAGATACACGATACATTCGCACCACCCGACCATCCCCAGTTTAAGGGAGATTGATACACTTTAAAAGAAAAGGTAACTCTTTCAAAATTGTTTTTGGCTCCTTTCTGAAATGTATTCTACTCTAAAAGGAAAGAATTTGCTCCCAAGAGGAGCAAATTAGTTCCTTTTAAAGTAGGCTTACTTTCAAAAGGAACTTGATTGTCAGCAGATATTATGTTCCATTCATATACATTTTAATATTTGGCACTCTGTAGGTTTTTAATTCTTCAAATGAAGGTCGGCGGGTTTGTTTGTTTTTCATTTTTTTTTTTCCATTTTTATAGAAAAAAAGAATAATATTTCATTCAAAATGTCTTCACCGAAGGAAACAGTTTAAAGGGCAATACACATCAAGTAATAAATCTACTTTGAAAGCAAATTCGTATTTAAAGGAGCAGTTTTGTAAAAAAAAAAATGAAAATCGGTTGAGGAGTAAAAAAGCTATTAGCTTTGAGGATCTGGAAAATGTTTCCACGAAAGCTGTTATTTGTAAGTGATGTCATAATTTCAATATTAACTTTTTGCAAGCTGGGTAATTTTGCGTGTTCTTGTTTTTAGTTCTTGTCGTCTGTGGATTTTTTTTTTTTTTTTTTTTTCAAATTATTTGTTTTTCAAAGAAAATCTTTCAGGAATACCATCAGTGTGTCAAACAGGTTTTGTAGGGCCTGATCTGGGTCCAAACTGTTTGCAAAGCTAATCAGCAGACGACAAAAGTCGCCACTTACGGGGAAATAGTTAAATATGAAAACAATAAATAAATCACATCAGAAACAATATTCCTGTAAACATTTTAGTTGCACATACCATCAACTAGCTCATTTAAAAAGGAGATTCTTGTCAACACGAATATTTATCTGTGTCTCACATAAAATGAATACCAATTAAATATTCAGAATGGCGGCGCCCATGCTCACAGTTATAAAATCTTTAAATTAAGTACTAATAAGTACCTTATTAGTACTTACAGAACTAATAGCCGGCCTCGGTGGCTCAGTTGGATGCGCCGTCCGACTGGAGACCAGGAGGTCGCGGATTCAACCCCCGCCGAGGTCGGCAACATTCTTTCGTGGAGATTGATCATGAAATATTTTCTAAGGTCATTCTCTCCCTTCCGCTGATTCAAGAAGGACAGTTGTCAGTTTCTGGCGAAAGAATGTGCACAATACTGGTTAACCGCTTAGAGGACTAAGCCTGCCCAGTAAACGTGTGGTTAGGTAAACTGACTGCGCTCGACATGACCCCATTGGGTTGACTGGGCCGTAAAACCTCAACACAAACAAACAAACAGAACTAATAAGGTACTTTAAAAAAGACATTATGGAAGACGGTTATGAAGGAACTTACTTTGATTTGTTTATTCCATGTGTATGTTTCTATGTTTCATACATCGTCATTCTGTGAATGTTCCATAAAGAGAAGAACCTATGGAAACAAGAAACACGTAAATAAATCGAATATAGCAGACTCTGTTATCTGTTCATGAACAGTTATCCAAGAATGCAAGGCTCTTCAGTCACATGTTGAGCAGGACTCTATGAAGCCTCTCCGCCCAGCAGACCAAAACATATACCTTTGCATACAGCATAGATCCAGATGAGACGGCTTGTAACGAGCCGACATATCAGGATCTACATTGTTTGTCATTTTGCTCTTGGTTTTTGATTTGAACCTCACCTCTGTTTGCTAATGTCCAGAGTCCAGACAAAGATGGAAGAGTCCACTTGAGAAACTCAGGGGCGAAGAGTTAACCCGGCAACTGATCCCAAAGAACAAGTATAGATATTGATAAGTTTTAAATTTCGAGCCGTCTGTTTTATCAGTGAATCTGTTCAATAACAGTAATCCAAAAATGCAACACTGCTAACGTACACAGTTAATAAGAACTCTAGTTACACGGCAACTGGAAAAAATAACAAGTATAGGTTGTTGATTAGTTTTCAGTTTCGAGCCGCCGGTTTTGTCAGTGAGTTTGTTCATGAAAAGTAATTCAATAATTGCAACACTGCATTCACCCTTCAGTCACATGCTTAGCAGAGTTTTTTTAAACCGGCAACTGATCCTAAAGGACAAGTATAAATTGTTGACCACTTGTTAATTTCCAGCCGCCTGTTTTGAAAGTAAGTCTCTTCATGAACAGTAATCACAAATATGCAACACTGCTGACGCCCTTAATTCGCATGTTAAGCAGAACTCTATTAACCCGGAAACTGATCCGAAAAGACAAGTATAAATTGTTGATTAATTATAAATTTCCAGCTGTTGGTTTTGTCATTTCGTCTGTTCATGAAAAGTAATCCAAAAATATACAGCAACTCACGCCCTTCGTGTTAGGCAGAATATTGCTATTACAAAACACGCCTATTCAAATATATAGAAAATTTCGCCACCAAAAACTAATAATTTTCAGATAAAAACGTTGTTATTTTTTTTTATTTCTGCTAAAAGTATAGATTGTGGGTACAGTATAGATTGTCATGAACAGTAATCCAAAATGTACAACTGTTAATTTACTCCAGTTACATGTTGAGTAAAGCTCTTTTTTCACGCTTACACAAGCCCGACAACCGATCACACAGAACAGGTATCAGTATTTGATAAGTCCGTCAGACGTCCGATGCTTACTCACCTGCCTTGATTTTGATAACATTGACTTTACTGCTGACCTTAAAATATCTGCTTTAGCCTATTTCCGCATCAAAGGTCATTTAGATATATGGCATGCTGAGTATCAGAAATAATTTTCTTCTTATAAATACTTTTATTAGGGAAGGGAATAGGAATACACACTTAAAACTGTATTCTCAGGAAAATTGAACGCCAAGCTCTGTTTATGGTCAGAGTAGGAAAGAGTTCAAATGTCTGCTAAAGTTTAAAATACGGCATACAATCGTAATCAATGTGGTTTATCTTCTTGTACAAATAGCCACAAAAATATCATCTATAGCCAAATATTTAGGAGTGGTGCGATGGGTCTGTCTATGGATTGTTCGATTCCTGAGTCAAGGATTACAATCATTCCTTAAGTTAAGGTCGACCTTATCTTTAAGGACTGATTTGCAAAGCTCATGTTGCCGTTTAAAATAAAAGCTGATTTTCAACGATGAAACACATATTAAGTATATTTTGATATTGACTACTGAATAAACACAAAACTTCACTTTAGTTGACTTCAAGTACCTCATTTCTTATGTTAAAATTCTTAAGTAATGTACATGTATACCTTAACTCTGAGGAACAATGCATTACGAAAACATGCCTATTCAAATATATAGAAAATTTTCACCTCCAAAAACTGAAAATTTTCAGATAAAAATCTCTGATATTTTTCACATTTCTGCTCAAAACATAGATTGCGGGTACTCGTTAGAACCGCCTCGGCGAGGCGGTTCTAACGAGTACCCACAATCTATGTTTTTGAGCAGAAATAAGAACAATAAAGTATACCCCTGTAAACCCCAGTTTTACTATATAAAAGTGGGGTTTGAGGGGGTCAAAATTATATAGGCGTGTTTTCGTGATGGGTAAAGCTGGGTCTAGGTAGAATATCTGTGAAATAACTTCACCAAATATAGCTCGATATACATAACACAGTCCAGGTATTTCACAATCATAATCATGGGCCGCATCAAACGAAAAGCTGCCTTCGAACATGCACAAAAATATGCAGATTCAGATCATTCTGCGCATGTGCAAAGCATCATCCGTGCGTTTGCAATCAATTCATAATTCTGTAGTATCCAATGATTTTGTAAGCGAACATGAAGGCCCGGAGGCCGTCTGATCTGACCCTGCGCTGTCCGCATATGCCCGAAGACACGTTTTCGCGTGTTACGGCTAAATATAGAGGCTAAACCGCGAGTAGTGAAGCCAAACATCTGCTTGCGGTATTGCGAAGTCTGGTCTTTGCTTGGAGATAATACATAATCCGTTTGATTTCAGATGAAAAGTACCATCTTGGCCAGATGTTGAGGACCTGTGTTGTTCGTATCGTGACACCTTTAAGATACAGATACTTTATGGACATGATGTTTTGATATGGGTCGGCGTTTTTTGCATGACAGCTTTATATCGTTATGTGGGGAATCTCTCTCTCTCTCTCTCTCTCTCTCTCTCTCTCTGTTTTGTTCATGTGCTTTTAGGTAAGTAGGGCCCATTTGCCTTACGTGTTGGTGAAAAACATTCAGTTTGGTGTATATCCCTTTCGGTGTAAGGTTTATGTGCATTGTATACATTGCGTATACGGGAACAGTGGTGTTGATAGCAAAGATAAACTTTATACGTTTTGCACATTGTGTTGATAGTGAAGATAAGCTTTATACTTTTTGCACGTTGTGTTTACGGGTGTTGTTTACATTTCACATATATCTAAACACGATCAGTAATCAAGCCGCGGCTGGCCAGATAAAATGGCCCCGAAAAGGGCATCTATTATTAGTAAATTTTACATTTAAATGGCGAAAGCCGAAAGGCCTCAGGTAAACAAATCATTTGCACTGTTAATGATTAACTCTCAATATATATATATACAATATATATATATATATATATATATATATATATATATATATATATATATAT
Organism: Anodontia alba; assembly: GCA_964016985.1. Taxonomy (NCBI): domain Eukaryota; kingdom Metazoa; phylum Mollusca; class Bivalvia; order Lucinida; family Lucinidae; genus Anodontia; species Anodontia alba. The sequence goes on along the minus strand of OZ024824.1, from coordinate 61,140,539 downwards.
ATATATATATATATATGCAGAAAACTTTGAAAATATCCTTCCGCTAGGCTAAAAAAATCTGCTTCCCACGTGAGCAATCCAGGGCCATCATGACCCTCTTGTTGGAAATTAAATAAATAATGTATGTTTTTTTCCAGTTTTTGCCAATCTTCATGGTCAGTGTTACACTTTGCTTACTCTTTATCAAAAAGGTGCATGGTTGGCAAGGATATTTCTAATATTAGTAAAGTATATAAATTAACACACAAAATTATATGCTTTACATTTATATGCTAAATTGCTTTTCATTATTTAGCACAGATGTTTACACATCTGAGTACACTCTCTCTCTCCTGCCAACCCTTGCAATATATACAATGTTATACAGTATTAAAACTTTCTTGATTCTGTTTGAATTTGTAATATTTATATTTTAAAGGCCTTCTTCTTTTCATATTGAACCACAAAGTTGCTTCAATATTCATATTCCAGTATCTCTTACGCCGTTTATCTTTTTTAAAGATATTTCTTGTTTCTTAGTATGCACGTTTTTGGTTTTTCTTCTTTTTTTTTTTGACAAACGGTCCCGACTTATAAACCTAATGTTTTGGCATCTATGTATGTAAAATAAACTTATGTTCAATGTAATATGTAACGTGTATTATTATAAAAACTTCTCAGTGTTCGTTTTTGTTATCTGTATATTAAGGATGATATGATATATATTACGTGTGCATACAAAGATATTGCAATTACTTGATATGCATGGTTTTCAAGGTAGAAAATGTTTATATAACTGAAACTTCTAGTTGCAAAAATCATTATTGAAGTATGGTAATATTTTTTTTAGCCCCTAGCAAGTATATAATAGGACCCTCATGCGAGTTACAGCCAAAGCATTTGAAGATCAGTGTCCGTGTTTGGTGTCAATGTTGTTACTGGTACACTTTAACCCTTAAAGCGCCAATCACAACTATTGTCGTCTGTTTGTGATTTTAAAAGTCATTTTTACGAACAGTGTGGACCCAGATCAGACTGCTCCTTTAGAAGCAGTCTGATCAGGGTCCACACTGTTTGCCTGTATGCAAAAACAGGTTTGAAAAGTCTGCAAGAATATTCAGCAGACGACATAAACAGACGACATTTTCAGATGCAGTTTTTCTTGGCGCTTTAAGGGTTAACCGATATTATCTTTGGTTCTGACAATCGAAACTTGCTGTATTAAAGTGTACATACGCACGTGTATGAAACAACAGCATTTAATTTAGTAACATGAGAGCAGTATAGACCCAGATTAGCTTCATATTCCTGTTATAACATCAGATCAGGCTTTACACCATTTTGAGTGATATGAGACAAAATGAGTGACAAACAGTGTAGATCCTGATCAGTTGCCACGTCCGGTCTACACAATCCAACTGTATCGATTTTTCTTTGCAATTTTATAAGATGTGATGATATTGTATTGTTTACACACGTGTTAAATTCGACATGTGACACTCATGAACATAGTTAACTGTTATGTATGCCTACTATTGTATGCATATATAACACGTATGTTACACGTATTCGTATATGTGACAAATGCACACTCACAAAGCACACAGTCTTGTTTTAAACAGAGTACATGCACATTCCTAGCTGCTAAACATGCACATTCTAATGAAATCGATGAGGAGCCTCCAGAAATGATAAATGGGTTTACCTTTTGGCTTTGTCACAAGGAAGACCTATTACCCCACCTTCTCACATTCTAATTTGAGTCAAGGTACATACTTAACTAATAAGCTTGAACATATTAAAATAATTAGAGACTTAGTCTCTAGAAATACTAATTGAATATAATACTTATAAAATTGGAACTTTACCATAATTGCGACATATTGGCTCCTCATAGGTCCCTTTCAAGGAAATGTTACCCTATCTAACTTCGTTCTTGTTTGAGTCAGGGTGCATTTCAAACTAATACGCATCATTATTTTAAAGAAGTAAACGGCAGAGTCTCCAGAAATAGTAATTGAATCAAAACTGAGGCAAGGCGGTTCTAACGAGTACCCACAATCTATATTTTGAGCAGAAATATGAAAAATATCGGAGTTTTTTATCTGAAAATTTTCAGTTTTTGGAGATGAAATTTTCTATATATTGGAATAGGCGTGTTTTCGTAATGAGTAACCCGTTATCATCAAACACATGAAGGGTAATGTCGGCGAAACTTGTTATATGCGTTTTATACATTTCATATATTTTTTTTTTATCTCACACGAAAAAATTCAGTTCCTTTACAGTGCAAGATAACAAAAGATGACTGTATCATGTAATATGTACGCCATTATTTCCCTATAATGTATAGAGAAAACATATGGTATGTAGGGATCGACTTTATAAGCGGATTTTCAGATTTATTTTTAGCTCATCTGATGATTTCTCCTCTGAAGCCGCTGAGCCAATTTTGCTCAAATTTCATATGGAGCCTCCTTAGGGCGGGGGAACGAAAAATTGCTAAAATGGTCGCGGTCCATTGACCAAGATGGCCGCCATGCCCATATATGGTAAAAACCTTTAAAATCTTCTTCTCCAGAACCGAGAAAGCCTTGGGGCTGAACCTTTGCAGGAATCGTCGGGGACGGGAGGTCTACCAAAATTGCTAAAAGAACTGTCGTACGTTGACGTTTGATCTTTTTACGGTAAGGTCAAGTTTGCTTCCCTATGTATTTGTATGGGAAAAAACCTTTAAAAATCTTCTTCTCCAAAACCAAGCGTGCCTTATGGCTGAATCTTTGCATATATCATCGGGAACGGAAGGGCTACCAAAATTGCTAAAATAATGGTCGTACATTGACATTTGACCTTTTTACGGTAAGGTCAATTTTGCTTCCTTATGCATTTGTGTAGGGAAAATATTCAGAATTTCAAACAACTTCTCCTCTGGAGCCTCTGGGCCAATTTTGCTCAAATTTCATATGAAACCTCCTTAGGTAGGGGGAACGAAAGATTGCTAAAATGGTCACGGTTTGTTGACCAAGATGGCCGCCATGCCCATATATGGTAAAAACCTTTAAAAATCTTCTTCTCTAGAACCGAGGATGCTTTTGGGCTGAATCTTTGCATAAATCATCGAGGATAGGGGGTCTACCAAAATTGCTAAAATAATGGTCGTACATTGACATTTGACCTTTTTACGGCAAGGTCAAGTTTGCTTCCCTATGAATTTGTATGGGAAAAAACATTTAAAACTCTTATTCTCTAAAACCGAGGATAGCTTGTGGCTGAATCTTTGCGTATATCATCTGGAACGGGCGGTCTACCAAAGTTGCTAAAATAATTGTCATACATTGACATTTAACCTTTTTACGGCGAGGTCGTTTGCTTCTGTATGCATTTGTATGGGCCCCAAACACATGTATGGAAAAAATGTTGATAATTTCAAATGGCTTTTCCTCTGAAGCCTCCGGGCCAGTGTTGCTCAAATTTCATGCGGAGCCTCCTTGGGCAGCAGAATGAAAGATTGCTAAAATGGGCATGGTCCATTGATCAAAATGGCTGCCATGCCCATATATGGTAAAAACCTTTAAAAATCTTTTTCTCCATAACCAAATAATCCCTGGGCCCTAATCTTTGCACAAATTATAGGGGACAGGAGATCTATCAAAATTGCTAAAATGATGGTTCTATGTTGACATTTGACCTTTTTACCTCCAAGGTCAAATTTGCTTCTCCATTTGTATGGGCCATATACATTTATATTGAAAGTATCGACGTGACTTGTAGATCAACAATAGTTAAAATTGTTCTGATTGGAAATCTAAGATGGCCATCATCTGGTTTATATTTATTATATTTCCCTGCCATTGTGCTGTTTACATGTATAAAATCATGATTTTTCAGAAACCACTTAGCCAATTTCCACCAAATTTCACATTGATCCTTCTGTTGAAATGTGACTGATAGTTTATTCAAATGATCATGCTCCATTGACTGACAGGCCCATATATTCTTTTTCAAAACTAAGAACCGCTCAAATGATATTTCATTAGTTGCGATGATAGGATTGGAAAAATGTTGCATAACATCTTCATGTCTGCAGTGGTTATGTCACTCAGGTGAGCGAACCGTGGCCCGTGGGCCTCTTGTTATTGTTAAAGGCTCCATAATACTCAAAAATAGACATTTTTATCCAAAAAAGTTTTCATTATTAATATGATCATAAACTGTGGCATCTGACAGCCTGTAAATTTTCAGTTATTCTGTCGTTTTTGAACTAGATCAAAAATGAAATGATTTGCATTAATTCAGGGATACGGTAAAAAAATCATTTCATTTCAAGAACGAGAGACTACCTGAAATTTTACAGGCTGTCAGGTGCCACATTTTATGATTGCATTAATGCCATATATCAATTTATTAAACCTTTCTTGGAGAATAAAATGTCTATTTTTGAGAAATATGTGGCAGTTCAATGCATTATAGATTAAAAGATCTTCTCTGAAGCGATGGCTTAGCGTATAGGTTTCATATCATTACGAAAACACGCCTATTTAAAAATATAGAAAATTTAATCTCCAAAACCTGAAAATTTTCGGATAAAAACACTGATAATTTTCATATTTCTGCTAAAAAAAATAGATTGTGGGTATTCGTTAGAACCGCCTCGGCGAGGCGGTTCTAACGAGTACCCACAATCTATGTTTTCGAGCAGAAATAAGAAAAATAATGTATACCCCTGTAAACCCCAGTTTTACTATTTAAAAGTGGGGTTTTAGGGGGTCAAAATTATATAGGCGTGTTTTCTTGATGTACTCCGCTTCCGACATACTTCTTTCAGAATGTGTGTGTGTGTGTGTGTGTGTGTGTGTGTGTGTGTGTGTGTGTGTGTGTGTCATGATTTAATGTGCAAGCTTTTTTTTATAAATATCTATGCTCAAAAAAATTATACTATGCAATGTTTGATTGTTGTTGTTTGTTAGTTTGTTGTTATTGCTGTTTGTTTGTTTGTGTTATTGTTGTTTTCATTTTGTTAAAAAAAAACTAATACTTGCATTTTCCCCATAATAAAATGACTGCAGAAATCGGTAAGTAAAATCAGTAGATAAATTGAAAGTAGATTTTCAACAAGTTCCATTTGTTCAAATTTTCTGACATTTTTTGAATATTTTCATTCATCAGTCATTCAAAATCTGCAAAGAAATTTACAAAATGGTTTCTTAGATAAACATTCCAAACAACCACTTCACTATAGGAACTGTGTACATGTAGTTCAGACCAATTTATGCCAAGAATTGCATGTAGGGTAAATATTTTATAACAAAATACATTAAAGGAAAACGACAATAGTTTGTTACAAGATATGGCCAGTCAAATCAAAATATTTTCATCTAAAATGAATGGCAAGCAACAAAAAAAACGTTTGTCCAAAGGATGTAGGTCTGTAGCATTCATGGCTTGCGTTCCCTAAAAAGGCCATTGGCAAACAGTGCAGACCCAGATCAGACGCTGCAAAAAGTTGCGTCATTATTTGCACGAAATGCAGAAAATCTATAGAACCAGATTAAGGACCAAATGTAGCTCTTTAAAACAACATTTATTCTCAAAGAATATGATTCAAAACCCATTATGTGAATGTGGCATGGTTGAAACAACTAAACATTTTCTATTAGAATGTCCAAGATTTACCCAAGCCAGAACTGTAATGATAAATACACTTTCGCCGTTTTGCATTCCGAGTCTAAATATTTTGTTGTTCGGGGATGATAAATTAGATTTCCATCAGAATAAATGAATATTTCTTACCGTTCAGCACTTTATATCAGAAAGCAAACGTTTTACGTCTTGATTAAGGAGCATCTCTTTCTCTCTCTTTCTCTCTCTCTCTCTCTCTCTCTCTCTCCCATATTCATGTATTGTCTATGTCTCTTTTCAATTTTCTCATGTTCATGTAATTTCTATGTCATATTATTGCTACAATAATTGTTTACATATTTTGTTTCGATAAATGTTATGCATTAGTACATATGCAGGTGACTATGTGTGTATAACTATGTATGCATTTTGTATACTTGATCATAGTCTATTTTAACCACGTTATAATATTGCAATCTAAATGTTACGGGAAACGGATTTGAATAAGTCTGTTGACTTTTTTCCGAATCCCAATTTGTAAATTCTGTTCTGTAAAATTGTATGCTTCTATGTAAATTGTATTATGAGTTTATGAAATAAAATATGTTTAAACCAAATCTATAGAACATAGTAATAATAAAAATAATCAAACATACCTTCAATTGGAAACGGACCCGCCCGAACTTTTATAGAAGAAGAGTCTAGTCGTCATTAATCCGTCAACATAGTGTGCTTAAGTCCCTGCCTGCTGAGGCGAAACTAGATTTTATTAACCCTTCTCTTGCTGAACACGACATGCCCTGTCTTAGCAAAAAGTGCAGATCCAGATCAGATGGCTTCTGAAGAAGCCAACTGATCTGGATCTGTACTGTTAGTCATTAAATATGCGAATTTGTATCAAAAACATCAAGTAATCTGATTGGCTGGAAATTAGAAGTGGCCGTGTTATCTTAATTTATTCAGCATGAGAAGGGTTAATGATACTGAGGGCGTTAACATGATTAAACTGTAAAGAAACATAATATTATACACTTCCGCAATCCGTGATGAGAAGGTCAGAGTTTGTAAATTTGTGCAAATTGACATTTGAGCCGGACCACAGAATTCCCTACAAGACTGCATGTGCGCCCAGCGAAGCCTGCGCGTCCACTTAAGACGCCTTGGATCCTTTAATACTCACAGATCACTCCGCAAATACTGTATGTATGCGCAGACAGATCTGAATCTTAGCTTGGCGCACGTGAAATCTAGTAGAAAATGCTAGATCCAGGCTCATTTTGAAATACGCATACAAATACTTGCCCAGAATGTTATAATAGAGCATTTGTATATATGCTAGGACGAAAAAGAAACGCCGGGTGACCTTTACGAAAAAGCAACGCCGGTGACCTTTATGAAAACGAAACACCGGGTGACCTTTACGAAAAAGAAACGCCGGGTGACCTTTACGAAAAAGAAACGCCGGGTGACCTTTACGAAAAAGAAACGCTGGGTAACCTTTACAGATAGTTTTAAAGTATTTAATGTAATACAAGAAAACATTGATGCAAAGCATCAATACGCCGAGAAACTAATCTGTCATGCATTACTTAACTCCCTATAGATCGTAGTATAGTGAAAAAAATGTTATAATTTATGAAAGGTTGTAATTATATAAATTATCGTAATACTCAACGATAAAAACATTATAAACGTTATCAGAGCTTTGTAAAAAAAAAAACAATCAACTATGATCGCCTGTTTTCTAGCCCGCATACATAATTACATGTCGCCATCCATATCCTAGGCCGAACATACTATATCCGAAATCATCTGTGTAGCAGTGCTTCGTTCTTTTCTCCACTCATAACGTTTTCTTTCGGCCCAAATCTTTCCATGCTTGAATATCAAATTAAACTGTATTATTAAACCAGCTTATAATCCGTTCGATTTGAGAATGCATATTTCAAATCGTAAACAAAGAAAAATATCTTTTGTTTCTTCATAGTAGTACGACAAAAAAAAAATAAATAAAAAAAATTCAAACGTGTACGAATATCGACAGCAACAAGCTCATACATGTATCAGTCGAATGGCCAAACTGGGGCTCCTACGGGAAAACTGCTCATTTCTCTTTTAAATGAGCAAAACCCACATTGCTACATTCATTCTACACAGTACTTCCCATTTTTTTTTTTTTTTTTTTATTTCACTATGTTACCAATAGCACAGTTCTCTGCTGCAAAACTGTGTGACTTAGAATAATAAAAAAAGTGGGGCTGAATAGTTATATATAACCCCACTAAGAACCCCACAAAACTGGAAGAAAACCGATGTTCTCCAAATGCATAAACATTTTACAAAAACAACCTCAAATAGATACGCCGGGCTCCAAAATAGATACGCCGGACTCCAGCCCGGCGTAAATAACACTCATTTTTTGTAAAACTTTTCATCTTTAATGAACAAGTTGACAAAGTTTCATTCGATTTTCAGTGACGATTATGAGAAAAAAATCACCCTTTTGACAGTACTCCTATTTGTGTATTTGTTGCATATTCTATATACCCGGCGTTTCTTTTTTGTCCTAGTATATATTAATTATACAGTCGATCCTCAATAACTCGAACATCTTGAGACCATGATTTTTTTTTTTTTTTTTTTTTTTTTTTTTTGAGATTTGGATATTCGAGCCGCTAAGGGGCGAGTTATGGAGGTAAATGGCTATAATTTAGAGATGTCTTTTCGAAGTTCTATATAATAATGGTATGTTGAGTGGACTCAGTAGAATCGCACCGATGAAGCAATGTCGATTAGGCGATTCTAATGAGTACATCCCACGCAAATTTCTTAATAAAATAAGAAAATTCCCTAAAATATCCATAAATATTTGCTTTCTTGGGCTATCATGAGAATTTTTTAGGGACTAAAAAACAAGTTCGATATAGCCATGGTAAACGAGCCATTGGTGTTATTACTGTACTATAAATATTCAGACACCTCTTCAAATTCCTTACATCCACAAAGTCCATTTCATCATTTCATGACTTGTCTATGTGTAAGAAACTATAATCGAACATCAATAGCTCGAACATCGATGGCTCGTTTACCATGGCTGATTCGAACGTATGTTTAAGTCCCCATTACGAAAACACGCCTATTCGAATATATTGCAAATATTACCACCAAAAAAAATGAAAATTTTCAGATAAAGTCTGATAATTTTCATATTTCTGATCAAAACATAGATTGTGGGTACTCGTTAGAACCGCCTCGACAAAGGCGGTTCTAACGAGTACCCACAATCTTTGTGTTTGAGCAGAAATAAGAAAAATAATGTATACCCGTGTAAACCCCAGTTTTACTATATAAAAGTGGGGTTTAAGGGGGTCAAAATTATATAGGTATGTTTTCGTGATGCTACGAATTTCTTCCGACAGCTCCAGAAAACAAATATTTAATATGAAATTTTTAATATTTTATCATGAAATTGTATACTTGTGCACTCATTTTTCTATTATAATGAGTGCACTCAACATGTCATTATTGTATAGAGGATTGAAAAGATTTCTCTAAACTATCATCATTTGCTTCCTGACCTGTCACCATGATTAACCCTCAGTGGCTCGAATTACCCATGTCTCGAGAACAATTTTCATTGGTCTGAAAGATGTTCGAGCCATTGAAATTTTACAGTACCTTGGCAAATGACAAATATTGTTGTAACACTCTGAGGCGTTTGAACTGGGTCTACGTAGTTTGCTTTAGACTGGCTCCAGTCTCCAGTAACTAAGTATTTTTTTTCTTGTAATCTGCTTAATAATCCACTAAAATAAAACCAAAATAAAGGTTGGTCACTTGAGTGACCAGCCTTTATAGTCATGATATTTTTATTTGGTTCTATTTAGATTATTAAACAGGATTATGAGAAACATATTTAGTCACTGGAGACTGGGGCCAGTCTTAAATTTGCTTAGACCCTTCAGCAAACAGCACACGAAACATGACAGACAGCACATAAACCATAAACCAAAGAAAAGGGAAGCAACCGGCCCCTAACCCAATAAGGCGACCACAACACCAGACAGCAACCACCAAACGCATCAATAAAACAATGAACAAACAGTCCAAAACATGAAAAAGTCCCGCACAGAGCAGCTACATAACCACACAAAGACCAAACAACCAAAATATACCTTATTCGACCTAATTACCACATATACCCCTATAAGCGCACAGTCAAGCAATTCAGTAATTTCCAAATGACAGCCAGTGTACTTTTTGTCTACTTTATAAAGGCACATGTTGGTACCCATTTGAATTGCTTCGACTTGTCGATGCAATTCAAATGGGTACCAACAATATATGTTTTATGAGTACCCACAATATATGCTTTTACAAAGAAAATCAGCAAAACAAATCGCATAAACAGCATCAAAAAACTCCTTAACGGATCTTTTTAAAAGTGTATCCCTAGTAGGTAAGATATATATTTTACCGTAAGTTTTTTCCCAGTAATTTTGAAAAACACAGGCGCACAGTAATTACATCGAATACGGTAAGTGGATGCACCAAGGAAATGAAACAATTGTATAGCACACAGCCCTCGCAAGGCACGAAACCTCGGGGTGAGGGGGGGGGGTAACTTCCTATATATGGCATAGTACGGATGTGCGTGCCGAATAGCCCCCTTTTTCAGCGCTGCCAGGTATATGATTGGCCCCCTCTTTTCAACAAAAAGTATATGAATGACCCCATTTTTCTGGATTCCTATGTGAAAGGCCCCATTTTTCTGACATCCTGGTATATGCATATATTTTTCGCTCAGAGATTTTTCGAGGCTGCTTATCCTCTTGGTATTACATGAATTGACTGTGATATTTGTGTAATAACCAGCAAAAATGGGTTAAAAGATCAAAGGGCAGTATATGAATAGGTCAACATTTTGGATGATCAAGTATATGAATGGGTCCGTTTTTTCGATGGCCAGGTATATGAATGGGGTAGGTTTTGAAATACTGGCTCGCACACCTGTACCAAAATTACCCCCCCCCCCCCAACCCCGCCCCCCCCCCCCCCCCCCCCCCCCCTCTCGAGCACGAAACAAAGGATACATGAAAAATAAATATGGATAACGCGGACACCACATATGAAACCATAGACACACAAACAATGAAGAACTCTAACATAGGAACCACCTCGGAATAGTCAGTAGAAAAACTGCAATGGGCTCTACCCATTGTAGACTGGATAGACTCTCCCACACTATATATTGGAAGAGTCCAATTTCAATTTTAGGTACGTCCGGTTATGAGATTTACATATTCCTAGAGAAAAAACGCTGAACTATTTGCAAACAGTGGAGACCCTGATCAGACGCCGCGTTCTGCGGCGTCTGATCTGGCTCTGCACTGTTTGCCAGTTATCCTTTTACGGGTCTTCCGACTACAATGGGTTGAACTAGTTTTACTCGGGCGAAACAGCGCCCTTAATTCTGATTAAAAGTGACGTTTTTTAATTGTGCGGAAAAATGAGTTTTGCTAGCAATACTTCTGAATTTATAGACTAAGTCGCCATAAAATTCAGGTCCGGCCAAACCTTCTTTCAGAAGTGTTTTCAAACCAACGTTATATTTTGACATTTATTCATAATGACGGCTATAAATCTTAGGAAATGTTTATGTGCTTTATGTTAACGGTACTTTACTTAAGAAGTTTAGCAGTTAAAATTTTATTTGAATAAATTAAGTCACTAAGGCGTAAAACAATAGCTGTGTTTCCGCGAACCCGACCGACCCTGCTTCAAACACCCGACACTGCTATTTTTTTATCAGTAAAAATGAAAAAAAAAAAGTAAAGCACCGACCCTCAACAAATTACCTGTATTTTCATAAAATTACAGGCCTGACCCTGTTCTTTCCTGGAGAAAAAATAGAAAAATAAAAAAATGTTTCTCCTACCTACCGACCAAATTTTTTTCAGCATGTTAGCGGAAACACAGCTATTTTTAAGCCTAACTTGACTAGCTGCTTTAGCAAATGAATTAACGAAAGAAGCAAGAATGAAAAAAGGGAAAATTTACAATAATTATATAAAAAAAAAGTCGTCCCGTGAGTCATAAATTTTAGTAGAGATTATGTCATTAGATATTCATAGAAAAATAATGTGTATAAGTGAACTGAGGAATTGATACCATAAGATCTGATAGTTCGCATTATATTTTGGATGATCCCCGAATATCATTTAAAAAAAAAAACATGTACAACAAGGAAAGCCACTCAACCAATGATTTTCTTACTTTTCATTGTATCATTATTTTTTATCAAAGTTTTAAAAGTTCTGTGCGTCATCTACTCCTACTCAACCCTGGCTGTTCCTCCACTGACAGTAGTGGGGTGGTCGGGTGGTGCGAAGGTGCTGTGTATCTTACATCACAGGGGCGTCCAACTGATACTGGCTTACAGTTGGGCAAGGCCTGCTATCCTTGTAGTGGGTAAGGGTAGAGGGGGAATGTTTTTATTTCTTCTGTTTCTTCACTTTCATTCCTGTTCCTCTTTCTTCCCTGTCCCTCTCTTTCATCTCCTCTACTCTCTCTTCTATCTCTTTTTCTCCCTTTCTCTGGGAGACAACACAAAATGACCCTCAAGGGTTGACGTGTCGTTAAACCCCAACACAATCAAAAATCCACTGACACTACACCGGCAAGATTTGAAAAAGGTGAAACAACATTAAGGTCAGCAAGTTAAAACCATATCAGCTAAAGATAAAGTTTCATTATAAACCAAGTTGCAGGTTTAAATATTTTTAACCTTTAAAGCGCAAAGGAAAAATGTGTAAAAGACGCCATTCTTTTATTATTATTATTATTATTATTATTATTATTATTATTATTATTATTATTATTATTATTATTATTATTTAGAAAAATTAGTCTTGATATTTCATGAGAATCATCCGCTCGGCAGACGAATAATATGATTTGTCAAGACTTATTTTCTTCTGCTGTAGTTGTAATTGGCGCTTAAAGGGTTAGTCAAATATTGCACAGTTGTCAAATTAAGCTGACGCTTTAGAAATGTTTCTGCAGTGATAGTTCAAATCCCCCATCAGTACGATGTTATCAAATGAGTACTGATTTTGTCTGTTTTGTCATCTATTGGGGATCTTTAAGCCGCTATCACATTTTCTACTATTTATAGTAAACGGCAAAACAATCCTTTGGGTAAAATTTTGAAGCTCAAGCTAAGGTCTTCTTCTAGCTGGAAAATGTAACCTCACATGGGCAATGATGCCAACTCAAGAGGATTTTAGTCACTACGGACTGTTCTGTAACCATGTGAGACGACTCATAATGTCTGGCCCCACATGTTCCCCAAGACTCCCCAATTGCATTAACCGGTGCATTGTGGCAAGGCGGGCGGGGAAGCTGAATTCTGCCTAAATGTATCATTTTTATACCTGTGTATAAAACCGCAGAAATACTTTAAGAAATGTATTTGTTCATTAACCTGCCAACTGGAAAGAGACAGAACCTAACTTTGCGCAAGCATATTAGAGAGGTTCCGGAGCTGAAAGCTTAAAATTCAACCTTCTGACTATAGATTAAATAAAAAAAAAAAACATTGAAAAAGAAACAGTTTTCTTATTTTACACAGAAATTAAGACCGGATATGTCATTCAAATCAAATCATTTCCGAATTTTAATAAAATGTCAAGTGTTATTTTCAGTGGACAAATAAGAAAATGTGATTATTTAGTCTCCTAAAAGGTTCTAGTAGGCACCTAGCGTTTATACAATGTCGCAACAACATCGTTGCATCGACGTGAACGCGACGTTGCATAAATGTCACGTGCCAGCTGGGATACTTGTGATGGAATACGAAATGGCACGGGAACGTGGGTGTTGTTTTAATTAAGTTTTATCTAATTTAATTTCTGCGAAGAGTCCTATGTCCGAAAGCTAGTGAAATAATCCGTCCCCGATTCCATCACTTTATGCATAATTGGGTTAATCTTTAGGTACATGTATTACAAAAGTATTTCCTATAAGGCTGGCACAATTAATCGGATAATCGATTAATTGATCGATAAATTCCACAAAAATGACTATCGTTACAGATTTGCTAACAATCGATCATTTCATTTCTGTCTCTTATTTTACCGCATTTACCCTTAGTATTCAGACACATCAACTTCTTACCATACTTAATCTAAAATTTGAACAAGTAAAACTTACTACCCAATGTTGTGTCTAAAACAGCTGGATGAGTGGCAAACAGTGTCGACCCTGATGAGACGCCACGTTTGCGGCGTCTAATCAGGGTCTACACTGTTTGCTGAAGCCTTTCAGATCAAATACATACAGTAAAGTACAACATATGGTAAGAGTTATGCTCAGACAGATGGGTAAAATTATGACCAAATCTTCAGTGATTACTAACCGATTATCGACCGCAATGGCAGGACCGATAATTGATTATCTTTTCAGCTCTGATTTGTTTGTTTGTGTTGAGGTTTTACGGCCCAGTCAACCCAATGGGGTCATGTCGAGCGCGGTCAGTTTACCTAACCACACGTTTACTGGGCAGGCTTAGTCCTCTAAGCGGTTAACCAGTACTGTGCACATTCTTTCGCCAGAAACTGACAACTGCCCTTCTTGAATCAGCGGAAGGGAGAGAATGACCGTAGAAAATATTTCATGATCAATCTCCACGAAAGAATGTTGCCGACCTCGGCGGGGGTTGAACCCGCGACCTCCTGGTCTCCAGTCGGACGGCGCATCCAACTGAGCCACCGAGGCCATTTCAGCTCTGATAAGCCAGCCTTAATTTCCTACAATATTACTTGATCGCCGAGCGAAGACTGATCAGGCTGTACGGAAGATCTGTGTCTTCGCTGGGGTTCATGCAATCCTATACGAAATACTGTGTCCCGGCTCAACTGTGCAATCACTGAAATCCTTTTCACAGGCTGATCAGAGTCTTCTATGTCCGCCTGAAGATGCTTTGGTTCCTTGGCTACCACAGGGTGCCCTGCGAAGACTCTGATCAGCCTGCGCATTCGCGCAGGCTGATCTGAGTCTTCGCTGGGCGCACATGCAATCTTGTAAAAAGTGCTGTGCCCCGGCTCAATATTGCAATTACAGACAACACTCTTTATCTAAAATCACCAAAGAACCAGATGTTTTGGTTTGAGATGACAGTAGTTAGAGATATAAGGAGTTTCAGTGAAAAGAATATATAGCAAAGTGAACCAATGTTTTTATTTAGCTTGACTTAAACAGTAAATAAAGTTATCACTGTTTGAGATAACAAAGAGTCAACTATATACGAATCGCTTTCGGATTACCTGGGAAAGTTACAGATAATTCCACTGTCTAATATCCAAATGGAAAAAAAATAATCACTCCAAAAGTAACAGTTAAGCCGCTTCATCCATGTTACGTGTAAACTATAGTGAACTTGATTTTAACAGATATAAGTCATAATGAGATACATGTACATACAGTTTGCTACAACCATTAATCTTAGTGAATTAGCCATTAGTTATAATGAATAACCTTGTCACAATTAAGTGAGCAGTGCCCCTGGAAAAGGGAAGTGACTCATGTATACTGACGGTGAATTATAGTAAAATCTCGGTGACTCGAACTGCGATGGTTCGTTTACCGTGGCAAGTGCGATCACATTTCTGAGTCCTTAGGACATTTTTTCCTATAGCTCGAAAAAAAGTATATAGGGATAATTTAGGGATATGTTCTTATTTAATCATGTATGGTGTGTGAACTCATCAGAATCGCCTCATCGAGGCGATTCTAATTAGTACACTCAACATACCATTATTTTATATAAGATCGAAAAGACATCCATATATTATTCCCATTTGTCTCCTAACCTCAATGGCTCGAACTACCCATATGTCGAACAAATTTCCGTGGTTCCAAAGATGTTCGAGGCAACGAAGTTCAACTGTATTTTCTTTCTTTTCGTTTCTCTCAGACATCATTTCATGTGAATCGTCGAATTTAATCACGTGTTCCGCCTCATATACACTGAAGTCTTTAGCACTTTGAAGACTAAATCATCAGGTCATCACGAAAACATGCCTATATAATTTTGACCCCCTTAAACCCCACTTTTATATAGTAAAACTTGGGTTTACAGGGGTATATATTATTTTTCTTATTTCTGCTCAAAACATAGATTGTGGGTACTCGTTAGAACCGCCTCGCAAGGAGTACCCACAATCTATGTTTTGAGCAGAAATATGAAAAATATTTGAATTTTTTATCTGAAAATTTGCCAGTTTTTGGTTGTAAAATTTTCAGTATATTTGAATAGGCGTGTTTTCGTAATGTGAAATTAGTGACATTTTATTTAATTATTCACCGAATCGGAGACAATGTGAACGGAAAGTCAAGTCATATTTTCTGTTAAAATATAAGCAAAATATTTTTAAAGTTGTTTGCGTTTATTATAATCAGCAGATCTAAAGTTAAGCTTTCAACTTTGAAACCTCTCTGACTCGCTTGCGCAAAAGTCGGTTCCACCTCTCAACAGAGGGCGAAACAAAATGTATGTTTTACCACTATGGAAGCTGAGAACAAGGATTGAAGTCCCTTAAAGCTAGCTTTAGTCCCCGGTAATTTATATCCCAATCAGCAAACCTATATCTAATCGTCAACGGACCGATATCTTTTGTATATCGACTAGATATCGTAAATGATATTGTACCGATATCAGTTTGCCCATCGGCATTAAGTCGGACCGATATCAAGTCGGATACGCACCGGTCCGATATCGGACAGATATCGCTTTAGTCAGCTATACGCCATCGGGCCGACATTTTTTCCACATCGGTCCGATATAAAGACCGTTATCACTAAGGCAGCCATACAATATTTTTTTCCACAATTTGCCGGATATCGGGTAAATTTCACTTTAGTTATCTATCTGTCATTGGTGCAAAAAGTTTTCCATATTCATGCAATATCACCTAGCTAGCAGCTGAGATTATGCAGAGTAGGAAGAAAGAAAGCAAATATTTGCATCACGAAAACTAGTGACACTTACACATTTCAGTGTACTTGCGTAAACTCACTTAAAAACAGTTATTTGTTAGTAACTACATGTATTACTTGAAAGTATTACTGTACGATTGCTTCAGTCTATTTTAAAAACAATGTTTTTATTTCAACTATGACTTTAAGCTGTTTAATTTACTAAATGTTCCCCACGTTTCACAAAATGGCGGAGCATTATTTTTTCAAATAAATGACGAGTCAGCACTGAATATTATATCAGTTCATTAACTAGTGTGGTTTATTTTTATTTATTTTTTTTTAATAATTATTTTTCTAGATCACAAACAGTTTATGTTGCTTTTCTTTTTTTATTTAAGTGCACGTTTGTGACAGCGAAAAGTTTGTTGTTTTTTTTTTCATTCACTGCACTCTGAACGATAACGAATAGATATCGGTCAGATATTTGGCTACAAACATGTATAAATAACTAAGTAGAAACCGGGCACACTCAAAGCATTTCAATATGCATTTAAAACTTCATACACATTTTCGAAGTATATTGTTTGTGTTGAAGTTTTACGGCCCAGTCAACCCAATGGGGTCATGTCGAGCGCGGTCAGTTTACCTAACCACACGTTTACTGGGCAGGCTTAGTCCTCTAAGCGGTTAACCAGTATTGTGCACATTCTTTCGCCAGAAACTGACAACTGCCCTTCTTGAATCAGCGGAAGGGAGAAAATGACCGTAGAAAATATTTCATGATCAATCTCCACGAAAGAATGTTGCCGACCTCGGCGGGGGTTGAACCCGCGACCTCCTGGTCTCCATCCAACTGAGCCACCGAGGCCAAAGTATATATATATGTGGTTCATGTCGGCTAGATATCAGTAATTGGTCGGGATGTCAGCAGATCGGTCCGATAACGGCCTGATATCTGCCTAATATGAACATGAAGTATATATATATGTGGTTCATGTTCATATTAGGCAGATATCAGGCCGTTATCGGACCGATCTGCTGACATCCCGACCAATTACCGATATCTATCCGATATAGGTATGTTCACTGGGTAGCTGACCATTCTAGGGCGGTACTTTCATCGTGGTACATTTTGTTAAATGTCTTGCAGTGTTGCACGTACATTTTTTTTCCTTTTAATAGTCATGTAAGTTAAAGATATTCAGTTTGTTTTAAATAACAGACTTGCCACCGTTTTGGGAAAGCGTTGCCGACTCTGCTTGCCAGCTGTTCTGTTTTCTTGTGTTTGTCTGAGTTTCCCTTTGTTGTGTGGCATTTGATGTGGATCTGCTTATATCAGGTCCTGAGTTCACTTATTTACTTAAAAGATGAAACATAAGAAATACATAAACAGTTCCTCAATGTATAATAAAACATTTAGAAATAGTAGGTTGTTTATTATGAGGAAGTTCACGGACGTTCATGCTAAATATCGATCACCCGGCTTCTAAGAAAAACAAGAGTTGTTACATGACAGCAAAGCTCGTCTGCTTGCGAAATGTCTACCTATGGTTTCATATTAATGCGTCAAAAGGTGTATTGAGTATTTTTATTTGATTCTATTCCAAATACAATAAGTTTTGTGAGTCTGAATATTAATCACACATTCCTCTATAATTTTTAATGCAAATCTTTGTGTTACATGGAACACTGACCTAGAGATATTTTGAGGTTGATCATTGCATCACATAGAACTAATATTCCTGGTATGAAATTACTCTATCAAATAATCTTTAAGGCTCCAGCTATTAGGCAAAATCACTGAGTGATAAATATAGGTCACACTGAGTCACATTGACCTAGATATATATTTTACGTCAATCAACGAGTCATATTGAAATTGAAACCTAGGTTTGACATTTCTCTATCAAATAGTCTTCGAGTTATAAGGTAAAATCACTTGTGAAATGTCGGTCACAATGATCTATATATATTTTTAGGTTACTCTAAGTATCACATGGAACTAATATCCAAGGAATGACATTTCTTTATTTAATAGTTTTTGAGATATAAGGCATAATCATTGGACCATGAAATATAGGTCAAATTGACCTACATATACTTTGAGGTCACTCTTATTGTCACATGAAACTAATATTCAAGGTATGACATTTCTCTATCAAAAATTGTTCGAGATATAAGGCATAGTCACTGGACCATGAAATATAGGTCACACTGACCTACATATATTTTTAGGTCATTCTTCATGTCACATGGAACTAATAACCAAGGTATGACATTTCTCCATCGAATAGTTATCGAGATATATGGCATAGTCACTGGACCGTGTAATATGTGTCACACTGACCTATATATATACTCTTCGTGTCACATGGAACTAATATCTAAGATATGACATCTCTCTATTAAACAGTCTTCAATGTTTTTGGCAAAATCACTGGTCCATGAAATATACGTCACACTGACCTACATATATTTTGAGGTCTCTCTTCGTGCCACATGGAACTAATATCCAAGATATGACATTTCTCTATCAAATAGTCTTCGAGATATAACGCATAATCACTGGACCATAAAATATAGGTCAAATTGACCTACGTATACTTTGAGGTCACTATTTGTGTCACATGAAACCAATATCTAAGGTATGACATTTCTCTATCGAATAGTCTTCGAGATATAAGGCATAATCACTGGACCCTAAAATATAGGTCACACTGAACTTCATATATTTTGAGGTCACTCTTTGTGTGACATGGAACTAATATCCAAGGTATGACATTTCTCCTTCAAAAAGTCATCGAGATATAGGGCATAATCCCTGGACCATCAAATATCGGTCACACTGACCTACACGTATATTGAGGTCACTCTTCGTGTCACATGGAACTAATATCTAAGGTATGAAATTTCTCTTTCAAATAGTCTTCCAGTTATTGCCAAAATCACTGGTCCATGAAATATAGGTCACATTGACCTACAAATATTCTGATGTCACTTTTCGTGCCACATGGAACTAATATCCAACGTATGACATTTCTCTATCAAATAGTCTTCGAGATATAATGCTTAATCACTGAACCATAAAATATAGATCACACTGACCTACATATATTTTGAGGTACTCTTCGTATTACATGAAACTAATATCTAAGGTATGACACTTCTCCTTCAAATAGTCATCGTTATATAAGACATAATCACTGGACCATGAAATATTGGTCATATTGACCTACGTATATATTGAGGTCACTCTTCTTGTCACATGGAACTAATAACTAAGGTATGACATTTCTCTATCAAATAATCTTCCAGGTATTAGGCAAAATCACTGGTCCATGAAATATAGGTCACATTGACCTACATATATTTTGAGGTCACTCTTCATGTCACATGGAACTCATATCCAAGGTATGACATTTCTCTATCAAATAGTCTTCGAGATATGAGGCATAATCACTGGACAATAAATATAGGTCACACTGACCTACATATATTTTGAGG
This sequence comes from Anodontia alba, assembly GCA_964016985.1. Lineage (NCBI taxonomy): Eukaryota > Metazoa > Mollusca > Bivalvia > Lucinida > Lucinidae > Anodontia > Anodontia alba. The sequence continues at coordinate 61,120,457 of OZ024824.1, read as the reverse complement.
TCACTTCGTGCCACATGGAACTAATATCCAAGATACGACATTTCTCCATCAAATAGTCTTAGAGATATAAGGCAAAATCACTTGACCATGAAATAAAGATCACTGGATTGTGAAATGTAGGTCACCATGACCTTCACCTAATGACACTTAAAATAATTTCATAAGGTTGACTGATGTATTACCTAGGATATGTTTACAATGCTAGCATAACAGAAATGCAATAAACACTTAACAAGAGGTGTCCTGGATTTTAGAACCCAGCCCCACCCAAGGGCATGAACCCAGGGGCCGATTCCTATCGACACTTCAAACAACCCTTCCAGGCATCCATGTTCTGAATATAATGCTTGTTGACAACTGGCTACTAAGATATAAGCATATGAAAAACTTAAACAAAGCAATAGAGCACTTTACAAAGGTGTCCTAGATTATGACCCCTAGCCCCACCCCAGGGCATGAACCCAGAGGTCTGTTCTTATGAAATCTTAGACGACCCTTCCGAGCACCCATGTTCCAAATATGAATGGTCTGTGGTAAGTGACTGTTGAGATATAAGCATTTGAAAAACTTAAACACAGTGTGACGGGAATGGGAACGCAAACGCGTACGCGGACGACCGGGGTGACTTCAATAGCTCTCCTTGTACTTCGTACCGGCGAGCTAACAAATTAAATTTTAAAATGTCATCTTCAATTAATACAGCGTTCAGTTTCGGAGAAGTAACCAAACAAGAGGACCATGATGGTCCTATATCGCTCACCTGAGCAATCAGATTTGCATACTTAATGTTGAAGTTTCAGCCAAGTTCACTGCTCTAAAATTTTATGTATAAATTTTATAACCATGACGAATCATGACAGCTTGAACAAACTTGGTAGAGGGTAACCAAAGGAACATTCTGAAAAATCGGTTCAGTGGTTTCTGACAAGAAGATTTTTAAAGTTTTCTAGTTAGATATAGAGGGAAAATAAGCCCAACCCACTAGCAGGCATGTTTTTTGACAAATAAGGATTGCTTGAACATTCTTGGTAGAGGGTCACCAAAGCATTATTGAAATTGGTCAGGAGGTATTTGACAAGAAGCATTTTAAAGTTTTCTATACAGATATATATCAAAAAATAAGCCCCGCCCCCTGGAGGCCATGTTTTTTGACATATCATGAAGGCTTGAACCATCCTGGTAGAGGGTCACAAAAGCAACATTCTTGCCAAGCTACATTGAGCTTGGTCCAACGGTTTCTTACGAGAAGATTTTTTAAGTTTTTTATATAGACATATAGAAAAAAATAAGCCCTGCCCCGTAGCGGCCATGTTTTTTGACGATCATGACAGCTTGAACAACCTTGGTAGAGGGTCACCAAAGAAACATTCCTGCCAAGTTATATTGAAATCGGTCCATTGGTTTCTGACAAGAAGAATTTTTAGTTTTCTATATAGATATATAGGGAAAATAAGCCCCACCCACTAGCAGCCATGCTTTTTGACAAATCATGATTACTTGAACAATCTTGGTAGAGGGTCACCAAGGAAACATTTTTGCCAAGTTGTAATGAAATTGGACCTGTGGTTTCTGAAAAGAAGACTTTTAAAGTTTTTCTATATAGATATATAGGGAAAATAAACCCCGCCCCCTGGCGGCCCTGTTTCTTGATGAATCATGACGGCTTGCATAACCTTGATGGAGGGTTACATAAGAAACATTTCTGCAATGTTTAATTGAAATCAGTCCAGTGGTTTCTGACAAGAAGATCATTAAAGTTTTCTATGTAGATATACGGGGAAAATAAGTCCCGCCCCCTACCAGCCATGTTTTTTGACAAATCATGATAGCTTGAACAATCTTGGTAAAGGGTCACCAAGGAAACATATCTGCCAAGTTATATTGAAATCGATTCAGTGGTTTCTGACAAGAAGTTTTTTCAAGTTTTCTATATAGATATATATAGGGAAAATAAGCCCCGCCCCCTGGCGGCCATGTTTCTTGACAAATCATGACGGCTTGAACAATCTTGGTAAAGGGTCACCAAAGAAACATTTCTGCCAAGGTATATTGAAATCGGTCCAGTGGTTTCTGACAAGAAGATTTTTTCAAGTTTTCTATATATATATATAGGGAAAATAAGCTCCACCCCCTAGCGGCCATGTTTTTTGACAAATCACGATTACTTGAACAATCTTGGTAGAAGGTCACCAAGGAAACATTTTTGCCAAGTTATAATGAAATCGGTCCAGTGGTTTCTGACAAGAAGATTTTTCAAGTTTTTCTATATAGATATATAGGGAAAATAAGCCCCGCCCCCTGGCGGCCATGTTTTTTGACGAATCCAAATGGCTTGAACAATCTTGGTACAGGATCACCAAAGGAACATTTCTGCCACATTATATTGCAATCGTTCCAGTGGTTTCTGATAAGAAGATTTTTTAAATTTTCTATATAGATATATAGGGAAAATAAGCCCCGCCCCCCCCCCCCCCCTCCCCCCCGGCAGCCATGTTTTTTGACGAATCCAAATGACTTGAACAATCTTGGTAGAGGATCACCAAAGGAACATTTCTGCAAAATTATACTGAAATCGGTCCAGTGGTTTCTAACAAGAAGATTTTTTAAGTTTTCTATATAGATATACAGGGAAAATAAGCCCCGCCCCCTGGCGGCCATGTTTTTTGACGAATCCAAATGGTTGAACAATCTTGCAAGAGGATCACCAAAGGAGCATTTCTGCAAAATTATATGGAAATCGGTCCAGTGGTTTCTGACAAGAAGATTTTTAAAGTTTTCTTTACAGATAAATAGGGAAAATAAGCCCCGCCCCCTGGCGGCCATGTTTTTTGACGAATCCAAATGGCTTGAACAATCTTGCAAGAGGATCACCAAAGAAACATTTCTGCAAAATTATATGGAAATCGGTCCAGTGGTTTCTGACAAGATTTTTAAAGTTTTCTATACAGATATATAGTGAAAATAAGCCCCGCCCCCTGGCGGCCATGTTTTTTGACGAATCCAAATGGCTTGAACAATCTTGGTAGAGGATCACCAAAGGAACACTTCTGCAAAATTATATGGAAATTGGTCCAATGGTTTCTGACAAGAAGATTTTTAAAGTTTTCTATATTGATATACAGGGAAAATAAGCCCCGCCCCCTGGCGGCCATGTTTTTTGACGAATCCAAATGGCTTGAACAATCTTTGTAGAGGATCACCAAAGGAACATTTCTGCGAAATTATATTGAAATCGGTCCAGTGGTTTCGGACAAGAAGATTTTTAAAGTTTTCTATATAGATATATAGGGAAAATAAGCCCCGCCCCCTGGTGACCATGTTTTTTGACGAATCCAAATGGCTTGAACAATCTTGGTAGAGGATCACCAAAGGAACATTTTTGCAAAATTATATTGAAATCGGTCCAGTGGTTTCGGACAAGAAGATTTTTTAAGTTTTTAATTAAAAAATCTATTTTTAGCTCCTGTGACCTAGATATGCAATGAACCGGAACCATTTGAACAACTTTGAAAGAGGACCAACCAAGGATCATTCCTGTGAAGTTTGGTCAAATTCCCACCAGTGGTTTAGGAGGAGATGTTGTTTAAAGATTGTGGACAGACGGACATCCGGACGACGACAACGACGCCGACGACGACGACGACGACGGACGGTGAGTGATCACAATAGCTCACCATGAGCCTTCGGCTCAGGTGAGCTAACAAAAATCCAGACTAAAACAGCTTTTTAGGGCCTTTTGCCCTTTTACATATAGTAACGATGAGTACTGATGATCTATTGGAGAAGCGTTATTGTTAAGGTCAAAGACTATCAAACAGGTTACGAAGGAAATGCTACATTGAAAAGAAAAAGAATTCGAGGCAAGAAGAAGAGATGAAGAACAAACAATCATAAAGTAAAACTAGGAATAGTGTTTTCAGAGAAAACGGATGCTTCCCTACCGTGAATTTTCAGATGAAATTTTCTACTGCTTTGACCTTAAAAATTAGGTCAGAGTCATTAAAAATCTTATCAGTTCTTTGTCCTGTCCCAATTATATATCCAAGAAAAATTGGTAAGAATCCAACCACTGTTTCACAAGATACTGTGAAGACAAGGAAGTGTGAGGCCGACGCCAACGGGACCCACACCAAAAACAATCTGTTCCCCTACCCGTAGGTGGGGGACATAATTGTACATTCACAACTCATGTGAGCCTCGACATGAGAAAATGTGTATTCGCATTACTTGAACAAATCGATCACTATCTGTTGCAACACCCTTGAGCATATCATCCTCAGCAACATTAACGCTAAGGATGCTGGGTTCAAATTTCAGCAGACGACATTTTTAAATAATTTTCTTATTTTCCCCAGAAAATAGGTTGGAGATAATTTGCATAGAATGTCAAATGCTATTTTCTGTCAAAAAAAATATTATCAATTTGTCGTCTGCAAACACTGCCCATGGCGTGCTAAGAGATGATAAACATTTACCCTCAGAAACATCCTTGCTGACTGTCAGCATGGATTTTGTAACCACCAGCTTATCTACTTGGTTTACAATTTTATCAGCAACCTGAACCTGGCCACAAACTAACAGATGTAATAATCATGGAATTTGTTAAGGCCTTTGACATTGACAATGTTCCATATGTATATATATAGTCGAACTTCGATGGCTCGAACATCTTTGGGACCATGGAAATTTTGTTCGAGACATAGGTAGTTCGAGTCACTGAGGGTTAATCATAGCGCCAGGTCAGGAGGCAAATGGGGATGATTTAGGATTGTCTTTTCCAACTTCTATAAAATATATGTATGTGTGTGTTTGTGTGTGTGTGCGCGCGCGTGTTCGTGCGTGTGTGTATGTATGCACATACTTTCCAATAACTGGCCTTCTTGAAGCGTAAGAGGTGGAATGACCGTAGTAATGATTTCATGGTCAAACTTCAAGATGGTTATGTGGCAGGCAGAGCTGGGATTCGAACTTGCAAACCCTGGATCTTCAGTCATACACGCTACCGACGGCGCTGTGGAGCTACGGCGTCGTAGCGTTTAAAATGTCAATACAGGACCGATATCTTGTTAATTGTAATAAATATGATACCCTGGCTTTGTCGAGGTATAAGATTCAAGTAGTTTGGGCTATCAACCGCGCCTTGTTAATTTCATGGAAGAAGGCAAAAGAAATCTGCTCTCGCCTGGCTTTCACAATTGTGTATTGCAGTTCACGCAGCACCTCGCTGACATGATATGTTTCGCTATCGGCTGCAAGTCCAGCGGGCCGCGGTCGTCTCTACCTTCTCAATCTAAGATCTGGGGTAGGAGGGTTCCAAACTGGGTACAAAGCGTTAGATTGACTAACGTCAGTCACAGTCAGTTTTATCCGGAGGCTCTCAAGCCTCGGTCCTAACACCGTTTCCTTTTATCAGTGTTCTCCCGGATTACTTTGAGGTCTTCATTTCTTTTGTTCACGGACGACTGTGTGCTACATGTAGTACATAGGAACGCCACTTCTCAACAGGACTGCACTTGGACAACCTTGCTCAATCGGAAACCGATTTTGAACATTGCCAGGTTTCTCCGCGAAAGGGACGAAACACACACCCTCCAAACAAATAAAACATTTTACACAATCAAACACTGGAATAGTATCAGTCCGCCAAGCATCCGGCTATATCTAAATTTGGTCAGCATAGTTTAGATGTTTCACCAAGAGCTTCAAGGACAATTGGTTTTCTCTGGCACTTGAGAAACCAAAGGAGCTGTTTATATAGCGCTTACCCAGCAAACATACAACGTAGCAACAACGTCGATTCAACGTCACGACGTTGCAGCGACGTTGAAACAACGTTGGTAGAACGTTGTGTGTTTGCTGGGTATGCGCCTCAAGCTGGAGCACGCAGCCCCAGTCTTAAATTGAGAAGGTATAGATGACCGCTGGGCGCTGGACTAGCAGCCGTTGGCGAAAAGCATCATGTCGGCGAGATGCTGGATGAACCGCAAAGCACAATACTGCAAGGCCGTCGAGAACAGGTTTCTCTTGCTTTCTTCCATAAAATTAACAAGGCGCGGTTGACCTAGATAGGTCAAACTACCTTTGGCGTTGTACTTGGATTAACCCTTCTCATACTGAATAAATTAAGATGCCACGCCCACTTCTAAGTTCTAGCCAATCAGATTACTTGATCCGGTTTTTTATAGAAATTCACATATTTAATGACAAACAGTGCAGATCCAGATCAGTTGGCTTCTTCAGAAGCCAACTGATCTGGATCTACACTGTTTGCTAAGACAGGGCATGACGTGTTTAGCAAGAGAAGGGTTAAGACAAACCAGGGCATCACATTAATTACAATTAACAAGTTATCGGTCATGTATTCGAGCATTAATTAATCAACCCTAGACCTGCTGAACCCGGATATGCTCTGCCTTTGCAAACAGTGTAGATCCGGATCAGCTGAAGAAGCCAACTGAACTGGATCTGCACTTTTTGTGATTTAGGATGTGCATTTGTATCAGCAACCTAGATCAGGCAATCTTATTAGCTGACAATTAATTACTCGTAAAAGTGGGTGTGGCATCTAACTTCATTTAGCATGAAAATGAAAAGGGTTAAACGTATACTTCCAGAAACATTCCTGTTTGGAACGGTGTGACCTCCTTTTGCAGTTGCTGCAGAGAATTCAGAGAAATACAATCTCTCGTTTCGCTTCCCCTGTCAGAGATGTGCATTTTACCATACCGTTGACTGATGCTAGTAAATACCGTATTTACCAAAGTATTGGGACACCTATCCCTTAACATACTTGTCTTAAAATTTAAAAAAAAATCTGTTTTACCACCCTTGATGTGTCTAAAATAGTGATGGTTAAGTGGCAAATACTGTAAACGCTGCGGCGTCTGATCTGGGTTTACACTGTTTGCTAAGGCCTATCTGTCCCAATGCTTAGAGAGATTACGGTACATAATTGTTTTCTTATTCTTGCTAACTTCTAAATTTGGCCGCACCCCTATGCCATAATGATCAAACGCGATCAAACATGATCGCGTCATCAACGATCGATTGAGATATCGATGAAGCGATCAAACAGATGACAAACAGACTTGATGGATGATGGGTGGGTAGGTGGATGGGTGGATGGATGGATGGACGGGTGGGTGGGTAGGTGGGTGGTAGGATGGATTGCTGAATCGATCGATCGATCGATAGATAGATCGATTGATAGATAGAGAGCTGCCGCTATAAGTTCATAACAGAGATTAGCAGCTGTATCAGACTTTTTTCTTCTTAAACCGGATTCCAACTTGTTTATTGTTTCTTTCTATCTTTTTATTGATTATTATGTCTTAACCTATTTATGCCAAGCGTCCCAGAAAAAGGACATTTCAAAATAGTGTAAACCCAGATCAGACGCCGCAGAACGCGGTGTCTGATAAGGGTCTTCGACATATGCATTAAATATAGGAAATCCCATAAAACATTGTTACAATGAATATGACTGGACGCCCTTCTGTTGAAAATGGACGTGCCCAACGAGTTTAGATAGAGGTGTCCACTCAGCATAAATGGGTTAACGATGACGCCTCTAATGAGATCCCACAACATATGTTTTCGTAGAGAAATAAGAAATATGTTAAGTGGACACCCTCTCTAAAATGGAGCTATGTACAAATCCATTTAGGATGACAAAATCTGGTCTTAATAGCGGAGTGGTCTTATTTTCGAGTGGTCTTAACCATTAAACTGCCAGTCACAACAATTGTCGTCTGTTTGTCATCTGCTTGTGTGGACCCAGATCAGACGGCTCCTCTATGATCAGGTCCACAGTGTTTGCCTGTATGCAAAACATAGGTTTGAAAAGTTTGTAAGAATATTCAGCAGACGACATAAACTGACAACATTTTCAGATCCAGATTTTCTTGGCGTTTTAAGGGTTTATAGCGGAATGTTCCTGTATATTTTTGGCACTCGTTAGAAGCGTATACACATGTTAAGGGACTAAGTTGAAAATACACTTAAGTGGGAAAAAATATCGACTATCTTGGAAAACGTATATCAAGCGATTATATGATAAAAATGACTAAGTTAGAAAAATCAATATCTGTAGTTGGCATCGTTGTTTTAGATACAAATCATCCTATTAAGTATGTGTGGTCATTGATTTTAACACAAAATGCAACGGCGTCTTCCACCTGGTGTAGAGTTTTATCATCATTTACTGCATGTCTAGCTTGCGCTTAGAAAATGAGGTCTTGAAATCGATGTAATTGTAGGCCTAAGTTAATCAGTATTTACATGCCAACTGTCTTTTATTATAATGTACTCTATGTGTGTGTGCGTGCGTGCGTGCGAACGTGTGTGTGTGTGTGTGTGTGTGTGTGTGTGTGTGTGTGTGTGTGTGTGTGTGTGTGTGTGTGTGTGTGTGTGTGAATTTCACGTTGCATATATAATAAAAAAATTAAGTCATCGGTCGCAATTACTCCATGCTTTATCATTTACTTTATAGTTACATGCATTAAGAGAAGTCAACGAATGTTTATGTAGCGATACTAATCCGTCTAAATACAGCACCTCTTTAACGAAACCGCTTATGGAACGCCATGACTGTTTTATATGGCGCAAACACCATACGTTTGTAGAACATTACTGTTGTCACGGAAAATCTATTTAAACCGTAAATCTTGTCTGTTAACCCTGAATTCATTTTTCGGTTGACTAGGAAAATATAGTTTTATAGCCTCAGCCAAACTGCTTAGCATTGTATCCCTGTTGCCTGTAAAACGTTATATTTGAAAAGGTTCGCAAACTTGTCTCGTTGTCTCAAGTCTCACTGTTTATGAGCTCCTTACCTTCAAGAAGAAATGTTCTTTCGAAAACACTGCTTTTAGAAGGGAATATGTTTGTACGTCTAATTTGGATAGCTTCGGCTACTTCTCTGATCAATATAGGGATCAAACATGGTTTTTCATCCATTAGCATTCGCCAGGTCGCGGTTTTCAACACCTCCCAAGGGACCTGGCGAATGTTAGTGCATTGAAAAACATGTTCGATCGCTATTATTGCATAAAAACTGAAAACATTTGCTACATTTCGCGTTATTTCTTGCACTATTTTGTTTCGCCTTTTCACCGATGTCTCGCGAATGAAATTTCCACGGACTAAGCTCGTTCAAGGGCCGGGCAGAACATATCTCGTTACGGCAGCAATTCTGTGGCCCCGGTACAGGCATACTGAAAGTTGCCTAGCCGTGCATTAACAGCGCGTGAATTGCTTTGTTAATACACGGCTTTTTGCCGGTTGATGCACGGCTGTTAATAACATGCGGCACTACTTTTTATGCAATAATATACATTTACTACACTTCGAAACGGAAACTACTGGATGCATAGAAATGCACACATGTACACACATAGAAGCAAATCCTATATACTGCTCTCTTTGAGGCAATTATTTTTGTCTTTACCTTGGCGCAAGATACTATATCCAGCTATCTATGCAGTGATGAAACATATCGATGCTAAAGCTATGGGTTAAAACTATGAATTGTAAATAGAAAAGCGAAAAGAAGCAAATAAGACTCTCTCTCTCTCTCTCTCTCTCTCTCTCTCTCTCTCTCTCTCTCTCTCTCTCTCTCTCATAATGAAATCATGCTGAACTTATTATCTCCTCTATAACAGTCCCAGCTTGATCTGTTTGCAGACAATTTGTACTTGTAGGGAATATTATTATTCCAAAAGCAAATCAGATTTAATCAAGTCATTTTTATTGGCAAAACTCAGAACAAAAAATGGATTGTAAAGACAAAACACGAACATGGTAATCTACTTATATTTTAGTCAAATCCATACACGAGAATGGGGTTATTACAAAGTCAAACTATAAAAATATGAAAAAAACTAATGAACCAATTATTTGCAACTTCCGGCCGTACGGGGATGGGGAATAGCGGGGCTTTCATATTTTCAAATGCAAAGCCCTGGTAAACGCCCTGCACTGCGGGGACAAATCTATGGTAAAATCTCTGCTAATTGCCCCTGACTCCGGGGATTGCAAATAATAAAGAACTACAAATGAACTTAGTCTTTTGGGTAAACGTTTTAACCTATCCCTTGGGAGCTCTATAGTTTTCTCCACTACAGACCCAGCACCAGTCCCCCATACATTCTACATTCCACTACAGACTAGTACCGGTCCTCCGGATACTCCGCAGTCCACCACAGACACAGTACCAGTCTTCCGATAACTTCACACTCCACTACAGTCGTCAAGATACCAGTCCTCCGTATACACTACGTCTCTAAATTACCAGCACCAGACCTATGTTTGCTCACCAATCCAGTACAGACCCAGTACCAGTCCTGCATATACAGTGCTGTCCACTACCGACCCAGTACGAGTCCCCATATACTCTACAGATCAGCATGTCCTAAGTGAAATCTACAGTCCCCTACAGACCCAGTCCTGCATATACTCTACAGGCCACTACAGACCAAGTACCAGTCCTCCGTATACTATAGAGTTCCCTAAAGACCTAGTACCAGTCCTCGTAATAAGAACCAGTCCTCCATACACTCTACAGTCTACGATAGGCACAGTACCAGTCCTCCGTATACTCCATAGCCCACTAGAAACCTAATACCAGTCCTCCGTATTCTGTACAGTCCACTACAGTCCATGTTCTAGTCCTTCGTTTACTATAAGTCCACCACAGACACAGTACCAGTCCTCCGTATACTCTACAGTCCACAACTGACCAAGTTCCAGTCCTTCGTTTACTCAACAGTAAACTACAGAGACAATTCTAGTTCTCTATATACTCTACAATCCACGAAAGGCCCAGTACCAGTCCTCCGTATACTCTACAGTGCACTACCGACCCAGTACCAGTTCTCTGTATGCGTGACAGTCCACCACAGAAACAGTGCGTCTTCCGTATATTCTACAGTCCACTACAGACCCAGTACTAGTCCTCTGTATACTTAACAATCTTCTAAAGATCGGTATCCTCTGTATATTCTGCAGTCCACTACAGAGCAAATCTTAGTCCTTCGTATACTCTACAGTCCACTACAGTCCTAGTTCTAGTCCTCCGTATATACAGTCATTTACAGACTCAGTACAGATCTTCATTATATTCTACAATCCTTTACGACCAAGTTCCAGTCCTCCGTATACTCTACAGTCCACTACAGACTAAGTTCCAGTCCTCTGTATACTATGTAATCCACTAGAGACACAGTATCAGTCCTCCGTATACTCTACAGTCCACTACAGAATAAGTACCAATCCTCCGTATACTCTACAGTCCTCTACAGACCCAGTATCACTTCTCCGTATTCTGTACAATCCACTACAAACTCAGTACCTGTCCTCCGTATAATATACAGTCCACTTCAGACCAAATACACATCCTCCCTATATTCTGCAGTCCAGCACAAATCCAGTACCTCCTTATTCTTAACAGTCCGCTAAGACCCAGTACCAGTCCTTGATATACTCTACAGTCCCATTATAGACCTAGTACCAGTTCTCCATATACTCTAAGTCCACTACAGATCAAGTACTAGTCCTCCATACAATCTATAGTCCAAATTGGCACAGTACCAGTCTTCCGTATACTCTACAACCCACTAGAAACCAAATACCTGTCCTCCATATTCTCTATAGTCCACTACACACCATGTTCTAGTCCTCCGTATACTCTACAATCCACTACAGAACCAGTTCCAGTCCTCCGTATACTACATATCAAGTTACAGTCCTCCCTATAATCTACAGTCAAGATACGCTGCAGTCCACCACTGATACAGTACCAGTCCTCCATATACTCTACAACCCCTATAGATTCAGATACAGTCCTCCCTATATTATACAGTCCATATTATATATAGTCCATTACAGGCCCAATACCTGTTCTCCGTATATTCTGCAGTCGACTACAGACCAAGTGCCAGTCCTCGTATAATCCCCAGTTCCCTACAGATCCAAGGATCAGTCCACCGTATACTCTGCATTCAAGTACAGACCCAGATACAGTCCTCTCTATAATCTACAGACCAGCTGCCAGTCCTCCGTATAAACCACAGTCCACTACAGAACCAGTACCAGTCCTCCCTACAATAAACAGTCCAATACAGATTAAGTACCAGTCCACCATATAATCTGCATTCCAGTACAGACCCAGGCACAGTCCTCTCTATAATCTACAGACCACTACAGACCAACTGCCAGTCCTCCGTATAATCCAGTCCACTACAGAACCAGTACCAGTCCTCCCTATAATATACAGTCCAATACAGACCAAGTACCAGTCCACCGTATAGTCTGCATTCCAGTACAGTCCTCTCTATAATCTACAGAACACTACAGACCAACTCCCAGTCCTCCGTATAATCCACAGTCCACTACAGAACCTGCACCAGTCCTCCCAATAATATACAGTCCAATACAGACCAAGTACCAGTCCACCGTATACTCTGCATTCCAGTTCAGACCCAGTACAAGTCCTCATTATACTCTATAGACCATTATAGACTCAGTACCAGCCCTCCGTATACTGTTCAGTCCATTACAGACACAGTACCATTCCTTCTATACATTCTATCAGTATGACTAGTATTAGGGCAGACGCGGACTGTATCTGATCAGTAGTACTGGTACGGGGGCTGTAGCGGACTGTATCAGTAGGGCTGGAACTAGGGCAGTACTGGGCTGTAGCGTATCAACATATAGTTGTTACTAGGATTGTATCGTATCAATAGGACTGATACTTGGGCAGATATGGACGGTTTTAGTAGGGTTGGTAATGGGACAGTAGTCGACTGTAGGTTATCAGTAGTACTGGTACTGGAGCAGAAGTGTACTGTAGCATATCAGTAGGACTGGTATTGGGTCTGGGATGGACTGTAGCGTATCAGTAGGACTGGTAGTGGGGCAGTTGTGTACTGTAGTGTATCAATAGTACTTGTACTGAAGCAGTAGTAGACTGTCGTATCGACAGGCCTGATACTGAGACAGTGGTGAACTGCACGGTATCAGAAGGACAGATACTGGGGCACTAACGGACTGTGTCGTATCAATAGGTCTGGTACTGAAACAATGGCGGACTGTTGAGTATCAGAATACTGACACTGGGGCAATAATGGTCTGGTCCTGAGACAGTTTTTAACTACAGTGTATCAGTAGGACAGGTATTGGGGCACTAATTGACTGTGAGGCATCAATAGAACTGGTATTAGGACAGTAGTGGACTGTTGAATATCAGCGGGACTGGTACTGGGACAAGAATAGTCTATAGGGTATCAGAAGGACTGCTACTGGAGCAGTAGTGGACATCATACCAGAAGGACTGGTACTAAGATAGTAGTGGATTTTGTCATATTAGTAAGACTGGTACTTGGGCAGTATTTGACTATAGGGTATCAGTAGAGCTCGTACCAGGGCAGTAGTGGACTGTGTTGTATCAATAGGAATTGCACTGGGGCAGTAGTGGATTGTAGGGTATCAGCTGGATTGGTATTGGGGCAGTAGTGAATTGTAGGATATCAATAGGACTGGTACTGAGACAGAGATGGATTGTATGGTATCAGTAGGACTGGTACTGGGGCAGTAGTGGACTGTGTCGTATCAATAGGAGTGGTACTGGGGCAGTGGTGGACTGAAGGGTATTTGTAAGACTGGAACAGTTTCAGTAGGGACAGAGACATATCATTAAGACTGGTACTGGGAAAGTAGAGTACTGTAGTGTATTAGTATAACAGGTACTGGGGACGAAGTGTACTGTGTGATATCAATAAGACAGATATTAAGGCAGTAGTTGAATGTCAGGTATGAGTAGGATTCGTACTTGGCCAGCAATGGACTGTGACATATCAATAGCAAATATGTAGGACTGGTACTGGGCCAGAAGTGTACTGTGTCCTATCAATAGGACTGGCACTGGAGCAGTAGTGGACTAGGGTATCAGTAGGACGGGTACTGGGGCAGTTGTAGACTGACGTATCCATATAATATTGAGGCAAAAAATGTACTGTGTCGTATCAATAGGACTGGTATTGGAGCAATAATGGATTGTAGGATGTCAATAGGGCTGGTACTGGGGTAGTAGTGAACTGCAGGGTATCAGTAGGACTGGTACTGGGGTAGCAGCGGACTGTATCAGTAGGACTAGTACTAACGCAATAGAAGACTGTGTTGTATCAGTAGAACTGGTACTGAAGCATTGGTGGACTGTATCCTATCAGTGAGATTGATACTGGGACAGTAGTGGACCATATAGTATCAGTAGAATTAGTACTTTTACAGTAGTTGACTGTGTTGTATCAGTGGAACTGGTACTGGAGCACACTGGTGAACTGTATCATATCAGTAAGACTGGTACTCGGACAGAAGTGGACTGTGTAGTATCAAGAGGAACGGTTATGGGACAGTAATATACTGTGTTGTATTAATAGGACTGATACTGAAGTATTTGGTACAAGGGCAGTAGTGTACTGTGTTGTTGTGTTGTATCAAAAGGACTGATACTGTGGCAGTTGTGGACTGTAGGGTATCAGTAGGACTGGTACTGAGACAGAGGTAGACTGTAGGGTATCAGTACGATTGGTACTAGGGCAGTAATGGACTATGCCGTATCAGTAGGATATGTACTGCGGCAGTAGTGGACTATAGGCTATCAGTAGAAATCATACTGGGGAAGAAGTGGACTGTGTTGTATTAATAGGGCTGGTACTGGAACAATAGCGGACTGTGTAGTATCAGTAGAATTTGTACTAGGGCTGTATCTGAGCATATCAAAAGGACTGGTACTGGGACAGTAGTCATATCAGTAGGACTGAAAATTGGACAAAAGTGGACTGTAGGGTATGTTGAATTCGTACTGGGTCTGGTACTGGGGAAATAGTGGACTGTAGGGTATAAGTAGGACTGGTGCCGGGGCATTAGTTGACTGTAGGGTATCAATAGGACTGGGGCGGAGGTGGGTATCAGCAAGACTGGTACTGGGGCAGTAAAGGACTATGTCAAATCCATAGGACTAATATTGGGGCAGAATTGGACTGAAGGGTATCAATAGGACAGGTACTAGGTCAGTATTGGACTGCGACGTATCAACAACACCAGTACTGGACAAGTAGTGTACTGTTGTGTATAAGTAGGACTGGTACTTGTGCAGTAGTGAACAGTGTCGTATTAATAAGACTGCGACGTATCAACAACCCAGTACTGGACAAGTAGTGGACTGTTGAATATCACTAGGACTGGTACTGGGCCAGCAGTGGACTGTGACGCATAAATAGGACTGACAAAGCTGCATTAGTGTACTGTAGCTTATAAGAAGGACTGGTACTGGGGCAATATTGTACTGTGTCTTATGAATAGGACTATTATTGTGTCAGTAGCGGACTGCTGAGTATCAGTAAGACTGGTACTGGGGCACTAGTGGTTTTGACGTATTAATAAGATTGGTACTGGGTCAAAAGTGTACTGTAGCGTTTAAGTAGGATTGGTACAGGGGCAGTAGTGTATTGTGCCGTATCTACAGTACTGGGGCAGTAGTGGATTGTAGGGTATCAACAGGACTAGAATTGGGGCAGTATTGGACTGTTGAATATCCCTAGGTCTGGTATCAGTAAGGTTTCAGAAGGGCTGGTATAGGGCAGTAGTGGATTATCTTATCAATATGTCTTGTATTGGGACAGTTGTAGACTGTATCATATCACCAGGACTGATACTGGAACAGAAGTGGGCTGTCGTATCATTTGGACTGGTACTGGGCAGTGATAGACTGTATCATATCAGTAGGACTAGTACCGCGACAGAAGGTGACAGTGTCGTATAATATGGACTTGTATTGGGACATTGGTGGACTGTATCATATCAGTAAGACTGGTACTGGAACAGTAATGATCTGTGTAGTATCAGTTAGACTGGCAATGTGACATTAATGTACCTCAATAGAGAACAGGTACTGAGATTGTAATGTACAGTATCGTATACCTAGGGCTGGTACTGGGGCAGTAGTGTATTGTGTCATATCAATAGGACTGGTACTGTCGTATCAATAGGACTGGTACTGGGGCAGTAGTGGAATGTATCATATCCGTAGGACTGGTACTGGGGCTGTATCATATCAGTATGACTGATACTGGGACAGAAGTTAACTGTGTCGTAACAGTTGGACTGCTACTTGGACAGTAGTAGTGTATGTCGTATCAATAGGACTGGTACTGGGGCAGTATTTTTAGAAACTAATGTCCACTAGAAATCTGATAGATAGATAGATAAATAGATAGATAGATAGATAGATAGATAGATAGATAGATAGATAGATAGATAGATGACTCATGTTCGGCAAGACAAACAGTAATAATCGGTATTAAGTACCGGCGATAGTTCAAGCACCTTTCTATAAGTCGGGAAATCTTGTTAGTTGCCACCACTTACGCTTTATGACATTACGTAATAACGAAGTCACAGAACGTATTGACAAATTCACATCGTAATGAAAAACTTACATAACGTAATGAAAAACTCGCATAACATAATGACAAACTCACTTGCCGTAATGACAAACTCACATAACGTTAAGAGTTGTCATATGACGAAACGTGCCTTCCCTACATATACGACATCAACCAGCCATAGTGATATAACGAAATGAAATGTTCACAGAAGGTGTTAGGAAATGTACAAAACGTAATGAACAAATTAAATAACTTAATATTAAATTAGCATAAGTAATAACAAACCCACAAAGCGTATTGATAAATGCACAAAACGTAATGGTCAATTCACATAGCGTAACAATAAAGTCAGATAAAGAAATACCTAATCCACATAAAGTAACATCAAACTCGTATAAAGTAATGACAAACCACATAACGTAACGAAAAGTCACAAAAGGCAAGGTGTTTGCGTCGTATAATGCCCCGTTTATATGCATAAGTTTGCCCCTTGGGGCAAATTTACCCCTAGGGGCAAATATACCCCTAGGGGTAAACTCGTCATGTAAACGCATTTGCCCCTAGGGGCAAAATTTACCCACATGGATAAAATACCCCTGCTCAAGGGTAGGGGCAAATATAGGGTACATTTCGTCATATAAACACAACGTTTAATTTACCCATAGGGGTAAATTTTGTAAAAATGTTTGGAATGCCTCAAAATACATGTATACAACGTTTATTTTGCATGAATTTTATTTGTTTATTTACTTGATTTCTGCAGATATACTATAGTACCTTCTCTATCACAAATTAATGTTTGCAAGTTGTGGTAAGAAGTGAGTTATTTGACAAGAATACTATTATGCTAGCAGTAAGGATACTGATTGAAGGCAAATATGATTGATATTTATTATGGTGCTGATCAAGTACAGTGAAACCTGTGAAAGAAAGCCACCTTCGACATTGACTTTAGTGGTTGATGTGGAAAGATGGCTGTATTATAAAGGTACATGTCATGTAATTTTGCTAGCAGCAAAATTACATGACATGTACCTTTATAAGACAGCCACCTTTCCACATCGACCACTACTCAGTCAGTCTCAAAGATGGCTCTCTTACACAGGTACACTGTAGCACACTTGTGCTGATCTATAATTAAATAGTTAATGTAATCAGGAGAGTTTTCGCAGTAGGTATTTTTAACCAATTTGATGACTAAAACTAATTCCCATTTCTTAATGCTGATCGTGGAGGATAATTTTTTAGCAGACAACAACTTGAAATATTTTCTTATTATTCCCAGAAAATAGGCTTTGACATTTCATGATAATGGTGTCATTCCTTATTTTCTGGAAAAAAAAACAACAACAAAAACAGGGAAATACTATCAGTTTAGCATCTGTTAATTTAGCCCAGAGAGCCAGGGAGTGGTAAAGGTTAATGACTAAGCAAAAATTACCAGGCTACAGAAATGTCAGATATAAAAGTTGGTACAAGATCAGACTGTATATCTGTTCAACAACTCTGCACAGTCTGATTATGGTCTTAGGTACTCACACACATGGCATTTCTACAGGTCAGTATGTGACAGTCACTCGCATGTGGATTGCAGTGATCATGGACAGTCATTACCGATGAACAATTAGTTTATCTTTTATATGTAGTATCCAATCTGTAAATAGGAAATACCCTGACCAGACTGTGCAGATCTATGGGCTTGTCACCAGAATAGAGTTCCCTGTTAGTCCCAGTTTCAGGTCCTATGCCAGTTAACATTTAACATTTTCATACAGTCTGACCTGAATTATAAAAATAATGTCAAATAATTAATTTTTATGTATTATTGTTATCACTTTTCTTGATTATTACCATTTTGATCAGTTGATTAATACTCGTTATACGTCTGGACAACATAGCTGATGAATGGAAAACTTTAAATATGTTACTTCAAATAGAAACTAACTATTACATATGTGACCTGCATACACGCAGATGGGCTGCACATCTGGGCAAAGTCAGGGTCTACATTGTTTGCATAGACCCTGCAGATGCACAAGCTGACCTGGGTGTACCCTGTTCTCATATGTCATGAGGTCAGTTTCTATTTGGAGTGCCTCAAATGATTAGGGGTCAGCCTGCAGGCTGATGAACATATCTATGTACATGTGCACTACATATACATTGGTTTTGTTGGGGTTTAACGACACGTCAACCCTTTTGGGGCATTTTTGTCGTCTTCCAGAGAAAGAGAGTAAAGAGACAGAAGAGATAGTAGAGAAGATGAAAGAGAGGGTTAGGAAAGAAAGAGGGGAATGAAAAAAGTGAAAGAACAGAAGAAATAACAACATCCCCCCTCTACCCTTATCTGCTGCACGGACAGCAGGCCTTGCCCAACTGTAAGCCAATATCAGTTGGGCGCCCCGGTGACAAAAGCTACCCAGCTAGCTTTCTACGTAAATCTACATCGGGCCGTCATCGGCCCGTCAGCTACCCTGACGGGCCGATGACGGCCCGATATAGATTTACGTAGAATGCTGGCTGGGTACAGGCCACCTTTGCCTCACCCAACCACCCCCATCAGTACATGTACAGTATGGTGGCATAATTGCTTTGTTTACAGCAGAATATTATAAATCCTGCACAGACTTTAGCGGGGCTATACTGTCTTGCTCCTGGAGAATATTAGCAAAATATTTTGGAATACAGCAGTAAAATAGGGAACATTCTATTGCTGACAACCAAATAATACTTTTTCTTTCACCAAAACTTTCTTTCCCTACTTATTGCAGAAAATTATCTCTGAAGCTTTCTCATATAATTCATTTTTGATAATGCAGATTAACACTAAGCACCTGGGTAAAATGTTCAGCAGACGACATTTTGAAATATTTCTATTTTTCCAAGGATACAAGATTTGATACCTTAGGCAGATTATCTCCAATGGAGACAATTTGCATGAAATGTCAAATCCAGATCTCTGGGAAAATAAGACATATATCATCAATTTGTCGTCTGCTAAACATTCTCAGAGAGTGGTAAAAGTTAAAGAAACAATGCTGCTATTATAGATAGGGTTTTAAATAAAAAGAAAACTACTATTTTGCCCTTCTTCCTAAAACACATATAAACGCAACCGTTTACCCACAGAAGTATTTAAGAAGGTGGGGCAAATATTTACCCCTAGGGGTAAATATACCCCTTGTGGTAAACTTAATGCATATAAACAAGGCTTAAGACAGCAATGGCGTTCCATAACAGCCTACTAGTGGTATCTATGCGACATTAAACTGATAAGCATTTTTTTTTTTTTTGCTTTTAATCAGTTTTGTACATCATTTTGATAAAGCCAAAGGTGACTGTTTATCACATAGAATAACTAGGTCAGATGTCCGCACTATATAAAATTCCTTGAAATACTCGTTTGATTGCAGACTATCATATTTACCCTAAATATTCCGACATAATACAGGCTGAGCAAACAGTGTTGACCCAGATCAAAATCCAAACAGTTTGATCAGGGTCTGCATTGGGAACTTTTAGATACTAGTTAGCCAAATGTGCATGTTAAAATTTTAGGATAGGTACGGTTAAAAGTTAGGGCGTCCGAATATCTTGGGTAAATACGTTACTCAGCAAGTTTCTCCTAATGAAGATTTTCTACTGATTCTCATGCTTTAGCAAAATAGCCTTTGGAATAGGTAGCTGTTGTAGGGAGGTGGCTATTGTAGAGAGGTTTAATACCCAGTCAGCATTCTACGTAAATCTATATCGGGCCGTCATCGGCCCGTCAGAGTAGCTGACGGGCCGATGACGGTCCGATGTAGATTTACGTAGAATGCTAGCTGTGTATATAGTGCAAAATGTATTTTATACTATCAGAAAAAGTGGTTATTATTTTAGGTGAGGTGGCTGTTATTGAGAGGTGACCGTTAGTGGCGGTGCCACTGTATATGCTGATAATATTGAACATTGTTAGCGTGTCGTATTATTGTTTTGAAAGAAAGAAAGAAAGAATGAAAGAAAGAAAGAAACTTAGGCTTTCGTGTTAAGACAGAAGAAAGAATAGACCTGCATACGACACGTATGTGTACGCGCAGTTTGAAAAAAATGTTTGACTGATTGTAGATAGCTCTTTTTCCAATGTAAGCGCAAAAATCCGTTTTCCAATGTGTAGTCCAAAGTCGCCACATTTTCCTATAAGCGTACTCTTGACATACACACGCGAAAAAAAAAAACGAGTAAAATATCAATACATTAAGGATGGGATAAGCGCGGCTGTTTTAACCTTTGAAGCGCATAGCAAAATTATAGCAAACGACATTCCAAATATTTTTATTATTATTATTATTATTTTCCAGAGAAAATAAGATTGATATTTCATGTGAATCGTCTGCTAGGCAGACGATTCACATGAAATGTCAAGCCTTATTTTCTCTGACCCATACACAACAAATTTCAAAGTTTCGTCTGTTACCGTCGTCTGCTGTAGTTGTGATTAGCACACTATGGATTAACGTAACGGGGCCATATGTGAATAAAATCTGTGGAGAGTTTTTTTTGCTATGATAACTCAGTGTCTTCTAAACTATCCAAGGTTAGCGAGCAGCAAGTTTTGCTTGGATATATGCGCAAGCTTAGCAGGAAATTCGCTGTTTTTGTATGCCTTGAATGGAGCAGCTCATTTTTATGGGAGATTAATATACATGGTAGCTTTTCAGCCATTTTTACAAGGCAGATAACTCCTGTGGCTTCTTGTTTGCTTTCCAGCACACAAAGTCCCTTTTGAAAATAGATCTACTCTATTAGAAGGGAAACATTAGCTTACTAAAGAAAGAAGGTCTACTCTAAAAAGAGAAGATTAGCTTATTCTCTTCTTCCCTTTTAAAGTACTCCACTTCATAAGAGAGGAGAAAGACATTTGAAAGAACTAGCCCCCACCCCCACTCCAACCCCCTCCCCCTGAAAGTGTTTTCTAAACTGGGACCGTAGAAATAACAAAAATACTTACGTACTTTTGTTTTTATCACTTTCAAGTCCTGTGTGTTCCACTGACCTCGGTCGTATACACACTTTACAAGGTGGCTGACTGCCGATTATGTTACGACCCGGCAAGGCGTTATGTTACAAAAGTCAGAAAAAAATAAATTATTGGCTATGCAACAGCTTGTCAATTACTTGTTAACGATAAGTTTAAGCTTTTTAAAAACAGTTTGTCATCTTTTTTTTCAATGTAGTCAGTTTTGGGGGACTTGGGGAACACTTTAAGCTGTCAAGCCCAGCCCCAGCCCTACCCATCAAATTTAGAAAAATGGTGTCTGATTTCAGTCCTGTCTCTACGCTGCCATTCAAGAATTTTAGGAAGCCTTAATCCTTGTCTTATCAAGAGTCATTATTGTCATGGCGACTGGTGCTAAATTGGAAATAAATAGAAAATGAACAATGCCAAATAAATGAATCTTTTATTTAGTAACTATCAGACAAACAAACAAACAAAACTAAAACAACAAACTAACAAACTTGCTAAAAATAACATAATAACTACGGTTTAATTGGTTTGATAAATAATACTTAACTTATTCCAGGAAGTGGTATAAATAAAAATATCAGCTTACTACTAAAGCATAATATTATACTACAAAAAAATGCTAAGAACCACTACCACATACATATCATATACTCGTATACTGAAAGTCTGTATCTTGGTAATTACTGTTTGGAACGTTGTCATGCTTGTTATAAAGTGCAGCAAAGTGTTCTTTCATCGTGTGCTAATACAGTCGACTCGTTATCTCGAATTCCAAGGGACTATCTGAAACACTTCGAGATATCCATACCTCGAAATATCAGAGTTGCGGAAGTGAGGAAAACAATAAATCGAATAACCACATTTAACAAATGAATGTGTATTTTGACTCCTGAAGTTAGAGATATATTGAAAATATTGTGGAAAAGAGAAGGAGCAATTTCTTCTCCTTTCCACAATATTTTGTTACCTGTTCTTAGATTTCCATGTTAAAACAGGGACCAGAATTTCACTTCGAGATTAGCGGTTATTCGAGATAAGCGAGGTCGAGATAACGAGAGTCGACTGTATATTCCTGCTGCAAGCCATACATAGAGGATATTTATTCTTTTGCTTGAATACCATAAATATTGTCATCGAGTGAAATGAAAACATCAGTATTTTCACGAGTGCGAAGCACGAGTGAAAATTTGAATGTTTTCATTACACGAGATGAAAATTTTTATGGTATTCACTGAAAAAGAGTAAATTTTTTTTTTATTTTATTGTTCACACGTCAATGCGCGTTTCTGACGTCATAAGTAACGTCACCAAACAAAACATGAACGTCATGGCGTCGACGCTCAGTGCTTAACATGTGAACCGCTGGAGAGACAAAAAAAAAACAAAAAGTTTCGGCGAATCAAAATAATTTTGATACCATAATGTTCCTTACATTCTAACTAAGAAAATGCATACCAACACTTGATAGTTTAGTTCAGAAACAAAGAAGTTAGAGGTGTTCAAAAATCTGAAGTGGAGGTAACATCCACTTCTGAAACAGTGAAGAAAACCGAAGTCGTCCAAAGCGAAGAGTGAAAATATAAATCGTATCATTCACTATAGTGAAATGATACGATATCAATTCACTAGTGATTGATACCACTTTTATTTTCATCAGATATATACACTGATTTCACCGCTGACAATAAAATAAGTTATTGTATACAACTCATGTACTGCAGCAAGATAATATTTTACCACGTGCTTATATTTCCATTCTGATAGCCATATGTTGTTGTATGCTAATCATGTACTGCTGCGAGGTAACCTTTAATCGTGGAAAGCCATACGTTATATTTTTTTATCGTGTACGTGCCAATATTTCCCTGCTGCAAGCCACATGTTTTTATAAATTATTTATATGCTGTCGCAAGGTAATACTTTATCGTGTTTCTTTAAATTTCTGTTATTTTATTCTAATAATATACATTTTGTACTGCAGCAATTAAAGTAATCTTTTTTGTACACTAATATTTCCCTGTTTCTGTATGCTTATCATAGACTGAAGCAAGGTGATCTTGATGGTGATTTGGTGACGAGGTGGGTTTTTCATACCTTTCATAACTATTAGACGTCAATAGGTAAGCCTGCGGCTTCTTCTGACGTTTCTTGATATTGGTCTCGTCTGGTAGTTGATTGGTGTGGGTTGTAGCAAGCAGCCTCAAACTTGCGTGGATGCCTTTTCCAACACTGATTAAGTCTTGATTTAAACGCATTCAGGGAGGGTGCACTAATAACATTTTCGGTGAGCGAGTTCCAAGTGTTCGCAACTCTATTACTGAATGAGTTAGCCCTGAGAGTGAGTCTGAATCTGTATTTAAACAGCTTTTTTTTTGAGTGGCCTCTGGTGATTGTGTTACTTGCCATTGTGAAAAATTTACTCTTATCTACTTTATCTATATTATTAACTATTTTGTACACCTGAATCATATCACTGCGCTCACGCCTATATTCTAATGTAGGTAAACCGAGTGTTCTGAGCCTGTTTGCGTAGCGGAGTTGGGTCTTCATTGGATTAGAGCTTATTGTTGATGCTCCCAACATTTTTTTCTTCTGTTTATCACTTGTTACCCATTACCTCATCTGTTGTGTTGAGAGAGATATTAATATATATTGGTAAATATTGATTGATTAATCAGAATTATGTCTGAGTTTTGTTTAGCCGTGTGTTATAGAGATTGTGTTTTCCCTTTTCTTGATGCTTCCAAATGATTAGGCTTACTTCTTGTTGTGTATTGGTCCAGTACGAGGTTAATAAAACTTTTATCTTGTCATGTAAAAGCCTATATGCTGTTCTCTAGTCTGATGTTCCAAATGCTCAAGCTTACTTTTTATTGTGTATCAGTCCGGGACGAGCTTAATAAAAGTATTATCTAAAGTAAAAGAAAAAGCCTATATGTTGTTCCCTAGTTTAGTACTCCAAATGATCAGGCTTACTTTTTATTGTGTATTAATCCTGGACGAGCTTAATAAAACTATTATCTAATCACGTGAAAGCCTGTTTGTTGTTCCTAGTTTAATGCTTCAAATGATCAGGCTTATGCGCTTAACAGTACAATGATCTAGACAGGTAAAAGCAGCCTATACGTTGTTTCCTAATTTGGTGCTCCAAATGATCAGGCTTACTTTTATCGTGTATAAGTCCAGGCCAAGCTTAATAATGCAATGATCTAGACAAGTAAAAGCCAATCATTTGTTATCAACAAGTGGTGCCTCCGGCCTTGAATAGGTATTTTGATGGTAGGATACAGGTCACACACTTGTAGGAGCCTAGTTGTCTTATTTAGATAGGATAAATGGGCTCGCATCTATAGGTGTGTGCTCAATTGCCAGCGGATATAGATTGTAAGGTCCTTATCAAGTATCTAATATATCATGCATGGAATGTAATAGTGATCGTTAGGCATACTTCTCGTTGCAATGGAATCAAGAATTAGTGTTGCCAGTTTATAAGAAGATATATATAAAGATACTGTGTTGGTCTTAGGTTTACTGATAGATAGCTTTGGTAGCATTCGGGGCTCAGATCAGACTCTTCATAGAGGAGCAGTCTGATCGGGGTCTATACTGTCTGTCGTTCCATCTGCATAATTTTGATGCGATGTTATTTACATCTTTATAAAAGCTGGTTAGCTAAGGTTTGGGGTGTCCTAATATTTGGGATTTTTGGTAAACACCCTTGGTTGATACTTGAAATTTATTTCAAAGACTTACAGTTGTAAATACGTTTTAAATAGTTTATATAAACGTCAAAAAGATTGCCTTTGGAAACAAAGAACATACTACAGATAAGAAAATGGGAGTCTCGGTTTTACTGAGACTCTTCATAAGCAGTAATGAAGTTTGCAACTCTGCTTACGCCCTCTAGCGTATACATGAGCAGAACTCCATTTTCAAAGATTCCACAATGGGCCCAATGATCCCAAAGGAAACGAAATATAATCTGCACTATGGTAAAGTACGGGGAGACGTTCTACTGCCGCCACACGGCACTAATACCAGCTGCAGTGTAGTAAAATAAACGTCAAAAAGATTGCCTTTGGAAACAAAGAACACGCCACATATAAGATAATGGGAGTCTCGGTTTTATTGAGACTCTTCATAAGCAGGAATGAAGTTTGCGACACTGCTTACGCCCTCTAGCGTATACATGAGCAGAACTCCATTTTCAAAGATTCCACAATTGGTCCAATGATCCCAAAGGAAATGAAATATAATCTGCACTATGGTAAAGTACGAAGAGACGTTCTACCGTGTTTGTGATAATTTTAAGGAATAGTGGCGTTTCATGAAGTGGTTGTGATGCCGAAGCCAGTGAAGTAAGCAGCAACTTTTTTGTAGCACAGTGTTAAGAGTCCAACGATTAAAGAACCCCTGATAGTAGCAATGTGAATTTACCTACACAATGATAGGAAACAAAGTTTCAGTAAACTGCATACTTTTATTTGCAGCGGACCTCTAATGACCCATCATTACTGCAATGAAAATAACGTTTCTAAATGAAATGCAATTACACCCCAAATTTGGGAAAACTGCCATTTTTGCTATTGAAACGCTTGGAAAATGAAAACGTTTTTATAAAGTACTGCTCTCCCTTACCTCAGCTAAACATTTTTCAGGAAATTTTACATAACACATGTAAGTAGCTACCTGAGGCAAGGGGGGATGATGCCCCAGAGACAAAACACCCTATTTTTTCACTCTCAGTGAAGCAGTTTTAAGCATGAAAAATATTAGAACTGGTTTAAATTGAACTATCTAACTGCTATGTCCTGGAACATTCATTTTACTATACACTATAGTTAATCCGCCACCGTATATTTGGCCATCTGCCTGACGTTTGTTGCAGAAACGCAGCCTCCTCTCAGTTCCTATATATAAATAGCCTGATTCAGTAATGTGCATTTGGAAGGCAACTATACAACACAATATTCCTGTGCATTCATTGTGTATATATATAGTCAGTGAAGTGGAACCCACAGGTGGAGGTGGGATGCACTATAGGGCTCCAGTTAAGTAGTCAGATATTTATATTTTTTATTATTTTTTATCTTACTGTGACAAAACCACTTGTGTTCTTAATTATTAATATTGACTTGTAGATTTAATGAAATTCCAAAACTTATTAATTTGTGTAAAATGGCAAACTATATTGATATTTATCTCTATGATAACCAACTTACCTGGGGCAGCTGGTTACAAACTTTATCACTGAACAATAAATGATAGCACTGCTATAGGGTATGTTAAATGTTTGGAACAAATAATATTTTTCTTTGGAAAACGTAAATCTATGTTATCAATTTTAATCAAATAATTGGCTATATACCCAAATCTAACTGTATATTTTATTAAGATATGCATAAACATTCACTTACATGAAAAAGATCCAAACCTGGATAAATTTTGTTTTGCTTTAAGGATAATCTGCCGGCTGACCAAACATGGCGGCGGAATTTGCCACCTGTACACGTCATCATAAAATATCAACAAAAATCACAAATGAAATGTGTGTTTCACAAATTGAATTGATAACCTAAATGTCAGGGTATATCAAGTGGTTATTAATAGATAAAAATGCATTTTATAAGTATGAAAAAACTTACGTTGTAACTTGCGTAAATTTGAGACAAAACAGTTCCTTTTTCTTTTCCATAAATACATAAAGTACTAATGTCATTTTGTTTTACAATGTTCCATCTAGGGCAACCGGAAAATAAAATATCCAAATCCATTCAAATAAAGACACACGTTTGCTACCAAGAAGGCTACTCAAACAGCTCTAAACAATGTACATTGACCGTACATATATAATGTACTTAGCTGTCCCCCTTGCACGTGCAGATAGGATACAAACCGGTATCCAGTCCGTTATATACATGAAAGGACAAGATTTTAGTTTATGTATCAGTTAGGGTATCTGCGGACATAGGCGTATTGTGTTTTTATTTGAGAGCTTTTGGATATTTTAATTTCCGGCTGCTCTAGACGGAACATTGTGAAACAAACTGGCGTTAGTGTTTTATGAATTTATGAAAACGAAAAGGGAACTTTTTGGTCCCGAATTTGCACAAGATAGATGGTTAATGTTTTCATACTTATAAAATGCATTTTTATCTCTTGATAACCACTTGATATGCCTTGACATTTATGTTATCAGTTGAATTTGTAAGATTATTTGCGAATTTCGCCGCCATGTTTGGGCAGCCTTATTGAAAATGTTACCCCTTCCTCCTAATTAAATACGGCTGCTGTAAGACAAATATTTGCAATATGGCTAGTTCTGTATAGAACATGTATCTCCCAAAAATACCAAATATAATGATATGGAAAAAGCGTGGAAGCTGGGACAACCCGAAAAATAGGTAGATTGCCTATTTGTATAGACAATAATAAGATCAAAAACAAACCTTACTCTTGTATATCTCTTCTCCAAAAGGTAACTACAACGTTTTGATATTTATTAAGTAGCACTAACTTTTTTGTTTAATGTAACGTGTAATGTGTATTATTTATAAGTTTCTAGTTGTACATGTGGTTGTTAGGTATATATTTAGCATGGGTAGATATACATTTAGCATATATGCAATGATATTACAATCATTTGATATGCATGGTTTCCAAGGTAAATAACATCAACGTTGCTAATAGCCTTTTACAGAAATTTACTTCTAAATGCAAAACAACTCATCTTTGAAGTGTGAATATGTTCTTTTTACCTCATTCAAGGATATAATAGGGTTTTCAATGCGAATTGCAGCTGAAAGAACTAAGGACCAGTGTCCATGATTGGTGTAAATGTTGTTTCTGGAATCTATTAAGTAGTTGTGGTCATGGTACCTAAGCCATAATCTAAACTCATAAATCCGTAAACGAATGACAAATCAGAATATTCAGACCAACAGGCATGGACCATAGAATAAAGGGTGTAATCAGGCATCCTCGGATAGTAAGCATTACTTGGTAAGCAAGCTTCACCCACCATGCTCATAGGCCTGAACGAAGGAAATGTAGGTAAAAGCGTATGTCCGGGATTTTGGAAGTCTACTTAACCGATATTTTGGACAAATGGATCTCTGATAATGGACAGCTGATATACACGAACGTACGCTCTTAATGGTCCTAAACGGCTTTTCGCTAGAACGGTAGCACATGATAGCGATCGCTCTGATGTGCTACAAGACCATGTTCTGATTTTTTCCAATGTGTTTGACCACTACAATGACTAGAGGTCCAGAGGCCTGAACGAAGGAAATGTAGGTAGAAGCGTATGCCCGGGATTTTGGAAGTCTACTTAACCGACATTTTGGACAGATGGATCTCTGATAATCGGCAGCTGATATACACAAATGTACGCTCTTAATGGTCAAAAACGGCTTTTCGCTAGAACGGTAGCACATGATGGTAGGCCATCGCATAACTCGAGTAAATAGTGATAACTGTTTAATGGGTCTACCAACCATAGTGATCTCTCTGATGTGCTACAAGACCATGTTCTGATTTTTCCCAATGTGGTTGACCCCTATAATGTCTAGAGGTCCAATATATTATTATAAAATAGCGTAGTTATCATTCCAGTCTATGTGATATACTTTATTTATCTTTCCGATTGCTTTTAACGTATTCTAAAAAAACAAATCGATGTCGGACACCCATTTGTGACTCAGGTCCTAGACCCCTACTTTGTATTTAAATATAGAAATGTCAGTTGCTTAACTTTAGCGCATGTTCATCTATCCGAGTGAATAACAGTCTAACCCTGATCAGACGCGTAAGATCTGTCTCCAAAGGTCATAGTGTAAAAGGACTAACGTAGATACGTACAGTCGAACTTAATAGGTCGAACACCGATGGCTCGTTTACCATAGCTAATTCGAACTCGTTTTCGAGTCCCCACCAAATTCTTCAAACAGCTCGAGAAAACTAATATTTAGGGATTTTTTTTCTTATTTGATCATGGTATTGTATGTTGTATGTACTCATTAGAATCGCCTCATCGAGGCGATTCTAATGAGTACACTCAACATATCATTATTGTATAGAAGATCGAAATGACTTCCCTAAATTATCGTCATTTGTTTCCTGACCTGGCGCCATGATTAACCCCCAGTGGCTCGAACTACCCATGTTTCGAATAAATTTTCATGGTCCCAAAGATGTTCGAGCCAATGAGGTTTTAGTGTAAATATAAGGCATCTGTTACACATTCCTATTCGATATTCACGTTGAACTTGAAACAAAACAGTTTTGTTTGTGTTGAGGTTTTACGGCCCAGTCAATCCAATGAAACAAAACAGTACACATACCTGTATAGCGCTATTCAATACCTATACAAAGATATTTACATGTGCCTATAAATCTAATTCAAAGATAGATAATTGCCTTTTGAAAACACGGAGTCGTTGACTACTGTAGTTTGTTTGTGTTGTGGTTTTACGGCCCAGTCAACCCAATGGGGTCATGCCGAGCGCAGTCAGTTTGCCTAACCACACCTTTACTGTGCAGGCTTAGTCCTCTAAGCGGTTAACCAGTATTGTGCACATTCTTTCGACAGAAACTGACAACTATCCTTCTTGAATCAGCGGAAGGGAGAGAATGATCGTAGAAAATATTTCAATATCAAATCTCCACGAAAGAATGTTGCTGACCCGGCGGGGGTCGAACCCGCAACCTCCTGATCATCAGTCGGACGCGCATCCAACTGAGCTACCGAGGCCGGCCACTACTGTAGTAAAATGGTTGGTAAAATGTTGCCAAGTAGGTGGAAGTACGGGCCTACATACAAATTCGCTCTAAGATAAGTTGATCTTTGTAACAAATATTTGCTGAAATTTCTGTTGTTTACGGATGCACTAATATGTCTCATGACACGGTTCGTAAATCGAAACAGAAGTTTGATTCTGGGCTAAGAGTCGATCTAACCTGCACCCAAATCAGGAAGGCCAAAATATGCAAATAGTATCAAACGTAAAAGAAAAGAAATCATTCATTACGAAAACAGGCCTATTCAAATATACTGAGAATTTTATAAACAAAAAATGAAAACTTTCAGATGAGAAATTCTGGTAGTTTTTAACATTTCTGCTCGAAACATAGATCGTGGTACTTGTTAGAACCGCCTCGGCAAGGCGGTTCTAACGAGTACCGACAATCTATGTTTTTGAGCAGAAATAAGAAAAATAATGTATACCCCTGTAAACCCCAGTTTTAATGTATAAAAGTGGGGTTTAAGGTGGTCAAAATTATATAGGTATGTTTTCGTGATGGAAAGAGATGCTAGGTATACAGCAGGTGATAAAGCACGAACGGTTGGCATCTCACTTTTAAGACTTCATTACATTCTAAAGATACCTTGAATGTTAAGATTTCTGTCAGGCAGGTGGGTGCCTCACTTGTTGAATGATGGTCAAAAGAAGCAATGAGTTAAATAGTTAACTAATTGCTCAAAATATTCCCAAAATATGATGAAACGAAACTGGCAGATGAAGTCACTGGAGATGAAATTTTGGTTCATTATTTTGAAGTTGCTAGGAAGGTAAGCAATAAAATATGGGCCACCAAAAACAGCAAAAAAACAGTAATTGCTAAACGCACGTTAAGTGCAAAGAAGGTTTTGTAGGCAATCTTCATCTCTGGTGAAGGTGCAGCAATACAAAAGCCAGTGAAAAAGGGCAAAAGCGTTACTGGAAAATACTACAAAGTAAATAAAAATTCCTATCAGAAACGGCACCAAGTCACGGGTTTCAAACATGTCCGACTTCTCTACGATTATCGTCCCAGCCCATACGTTTGCAACTGTTACAATGTTTTGAAAAAGAGAAGGTAACAGTTTTATCATATCCTCCTAAATCACCAGACCTTGCCCCTTGTGACTTCTTCGTTTTTTTCCGGAATTGAAAACTTTCCTCGCTAGACGGAGATATCAGTCCAGACAAGTGATTGGATCTGCCGAATACCAATACCTTAGCAGTTTACCTAAATCTGCGTGCCGTGACGCATTCCGGAACCGGATTCATCGACTGAAACTATGCATTTCTAGTCATGAGGACTACTTTGAGGGCATGAAATAAAGAAATGTGTGATTACTTACATTATGAACGTTCCCGGTCAAAATAAGCAATTATTTTCGAACACACCTCGTATGCATACTTACAGTCCAGTTACTTCACATTACATAGCAAATAGCTACACATTTTCCCCAGTTACACAGGAAACAATCACATATTAGAGTGCTTTTGTAATGAGTACCATGTTCATGTGTAGAGGTGTTTTCAACATAATAATCTCAACTGACTACTGATCATCACGAAAACATGCCTATATAATTTTGACCCTCTTAAACCCCATTCTTGTAAAGTAAAACTGGGGTTTACATGGGTATACATTATTTTTCTTATTTCTGCTCAAAACATAGATTGTGGTACATGTTAGAACCGCCTCGTCGAGGCGGTTCTAACGAGTACCCACAATCTATATTTTGAGCAGAAATATGAAAAATATCAGAATTTTTTATCTGAAAATTTTCATTTTCATGGTGGTAAAATTTTCAGTATATTTGAATAGGCATGTTTTCGTAATGCTTCATTTATTGAGCGGCATGTGCTCCCAGCGATTTTTCAGATCAGCCTTCGCATTCGCGCTGTCTCATCAGAGTTTTCATTGGGAACATTTTGGATAGCCATCTATTACAAAGTTTCTTCATGCGGACAACGAAGACTCTGATCAGACTGCGCTTACGCGCAGGCTGATTTGAGTCTCCGTTGGACGCGTGTCAGAAGGTACGTTTCCTCACGTTGCGGCTAATATAATGAAATACTTTTAAAAAACGCTACAATGCTTCAGATAGCTTCTTGTATGTCATCTGGCTCCCTACTAGTAGAAACCGTCGCTACTTTTCAGAATTATTCCACCCCTGAGTTTCTAAAGTGGACTCTTCCGTCCATGAAATTGAATGTAACCATAAATACATAAGGCGATGTCGGATGGACAAAAATCGAAAAAAAGGCAAACAGAGTAGTGACAAAATAGAAAAAGGTAAACAGTTTAATTCCTGGTGAGAAAGCTCGTACAACCTTTCCCATCCAGATCTACGCTGTATGCAAACCACTGCTATGGTCTGCAGGGCTCAAAAGGTTGTTTTGCTGTTAGTTAAAGGTTAAAGAAAAGAAAAATGCATATACACGCAGAATATGGATCATCCCAATGGTGAGGATACATGAACTACCTATACATAATTTCCAGGGCCCAGTTGTTCAAAGTGTCGTTAGCTTAACGAGCTCGTTAGTGGTCAAAATGTTAACTGTTCTAGTAAGTACAATATCTAATTCTTAAGTATTTTTGTTGAAAAAAGTTTTAACGATACGTTAACTAACGACATCGCTAGTTTTGAACAACTGGGCCCAGTATAATATCCTGCATTTCAGAAAATAAATATAGTGGAATCGCCAATAATAGGAGAAAGCAGTCAGTTAACTCCCTTGATTACTTTCTGGAAATAACCAGGTCCAATTAATCATTTTATCATTAGTGTTTCCATTAAGTATCACATCCTTTTCCTTAATAAATCTAATTTTAACAAGGTCATATGCCAATACAGCTTCCAAAATATTTAGAAGAAATATTTTCTTTGCAATGAAATATATAATATTAATTAATCTTCCATGTGGTTATGGAGAAATGTAAAGTTAAGAATTTTTAATTCCACTGATGACCTATGATAAAAGCAGAGGATTCCAATTAGAAGGACCTGGTTAGTATTTGATCTACCTTGGACTTTACCTGTCAAGGGAGATAATAGAAATACTGCTGCTATCTCTCATTGTCACCTTTAAAAAAAGCCATCCCTATGAAGCCTCCGTTTAGACCTTCCCAATGAGCATCTGTTTAAAGAAGTGTTAAGATTGTATTTGTTTTAATATAAACACTTTTCCAGCCAAATATTTTCAGTTCTGTTTAAATAATAATTTAACTTCTAATTTATAGCCACCTGTTTATTCATGATTAATGTAGAAGAAACTATATTTAAGATATAGATTTCTATGCATCTGCGTGAATATCGCCTTATTTCTTGAATGTCTTAAGTATCTCACAATGTCCTTACACACACACACATTAATGAGACCAACCTTAGCACAAGTTCTGTTTGGACCGGCCGTCAGTTGCATCGTTGTCGGCAGTCTGTCAAAATGACGTATTATTGTTCTAATTTTAAAACTGCGTAGACGAACAAACGGGAATATTTATCACTTATATGCATTGTCACAACTTTCCGAAGGTTGACTCATAATTTTATAATTTTCCTTGACACACTGATATTGACAGTTACACTGCTATGGTGAAATTCAGCAGATGAGAGACTGGTCATATTTTTTTTTCTTATTTTTCCTAGCTGATAGGATCTAACACTTCGTAAAATGTATCTCCAGAGGAGAAAATTTGCATGAAGTGTCGAATCTTATTTCCTAGAAGAAATATGCAAAATATTTCAAAATGTCGTCTGCTGAAATTTGTAGCAGCATGCAATGTATTGAATGCATAAACAACCGTCATTACCGCATTTGGCTTAACCCTTAAAACGCTAAGCAAATTATTCTCACTGTTTTATCATTTTTTAGAGAAAATAACGTTCAACATTTTATGTGAATCGTCTACCTAGCATCATTTTAAACTAATTTTGTTCAACGAGTGTCGGTATAAAGACGGTTGACAGTTGTGAGAAAAGGTCGACACTTAACACGCTATTTTCAACGTGCGTGCGTGTGTGTAGGTTGCTCTCAACCCAGCTAGCATTCTTTATACATCTATAGCGGGCCGTCAGCCCGCCATAGATTTATAAAGTATGCTTACTGGGGAGAGTCTATTCCTTTAGCATCTATTTGTCAAATTTCAAGATATATATGGTAAAGGATACGAATATGTAGAGAAAATACTATATATTTTGTGATTTGGAAATCACTAGGATACCGCACACCTTTAAATGAAATAGACAGATAATACACATGAAATCCCCTATTATTATCAAGGTAAAATTCTTGTCTTAATTTGGTATTTTATGTTTGTAGACGATAAGCTGTTGTATGCTTAACCCATTTATACCTGGCGTCCCATAAAAGGGACATTAGCAAAGAGTTTATATATAGACCCAGATCAGACGCCGCAGGACGCAGTGTCTTATCTGGGTCTACACTGTTTGCATTAAATACTGAAGTTTCCAGATAATTTACAATTTAATTATAACAATTCAATCATAGAAATAGTTAATAAATTTTGCTATTTGGGTGTAGTGTTTACTACCGGGGGATCAAACTTTGAAACACAAAAGACCTTGTCAGGACAGGCAATGAAAGCAGTTTTTACATTAAATAAGTATTTATACAACTTTTTACCGCTGAAACCTTCACATATGCTTGAGTTATTTGATAAATTGGTAACGCCAATTTTAAATTATGGGAGCGAGTGTTGGGGGTTCTATAAGTCTACAGCTATCGAGACTGTTCATTTGCAATTTTGCAAGAAAATTCTCGGAGTAAAGCAGTCAACTCAAAATGATTTTGTTTATGGAGAACTAGGTAGGATCGATTATCAGTCACGCAGATATGTAACAATCATTAAATATTGGTTCAAGGTAATAACTAGTGAAGAAAATAAACTCATAAAACAGTCATATAATATGATGTTAAATGATATTGTAAAGCAACCTTTAAAACGAAATTGGGCATTGTCAGTGAAAAATTTGCTAAGCCGGTTAGGATTTATGGACGTTTGGGTGGCACAAGGGGTGGGTAATAAAGAGGCCTTTTTAGAGATATTTAAACTTAGAGTAAAAGATATATTTATTCAAGATTGGCATTCACGTTTAGATAATTCAACAAGGGCTAGATGTTTTATAACATTTGCAAAGTTTCAATACCAACAATATTTGGACATTTTAAATATAGAAAAATATAGAAAAAGTTTAAGTAAATTAAGACTTTCGTCTCATAGACTTGAGGTTGAAGTAGGACGATGGGTAAGGCCGAATAAAATCCAATATGAAAATAGAAAATGCAAAATTTGTAAGGTGCTGGAGGACGAATTTCATTTTCTTTTCGAATGTCCAATCTACATGGAGTTACGAAACATGTATATCAGTAAATATTTTTGGCAGCGTCCTAATATGATAAAATTCGTTGAGCTTTTGACCACAGAACACAGGAAAACATTAGTAAAATTAGGTATATTTGTCGAGAAAGCATTTCAAATAAGAAAACAAATAATGCCATTGTAATAGTCACAAGAAATCAAATGCAAAATTTGTGAAAAAAAAAAAAAAAAAAAAAAAAATGAATTTAAAAGTTGGCGAATAATTAATGCAGCACCTCTCCCATTTTCCATTTTCTAATTTCATATCTCATTTAATGTGTAACTTCTGTTTTCATTTCTAACCATACCTGATGTGTGGTTGCAATCATATATATATGTTGCTTGCTATCCTGCATTTTATATGTACTTTGTTATGTGTATACATGCTCATGGGCCTTAATGGCTTATTGCATTAATAAAGTATCTATCTATAAAGGATTGTAATTAGCCAGACACTCTTTGTTTTGGTAATGGACCGGTCCAAAGAGTTAAGATACGAGTGTACACTCAGCATAAATGTGTTGACGAATAAACTTCTGTTCTTAGCCTTATCTCTAGATCAGCCAACGTTTTATCTAAACAAATGATAGGATTCTTATTTCTCCATATACACATGTAAACTTGGTGTAGGTACTGATTAGAAGCGCATCGTAGACGGTATAATGTGGGGAATAGTATTAAGCTAATAAACCCATTTATGTCGAGTGGACTTTTCTACCTCAACTATTTGGGCGGGTCCATTTTCAATATATTGTTCAGTTAGTTTTTATAACACCATGTTTTATAAGAAGGTCTGTATTTAATATAAAAAGTATAGACCATGAACAAACGGTGCGTTCTGTGGCATCTTAAATGGGTCTACACTGCTTGCCAATATCCCTGTTATATGGCTCTAGGCATAAATGGGGTACATGTATGACACGTTTATGCAGTAAAATAAGGTTGCTATAAAGTACGCAATGTACTGAAAAGTCGGTTTCAACATTCTAAAGATATGAAAATCTGCTTTATACTCGTATTGTAAACCCATAGAAACCCCTTTTTTCACTATGTACTGTGGAAAAACATGGGAGTATATGTCACATAAACTTGTAAACATAATATATACTGCTTTACTAAATGTGCTTACCATAACGGTGAAGTTTAGGTAATTATTTTTTAACATTGACATGTTGTGTTCTTTATTAGGTAATATATTAGGTCTTTTCCCAGCGAGCACATGACGTTTGTACAACGTCGCATCAACGTCGATGCAACATCGATGCAACGTCATTACGTTTATACAACATCGCATGAACGTCGATGCAACGTCATGATGGGATTTTGTCTCAATGTTGCATATCCGATAGGTGGGTACATGTATTTACTATACAGTCGACTTTCAATGGCTCGAACATCTGTGGGACCATGGAAATTTGTTCGAGACACGGATAGTTCGAGCCACTGAGGGTAAATCATGGCGTCAGATCAAGAAGCAAATGGTTACAATTTAGGGAAGTATTTTTTGATCTTCTATACAATAATAGTATGCTGAGTGTACTCATTAGAGTCGCCTCGATGATGCGATTCTAATGAGTACACAACATACAGTTACATGATAAAATAAGAAAATTTCCCTAAATATTTATTTTCTTCGAGCTTTTCGGAAGAATTTCGTAGGGATTCAAAAAAGAGTTCGAATCATCCAAGGTAAATGAGCCATCGGTGTTCGAGTCTTTGAGGTTCTACTGTAAGCAAATTTGCAGTCTCGTATTTTCTTTGTTTTTCTGTTGTTGTTTTATTATTATTATTATTATTATTATTATTATTATTATTATTGCGGCTTCAGCCGTATACTTTAGCTTTTTGTTCTACTTTTATGAATAGTCTGTTGGTTAATAAAAACACATCCAGGGAAGTAGCATATATAAAAAATATTTCTTTTGTCAAATAGTACGTCGTATTTAAAATTATATTCGTAATTTACTTCTTCATCGCCTGTTCGCGCTCACGTAAATATTTTAGCAGAAATAAACAACTAAGACTTCTTTAATAAGAAAACAAAATCTTGTTAATTTCTCAGACTAAACAATGCGCAGGCGCATGCACAAAGTGCTAGTGATTGGTGTAACGATCATTGAAGAGCTTGATAAAGCAATAACTTTGGAAGAAGTTGAGTTAGTAATTCGTTCTTTGAAAAGAAACAAATCGTTTTCACGTGATCAGTTATTGAATGAATATTTTATAGACTCCTTGACATCTTTAATGTTATCTTAAACTCGTGAGTCTTCTCGAGCTGTTGTTTGAAGGCATAATGGTTCCACTTTTTAACAAGAATGATCCTAATCATGTAAACAATTATAGGGGAATTACGCTGGTCAGTTGCTTCTCGAAAATATTTACAGTTTGAAAAAATGAGCTGAAAGCAACGACGTCCTGTTTGATTCGCAGTTTGGCTTTCGAAAGGTCGTTCAACAACAGATGCATTTTTGTCTTCAATCATACAAAATGTTTTAAAGGAGAAAGGGAGGTTATTTTGTGCCTCTATTGATTTAAAAAAAAAAGCCTTCGACAGTGTTTAATTGAATGGTTTATGGTACAAGCTATTTAAATTAGATCTTAATGGTAAAATGTTATAAATAATTAAAGGTATATGCACATTAAGGTTAAAACTTGTGTAAGGGGATGTAGTTTGTATTCGGATTTCTTCGAACGCGCAGTCGGTATGAAACATCTCACCCGCATTATTTTCATTATTTATAGAATATTTGGAATTTACTCACAAGGGGATCAAACTTGTGGGTTAACATTTGATGGTATGACTTTTATATTGATGTTATTTGCAGATGACATGATTATTTTGGGGAAAGAGAAGGATGATTGGCAGACAACTTTTGACCTTTTAGAAACATATAGTCATGAATGGGGATTACAGGTAAACACAGACAAAACCAACATTGTAGTTTTTAGGAAACGCGGGGCTGTTAAATGATGAACCATGGACATATAATGGTATAAATTTAGAAGCTGTCAGCAATTTTAACTATTTAGGTACTGTTTTTAATTGTGCTTGAAATTTTATATTGAATAAAGAAACACTGGTAGGTAAAGGATTAAAAGCCATAAACAATACATGAACATTAAAAGCCATGAACTACACAATACTAAAAGATATTCTTTTAATCCTAAAGTTATGTGTCAATTGTTTGATGCTTTTGTGGGCTCTATACTTAGCTACTCTTGTGAGATATGGGGGAGGGGTGGAAAATGTAAGACAATCGAAAGAATTCATCTTAAATTTTGTAAGTATTTATTGAAAGTATAAAAGTCTTCAACATATAATATGGGAGTGTACGGGGAGCTTGAACGTTATCCTTTATATGTTTCAAGATATGCACGTATTATCAAATGTTGGTGTCATATAATTAATACCGATATTATTTTGGTAAACAAACTAGATAGTTCATTTGTGGATGCCTATAGCACTCGTACAAAAACATGTAACTGGGCGATAAACGTCAAGTCTCTTTTATGGATTTTCTTTTGTTTGGAATTTTCGTTAATCTAAAAACATTCCGTTTGCAGTTTAAACAAAGAGTATTGGATGCTTTTAAACAAAACTGGTATAACGATATTGCCAACAACAGAGTCCATACACTTTATAAAACTACCAATTGTCTTTCGATTTTGAGCATTATTTGAATACATTACAAAACGAACTAAGAGTGGCTTTATCCCCATTAAGATTATCTTCTCATCAATTACGTATCGAAACGGGAAGATATTCTCAAAATAGGGTTGATAGAGCACAACGCATATGTACTCTTTGTAATAAGTCTGATATTGAGGATGAGTACCATTTTGTACTCGTGTGCCTTATTTATAGTAATCCGAGACAGAAATCGAGACAAAAATGTATTCGTCCCTATTGTTATAACAGACCAAGTGGTAGTAAATTTATATTGCTAATGCAAACAAAGCAACAAGAGTTGTCAGAAGAGAAGACAACGCAGCTCGCCGGAAAGGGCTGATCGGATAAGAAAACAATATTTTATTTAAGATTCAATGCAGAACTTAAATTTAAACATAGCTGTAAATGACAAGGTATGACCTGACTTTGATGTCTAAAGAATGCCAAACTGAGGGATGGGGTATATGCCATTGACAAGTTTTCCCTTAGGTTGGTGTGGACACAATATGAAAACTATATCATACATGCTGAATCCCTTAGGTTGTTTTGGACAAAATATGACAGCTATATCTTACATACTTCAGCAGTCATGTACACTTTTCAAAACTTAAAGACGGCTGTAAACTGCAATGAATGACCTGACCTTGACCTAGGCAGAAGGTCAAACTGAGGAAGGGGTGTGTACTAATGAAAGGTCTTACCCTAAGGTAGGTGTGGGCCAAATATTAAAGCGGTATCTTGAATACTGCAGCAATTACGAGCACTTTTCAAAACTTAAATGCAGAACTCAAAGAAGGGCTTAAATGACAAAGTATGACCTGACTTTGACCTACGCCGAAGGTTAAACGGAGGAAGGGGTGTGTGCTATTGAAAGGTCTTACCCTAAGGTTGATGCGGGCCAAATATTAAAACGGTATCTTGAATACGTCAGCAGTTACAGACAGTTTCAAAACTTAAACGCAGAACTCGAACATGGGTTTAAATGACAAAGTATGACCTGACCTTAACCTAGGCAGAAGGTCAAACTGAGAAAGGGGTGTGTGCTATTGAAAGGTCTTACCCTAAATGATAAAGCTCTAACTTGAATACTTCAGCAGTTATGTACACTTTTCAAAACTTAAACGCAAAACTTAAACATGGGTGTAAATGACAAAGTAAGAACTGACCTTGACCAACATAAAGTGTCTAACCTGGGGATGTGGGTGTATGCTATTGAAAGGTTTTACCCTAAGGTAGGTGTAGGCCAAATATGAAAGTAGTACCTTAAACAATTAAAAAACTATGCAAACCTTTGAAAACTTAAACATTGTACTAACGCGGACGCGGACGCCGACGCCTACGACTGGGTGACAACATAGTCCCGGCGAGCTAACAAGGAGTGTTACAGAAATTAGGAAAATATGTATATAAGTCTTTTAGACTTCAAAGTACACTTATGACGTCGTAATATCAGTCTTTATTGTTTATATTTATATGAAAATCGCTGGTTTACATAGAGTCTATGTTTGTGTAATTATGGAGTTTAACCTCCAGATGTAAGAAAATATCTGGTCTTTATATATCCACAATCTGTAGGCACTACTTATATCATAATCATCTACCGATAACATTGTATTTATTTTTTGTCAGCCATATATGTTTTGTGTTGTGACCTTGTGATATTAATAAATTTGCATGCCGATAGACTAGAAACTGTAACAGTTTACGTCCAAATAAAATTATGTTTTGTTCTGTTCTGCTGTCGATCATTAATGCATGCAAAAACTATATTAGACCGTTATTCCTGTCAGGCTGGTAATGAACGGTTCAATATAGATTTAAGTAGAATTCTAGCTTAGCTGCGTAAATGATCATGATAACTACAACTTACCTTAAAGTTTCCAATTATTCACATTTTAACAGTCCAAACATGTGTACAGTATTAATTGTCTGCAGAGACAAATATTGATTTGTGTATCATATTTCCAAACACTCCTCCATTTAATCTGAACCGATTATCTTTTAAAAGGTATTTCTAGCTTATCTTCTACGTGAACTGCATTATCTGCATAAGAACAAAAAGTATGCCAATAATAATTTCTAACAACCCTGCTCGCGTTGTTCCTTATTTGTCTTGACATTTCTAGCCGTGCTTTATCTAAGGTATTTGAGCATAGAAAATTCGTCGCGCGCTATCCAAGGGAAACAATCACTCTCACGCATTGTTAATTTTCAACTGACAGGGAGCAAGTCTAAACAATGCTAGTTTTAACATTCATATACATAATTAATTGTATTAGTAAGACAGAAAATGATCTATGAACTTTGCAATTCTTTGACTTATTTCGAACTAGGTAACCGTGTGACGTAATGCTAGAGGAAAAGCCAACTATCAA
Source organism: Anodontia alba (assembly GCA_964016985.1). NCBI lineage: Eukaryota > Metazoa > Mollusca > Bivalvia > Lucinida > Lucinidae > Anodontia > Anodontia alba. Next base: position 61,078,796 of record OZ024824.1, on the reverse strand, counting down.
AGCCAGGAATAGTCACTACCAAAGGGGAAGGCATTATGGACGGGTTTTCTAAAAAAGTTAACCAAAAGGTAAATCTGCGACGACGCTAGACGCCCGCCCGGACATCGCTATTTTAAAGGACGTATTTTTTTTTTTTTTTTTTTTTTAAAAAAAAAAAAAAAAAACGCCCAAAAATCTCATTTATGCAAAATTTCGCTCAATGAGGGATGTAGAAAAGAAATGAAATTTTTGAACCATGATCAAATGCCACAGATAAAGCACAGTCAACTCAACTGTGCTTTATCAGGGGCATTTGAGCACGGTTCGGAATAGTTTAGTTCTTAAGTTACATAACCTAACCTTCATGAAAAGGGTACTTACTGGCTTCATTTGATGTGCTAATTATTTCGATGACGGTCAGGCTACATGTATTATTACATAGCTATAAGTACTGAGAGACTAAAATTTGCAATAAAATCCGATGAGCAAACGAGCAGATATCATTCATTACCGACATACTTACTCGATATTGCACGCTCATTCGGGTGTCTTTGAAAATAATGTCGTTGTTTTTGATGATCTCTTAGGGCAATAACGGCATGCCAAGATTTACCGCGATATTATTTATAGCTACATAATAAAGTGTTATTTCACTCATATTGTACATATGGTGCCAACTGTTAGCCAGCTGTCCGACCATATTTCAACGATGGGCCATGCTATCTGGGCTAACACTTGGGATGCAAGATGGGTTCATTATGATGAACCGGAAACAAAAGCTCAGTCAAAGCAGTGGAAAGGAGCTGGTTCCCTATGTACCTTCCAAAGAGATTAAGCTATTTCAATCTGCTGGCAAGGTATGCTGGTTGCTCTTTGAGAATTCACGTGGAATCAAACTGCATCATTCATGCCAAAGGTCTAACTGTGACTGCTAGATATTTTTCAGAAGTACTTTTGAAAATCAAGATAAAAGAAAAACTGAAAAAGTTGCTTCCCAGGCTAGCCCAGAAAATTCCCCAACTCCTACTGCCAAATCTACAGTAGAAGTTATCAAAACCTTTACGTGGCAATTGTTGTGCAGCTTCCATACAGCCCAGACTTTGCCTGCTGCGACTTTTAGAACTAAAAAAAAGACTCGTTGGAAACAAATATGAGACCAGAGCGGCTTTGATTTCAGTTTATTTCAGGTCTACTTCATGGTTTGCAGAGGGAATACAAAAGCTCCCACGAAGATCGTAAATGTATATAGACGTAGGTAAGGAATACTTTGAAAAAGAATAAAATGGATTTTGAAACATATTTAAAGGTTTCTGAGAAGGAGTAAAAGTCCGGAGATTTTACGATCGCCCCTCGTATCTCATTGTCACATTACTTATTTGGACTATCATAGTGCATATATATATTTAAGTTGAGAGAAGAAGCATAACATTTAACAAAAAAATGACAGCACTGGATCCAGAAAGGATGCTGAAATTATAGGGGTTAAACTACATATTGAGAGTTAATTAACAGTGCAAATGATATGTTTACCTGAGGCTTTTCGGCTTTCACCTTCTTCAGAGATATTCTATTGTATATTTACAAAGAGAAATATAAAAAAAAGGAAATGAAAAAATGTTAAATTTACAAACAAAAGTTTTATGAGTTGAAATAGTTGGAAAACAGATTATGTCCTTTTCGGGCCCTGTTATCTAGCCTGCTGCGACATGATAATTGAACGTGTTAGGACATATGTGAAATGCATACATTACGCGATAAATACACAGCACGAAAAAGAAAAAAAACAACTTAACTTCCTTATAAACATCACTATAAACACAACGTACAAAAAGTAGCAGGATATACGCCAAACTGAATATGTCTCACCAATACTTAAGGGAAATAGGCCCAACTTTAGCTGTAATTCCAGAGAATCACATAAACAAAACATTCCACATACGCTGTCGCATGCCCTGACTAAGGAACGATAATTTCCTTTACTGGTTGCCTTTGTTCGAGAGGGCTCCTGTCGCATAATACTTTTATTCATCAGAACATGATTTCCTAACCACGCCTCGCTTTGTTGCTTAGATCATAACCCGGAGTGGACAGATCGGACCAGGAAGCTCGAGAGAGCTACTGGATCTGATGTCTGAACACTCTACGGCCATATAGCTTCATCAAAGGAGTGTAATATATTGATATATATATGTCCCACTCCTCTGCATCCAATTAGTTTCATGTGTGCTGTTTCCTGCCTAACCCCGTTTTCCCTCCTATCAGATTTTAAGGTCATTTTGTTTTTATCTTATTTCCCACACATGTTGATAGCATTCTGAATGGTTCCCCTTCAGAGGATGGTTCCCAGCCAGGAACTCCTTCTTCCATATTTGTAAAGCAGCATGCCTGATTCATCAGTTTTCTTGAACTTTGACCTCCCTACAGACCCTGGGAAAGTATTCACTGGAAACATAGTAGCCTTATCTTGTATCAATTTGTGATTAAGAAGAGCGTAGTTTGAGAGAGAAAAAAAGCAGTAAGATCTTGAAGCTTCATAGGTGAACATCATTATATATTTTGGACTGTAACATCTTAAATTATTGTGTTTAATAAAATAGTATTGTTATAAGAACTTGAAAAACCTTTACTATAGAACTATCATCTATATAATAAAGTGAAGAAATTGTTATTAAAAGTTATTTTTCATTTATTAAGTAATGTCATCATGTCATTAACCTCTCGCTAATTCCCCAGTTAGCAGGACATGAGTTGACAATCTTCATGAGACATTACAGGAGACCAGTAGAGGGAATCACCGTTCGTTGGTCAGGGCATGCGACAGTTTATGTCGAACGTTTTGTTCATGTGATTTTCTGGAATCACTACTCAAGTTGGGCCTATTTGCCTTAAGAATTGGTTAGAAACATTCAGTTTGATATAAGGTTTATGGCGCATTGTATACCATTACGAATACATGTCTATTCAAATAAACTGAAAATTTTACCACCAAAAAAATGAAAATTTTCAGATAAAAAATTCTGATAGTTTTTCAAATTTCTCCTCAAAACATAGATTGTGGGTACTCGTTAGAACCGCCTCAACGAGGTGGTTCTAACGTGTACCCACAATCTTTGTTTTAAGCAAACGTAAGAAAAATAATGTTTACCCCTGTAAACCCCAGTTTTGCTATATAAAAGTGGGATTTAAGGGGGTCAGAATTATATAGGCAAGTTTTCGTGATGATTGCGTATATGGGCAGTATGGTGTTGACAGGAAAGATAAGCGTGTTACTTTTTGTACGTTGTTTTTATGTCGCTGTTCATAAGGATATTAAGCATTTTCCTTTTTGTACGTTGTATAAAGACATTAACTTATATCCAAACACGCTCAGTTATCAATTCGCAATGGGCTAGATAACAGTGTCCCGAAAAAGGCATATAATCTGTTTTCCATTTATTTCAACTCGTATAACTTTCATTTGTAAATTTTACATTTTTCACTTCAAGAAAGAGAGAGAGAGAGATGAAATAGCACTGGGCTGAGTGAGATTCGAACCCATGCCGGCCTCGACGGCAGCACCGGGCCCTTCAGAGTCAGGAGACATAACCACTACGCTTGCACCACTAACAAACGTAATGGTGAAGTGGTTATGTTAGTGGTACGAGTGCTGTTCAAAAATAACGTGGACTTTTGCTCTGGCAGGAAATTCTTTCGACACAGAAAAACAAAGATTATATTGCATGAAACGGCTGTTTTTCTTCTTTTCTCTGTGTAAATTTCAAACAATTCGCACATGTAATTAGAAAGATATCGTTCATCTAAGCTAGTACCCTTCGCCGTCTCGGAGCACGGCAAGCGTCCCACGGCGACGTCGCCGACGTCATTTGTTTCGCCGGATCTCGCTGACGTAAGTACACAATTTCACTTCTTCTCAAAGTACTCCCCACGGTGCAGAATGCATCGGCGGTGGCGCTGTACCCACTGGTCAAACATGTTCTCGTACCACTGCTCGTCGAACTGACTCACGATCGTTTTTACCGCAACCCTCAAACCCGAAAGACTCTTGAATTTTCTCCCCTTCAGCTGCATCTTGATAGTTGGGAAAACAGAGAAGTCCATTGGAGCTAGGTCGGGTGAATACGGGGGATGGCTAACAGTCCCAAATCCTATAAGGTTGATTTCCAGTCTGGTTGATTCGGCTGTGTGGGGAGACGCGTTGTCTTGGTGCAGCAGAAAGTAATCCATTGGTAAGCCCGGTCGCTTCTTCTTCAGAGCAGACACCAAGTCGTGACGAAGAACCTGAAAAATAAACAACTCATGCAAAATTCAGAGAAATATTTTACGTGATATTTTGTTTTCATAACATGTTGTTTTAAATTAAAGCTATATATGAGTAATATTTACTTAGAATATTACCCGGCATTAACAGTAGTATCCTTTGGAACCGCGTGCTGTAGAATCATACCCCGCCTGTCGCAAAACATAATAAACATATGTTTGCCTCCCGACTTGGTCACTCGCGCTTTCTCCGGAGGAGGGGACCCTGATCTGTTCCAAACCGCTGACTGGCCCTTCATTTCTGGATCGTAGAACCACATCCACGTCTCGTCGGTCGTTATGATCCTGTCGAGGAATTCATTTCCTTCTTTCCTGTAGCGCCGCAGGAACGCCCTAGACTCCTTCACCCGGCGATCCTTCTCGAAATCTTTCAGGAGTCGCGGGACCCACCTGGCGTGCACCTGAAAGTTCAAGCGTAATAATAATAATAATTATAATGATAATTATAATAATCGATTATTGCAATCATTTTAACTTTTCTAAGTACATAATTGAATGGTATCTATATAACTCGCAATGACATCAGCACACATAAACAACCATAATTTGTTTGGTGAATCCTTGCAGCATATGAATATTAAAAATGACAGATAATATCGGGTCAATTGAATGAAAACAATCTTAAATTAAATGGAATACCTTGGACATCTTCAGTTTCTCCACCAAAATAGTATGAACAGTTCCCACGCTCATGTCAAACTTCTCTGCCAGGTCGCGCACCGTCAATCTTCGGTCTTCCTTCAAGGCGTCGTGCACTGACGTAACCAGACGTTGATTTATTTTAGGTTTCCTGCCCCTGCCTTCTTCTTCTTGCAGCGATGTTCTGCCGTCTTCGAACCGTTTGAACCACTTAAACACCAGCGAACGGCTAACAGTTGATCTTCCCGGTGTACTTTTCATCAAATTTGTAGGTTTGAGTGGGCGTTTTCCCGATATCCCAACAGAATTTGATGACAGCCCGAACTTCCGTTCTCTCTGTTGACGCCATATTGCGTTATGCCCTTGGCTCGTTCAAACTTTGTTTTCTTCCGTCTCAAACGTTGAAATGACGTCAAAATTACGCTTGACGTTCACCGAACGTCACGTTGCGACGTCCCGAAATTCCAAGCTGATTGTAAAGCAAAAAATGTCTTTTATTACATGTGTATTTCTGGATTTTACTGCAAATTTGCACCTGCTCCGAGAACCTGTTACTATGGTAATTCAAACGGTGCGTGCAGTTAATCGGTGGCCATTTTCCCTCTCAAATTTGGATAATCGAATAGCACGAATGTAGCCGTGCATGCAGATACCATTTCTATTGATGTAGCTTGTAGCGTAGTGGTGCAGTGGTTATGTCTCCTGAATCTGAAGGGCTAGGCGCTGCCGTCGAAGCCGGCATGGGTTCAAACCTCACTCAGCCCGGTGGTATTTCATATTTCTCTCTATACACTTTTTTCTGAAGTACTTGGATCAGTAATGGTCCTGGGCCGGAATTCTTTGTTGAAGTTTGTTTAAATCTTAAATTATATATATAACGAAAACTCAGATCAGCCTGCACACCCGCATTGCATGCCTCCTACAGCCTTTGGCCTATCAAAAAAGGAATAAACGAGCATCTTGCCTTACTAGGTGGATGTACAGGCTTATCTGAGTCTTTGCTGGTCACACTGGTCTTAATGTAGGTTTTTTCGTATGATTTGAGCCTGCATTTTTATTAAGGGTAAGGTTTCGTGCGAGTGAAACTTGTTTAAGCGTCCCAGTAGTTATTCTATTGACCCATGTCATGCTGAATAAATTAAGAAGCCACGCCCACTTCTAACTGTCAGCCAATCAGATTACTTGATTTAGACTTTTGATATAAATTCACAGACTTTATGACAAACAGTGCAGATCTAGATCAATTAACTTCTTCAGAAGCCAACTGATCTAGATCTACACTGTTTGCAAAGGCAGGCATATCCGGGCTCAGCAGGGCAAGGGTTTATCGTTCGAAGGCACTTTCTCTGTTGTACTTCTTCTCTCTCTTAAGATGGGGCGCTTGTTTTGTCCTTATTTGTCCCTCATCTCTCTTTCTTTTGGTGTCTCGGGAAGACTGGGCTTCGTGATTGTGGCATTTTCTAAGTATCTTCACTGTTATTTAACTATCCATTCTACGTCTTCTTTTAGTGTCTAGGGAAGACTGTGCTTCGTGATTGTGGCATTTTCTAAGTATCTTCACTGATATTTAACTATCCATTCTACATCATTTGGAAACATGTTTCAAGTTCAGTGTTTTAGTTTAAATGAAACTACAGTCGACTCTCGTTATCTCGAATTCCAAGGGACTCTCTGAAATACTTCGAGATATCCGTACTTCGAATTATCAGATTTGCAGAATTGAGGAAAAATTAATTCGATTAACCACATTTAACAAATATATGTGTAACTGGACTTGAAGTTAAGAGATATATTGAAAATATTGTGGAAAGGAGGAGAAATTGCTCCTCTTTTCCATAATATTTTGTTACCCCTTGGTAGTTTTTGTTTAAGCAGGGACCAGATTATCGCTTTGAGATAAGCGGTTATTCGAGATAAGCGAGTTCGAGATAATGAGAGTCAACTGTATTTTGCTTTATTTGACCATATCTGGTCAGAAACCATTTGTCTTTTTTTTTCTGTTTCTGTGTTTCATTCTCAAATAATTATCCTAAGATTTAATACGCGGCCGAAAAAGGTGTGTACATGTAATTTCTATAGTGAAGTGATTTGTGGGTTGGGTGAGTTCTAAGAAAATACGTTTTATATTCCTCATGAGTTATAATATTTGACAATTAAAGATAATATTATGACAATTTCAGAAGTTTTGAACAAACGAAACGTGTTGTTAATCTGCCACCAACTTACTTACACTACCGATTTCTGCATCATCTGCAAGTTTTACCATTACGAAAACACGCCTATTCAAATATATAGAAAATTTCACCACAAAAAACTGAAAATGTTCAGATAAAAAAAACTCTGATATTTTTTATATTTCTGCTCAAATCATAGATTGTGGGCACTCGTTAGAACCGCCTCGGCGAGGCGGTTCTAACGAGTACAAACAACCTATGTTTTTGAGCAGAGGTAAGAAAAATAATGTATACCCCTGTAAACCCCAGTTTTACTATATAAAAGTGGGGTTTAAGGGGGTCAAAATAATATAAGCATGATTTCGTGATGTTTTGGGAAAGATTCGATCTTTTTTAATCAATGAACAGAATGTAACCTTTGTACATATGTAGTTACGACAAAAGGTTTATCACTAAATCGTAATTTGGTTTTTGTTGATGTAGTGCCAAGCATTTACATTTTTTAACCAGTTGATAACAATAGACTCGTTTCTTCCTCCATTTTTCATCAACGCGCATACCCCTGTAAACCCCAGTTTTACTACATAAAAGTGGGGTTTAAGGGGGTCAAAATAATATAAGCATGATTTCGTGATGTTTTGGGAAAGATTCGATCTTTTTTAATCAATGAACCGAATGTAACCTTTGTACATATGTAGTTACGACAAAAGGTTTATCACTAAATCGTAATTTGGTTTTTGTTGATGTAGTGCCAAGCATTTACATTTTTTAACCAGTTGATAACAATAGACTCGTTTCTTCCTCCATTTTTCATCAACGCGCATAGCGCTCGAGCCAAAGTATTTTCATTAACAAGAGGACCATGAAGGTCCTATATCGCTCACCTGAGCAAACAGCTTTCCATACTTACTGTTGAAGTTTCAGCCAAGTTCACTGCTCTAAGATTTTAAGATTTTTGTATAAATTTTATAGCCCTGCTCCCCAGCGTCCATGTTTTTTTTTTTCAAGCATCATGATGGTTTGAACTGAATCTTGAAAGAGGGTCACCAAAGGAATAATTCTGTCGTTATATTGAAATCGGTCCAGTGGTTTCTAACAAAAAGATTTTTAAAATGTTTTATATAGCTATATAGGGAAAATAAGCCCCACCTTCTAACGGCCATGTTTTTTTGACGAATCATGACAGCTTGAACAAACTTGGTAGAGGGTCACCATAGGAACATTCCTGCCAAGTTATATCGAAATCGGTTCAGTGGTTTCTGACAAGAAGATTTTTAAAGTTTTCTATTTAGATATATAGGGAAAATAAGCCCCACCCCTAGTAGCCATGTTTTTTGACGAATCATGATTGCTTGAACAATCTTGGTAGAGGGTCACCAACGAAACATTCCTGCCAAGTAGTATTGAAATCAGTCAGGTGGTTTCTGACAAGAAGAATTTTAAAGTTTTCTATACAGACCCTGGCGGCCATGTTTTTTGACGTATCATGAGGGCGTGAACAATCTTAGTAGAAGGTCACCAAGTCGACAATCTGCAAAGTTACATTGAACTAAATCCAATGGTTTCTTACGAGAAGATTTTTAAAGCTTTCTATATAGATATATATAGAAAATATGCCATGTTTTTTGACGGCATGAACATTCTGGGTAGATGGTCACCAAAGAAACATTCCTGCCAAGTGATATTGAAATCGGTCGAGTGGTTTCTGACAAGAAGATTTTTAAACTTTTCTATATAGATATACAGGGAAAATAAGCCCATCCCCTTGCGGACATGTTCTTTGACGAATCATGATAACTTGAACAATCGTGGTAGAGGGTAAACAAGGGAACAGTTCTGCTAAGTGATAATGAAATTGGTCCAGTGGTTTCTGACAAGAAGATTTTTAAAGTTTACTATATATATATATAGCCCCGCCCCCTGGCAGCCACGTTTTTTGATGAATCATGACGACTTGAACAATCTTGGTAGAGGGTTACAAAAGAAACATTCCTGCAATGTTATACTGAAATCGGTCCAGTGGTTTCTGGCAAGGAGATCATTAAAATTTTCTATATAGATATATAGGGAAAATAAGCCCCGCCCCCTAGCGGCCATGTTTTTTGACAAATCATGACGGCTTGAATAAGTTTGGTAGAAGATCAGCAAGGAAACATTTTGCCAAGTTATATAGAAATTAGTCCAGTAGCTTCTGACAAGAAGATTTTTAAAGTTTTTCTACATAGATATATAGGGAAAATAAGCCCCGTCCCCCCTGGCGGCCATGTTTTTTGACGAATCCAAATGGCTTGAACAATCTTGGTAGAGGATTACCAAAGGAACATTTCTGCAAAATTATATTATATTCGGTCCAGTGGTTTCTGACAAGAAAATTTTTAAAGTTTTCTATATAGATATATAGGGAAAATAAGCCACGCCCCCTGGCGGTCATGTTTTTTGACGAATCAAAATGGCTTTAATAATCTTGGTAGAGCATCACCAAAGGAACATTTCTTCAAAATTATATTGAAATCGGTCCGGTGGTTTCTGACAAGAAGATTTTTAAAGTTTTCTATATAGGGAAAACAAGCCCCGCCCCCTGGCGGCCATGTTTTTTGACAAATCCAAATGGCTTGAACAATCTTTGTAAAGGATCACCAAAGGAACATTTCTGCAAAATTATATTGAAATTGGTCCAGTGGTTTCTATAAAGAAGATTTTTCAAATTTTCTATATAGATATATAGGGAAAATAAGCCCCGCCCCATGGCGGCCGTGATTTTTGACGAATCCAAACGGCTTGAACAATCTTGGTAGATGATCACAAAAGGAACATTTCTGCAAAATTAAATTGAAATCGGTCCAGTGGTTTCTGACAAGAAGATTTTTTAAAGTTTTCTATATAGATATATAGGGAAAATAAGCCACGCCCCCTGGTGGCCGTGTTTTTTGACGAATCCAAATGGCTTGAACAATCTTGGTAGAGGATCTCCAAAGGTAAACTTCTGTAAAATTATATTGAAATTGGTCCAGTGGTTTCTGACAAGAAGATTTTTAAAGTTTTCTATATCGAATCCAAACGGCTTGAACAATCTTGGTAGATGATCACGAAAGGAACATTTCTGAAAAATTATATTGAAATCGGTCCAGTGGTTTCTGACAAGAAGATTTTTTAAAGTTTTCTATATAGATATATAGGGAAAATAAGCCCTACCCCCTGGCGGCCAGCCGGCCTCGGTGGCTCAGTTGGATGCGCCGTCCGACTGGAGACCAGGAGGTCGCGGGTTCAACCCCCGCCGAGGTCGGCAACATTCTTTCGTGGAGATTGATCATGAAATATTTTCTACGGTCATTCTCTCCCTTCCGCTGATTCAAGAAGGGCAGTTGTCAGTTTCTGGCGAAAGAATATGCACAATACTGGTTAACCGCTTAGAGGACTAAGCCTGCCCAGTAAACGTGTGGTTAGGTAAACTGACCGCGCTCGACATGACCCAATTGGGTTGACTGGGCCGTAAAACCCCAACACAAACCCTGGCGGCCACGTTTTTTTGACAAATCCAAATGGCTTGAACAATCTTGGTAGAGGATCACCAAAGGAACATTTCTGCAAAAATATATTGAAATCGGTCCAGTGGTTTTTGACAAGAAGATTTTTTATAGTTTTCTATATAGATATATAGGGAAAATAAGCCACGCTCCCTGGTGGCCGTGTTTTTTGACGAATGCAAATGGCTTGAACAATCTTGGTAGAGGATCTCCAAAGGTAAACTTCTGCAAAATTATATTGAAATTGGTCCAGTGGTTTCTGACAAGAACATTTTTAAAATTTTCTATATAGATATATAGGGATAATAAGGCCCGCCCCCCCTGGCGGCCATGTTTTTTTGACAAATCCAAATGGCTTGAACAATCTTAGTAAAGGAGCATCAAAGGAACATTTCTGCAAAATTATATTGAAATCGGTCCATTGGTTTCTGACAAGAAGATTTTTCAATTTTTCTATATAGATATATAGGGAAAATAAGCCCCGCCCCATGCCGACCGTGATTTTTGACGAATCCAAACGGCTTGAACAATCTTGGTAGATGATCACCAAAGGAACATTTCTGCAAAATTATATTGAAATTGGTCCAGTGGTTTCTGACTAGAAGATTTTTTAAAGTTTTCTATATAGATATATAGGGAAAATAAGCCACGCCCCCTGGTGGCCGTGTTTTTTTACGAATCCAAATGGCTTGAACAATCTTGGTAGATGATCACCAAAGGAACATTTCTGCAAAATTACATTGAAATCGTTCCAGTGGTTTCTGACAAGAAGATTTTTTAAAGTTTTCTATATAGATATATAGGGAAAATAAGCCCCGCCCCCTGGCGGCCATGTTTTCTGACGAATCCAAACGGCTTGAACAATCTTTGTAGAGGATCACCAAAGGAACATTTCTGCAAAATTACATTGAATTCGGTCCAGTGGTTTCTGACAAGTTTGAAGTTTTTAGTTAAAACACCTATTTTTAGCTCCTGTGACCTAGATATGCAATGGATCGGAACCATTTGAACAACTTCGAAAGAGGATCAACCAAGGATCATTCCCGTGAAGTTTGGTCAAATTCTGACGACGACGGCGGACGGTGAGTGATCACAATATCTCACCTGGAGCCTTCGGCTCAGGTGAGCTAAAAACGCATAAATATTATCTTCCTGATTATTTTTCTCGTAGTAAGTTGATAAGCCAACTATTATTTGTTGTAAGTTACATCTGTTTGCACAAGTCGAGTACCTTATCTGAATTCAAACAAACTTTCTTTTGATATTTTCGATTGCGCAGGGCAATAATTGAGATAAAAGGTTTGTTCACTGACGAAAATTTGAATCCACATATATTTGTATACGAGGGTCGCGCAAAAAGTTCTGTCACTAACAGGCTTCCTTGGATTTATCCCAGGTATATTTTAAAATGCTTCACTGCACTTGAATGGTGTGTTGAATAGCTAACGATACCCGTTCATTTCGTGCAAATTGCTTTCCAACTGACCGAGTTATTTCTAATTGAAATAGATGCAGTCACATACACTGACCAATTTACTTGTTATATTGGAAAATGGACCAGAAGACTGAAATTCGTAGCTATATTAAATGCCGCATTAGGCTTAATATAGATTCAAAGCAGATATTTAATGAATTGTGTGGTATATATGGACCTCAGACCATTTCAATGCGCTCAGTTTTTAGGTGGGTTAAAGCTTTTAAAGCTGGGAAACTTTCTGTTGAAGATGATACCCGTCCTGGAAAGCCTAAAACCTCTGTTACTAAGGCTAACATCGCTGCTGTAAAGATTGTGGTCGAACAGGATGCGCGATTGTCTGTCAAAGATATAGCTAGTTGTACTGGCATATCAGAAGGCAGTGTGCAAACAATTCTGAAAAAGTGTTTGGACCTGAGAAAGGTTTGCCCTAGGTGGGTACCTCATTTGTTCACTCAGGAGCAAAAGACACAACGCTTTAAATGTGCCCGGGAACTTTTGAAAACATACAAAGGCTGTAATAGTCGGGTTATTTCTAACTTGCTAACAGATGATGAAACCTGGGTGCACATGTTTGAGCCACAAAGAAGGGCTGATAATAAGCAATGGAAACGAAAAGATCAAGAACGCCCATGTATTGCCAAGAGAACCATAAGTTCAAAAAAGCTGTTGTACGCAATTTTCTTTAATTCAAGTGGGCCAGTCGTTCAAGTGCCTTGTCCATCTAGTCATACAGTCACTGGCCGATTCTACAAGAATTCTGTACTGAAGATAGTGAAAGAGTTTTACAATAAGAAACGACTAAGCAAAGGGTTGTCAGGAGTCCACCTTTTACATGACAACGCCTCCTCTCATAAGTGTGCGGTTGTTAAGTCTTTTTTGGCTTCTGAAAAGGTGAAAGTTTAAAACCATCCACCTTATTCACCTGACCTGAGTCCCTGTGACTTCATTTTATTTCCAAGGCTTAAGAAAATGCTTTCTGGAAATAAGTATACGTCTAGAAGTTCTCTTGGCAGCGCTATTTATCAGTGTCTCCAACAGATACCAAAAAAAGACTATTTATCTGCTTTTCGCGACTGGGTAAAATGTTACAAAAATGTGTTTCGGTAAAGGGGGAATACTTTGAAGGTTTGTAATAAAAGTATGTTTGATAAAACGTAGCACTGAAGTAACCCGAACCCAGTGACTAAACTTTTTGCAGGACCCTCGTAAGCTATTTTTGTTCAATCTTCTGGGATATCGCTCCAGCTGTCGCGTCAAGTCTCCTCCACAAGTATACATCACGAAAACATACCTATATAATTTTGACCCCCTTAAATCCCACTTTTATATAGTAAAACTGGGGTTTACAGGGGTATACATTATTTTTCTTATTTCTCCTCAAAAATATAGGTTGTGGTTACTCGTTAGAACCGCTTCGCCGAGGCGGTTCTAACGAGTACCCACAATCTATGTTTTGAAGAGAAATATGAAAAATATCTGGGTTTTTTTATCAAAGAATTTTCCTTTTTTGGTTGTAAAATTTTCAATATATTTGAACAGGCGTGTTTCCGTAATGAAAAAGTATTTTACCAACATTACATCCTGCTGATGACAGATTACGCTTTGATTTCCTGGGGCTTGACGTCAAATACAAATCTTGGAAGAATAAGCTAACTACAAAAAAACGAGCAGCACGTATAGTCTTAACGCTTAACACTCTTGGTAAAAAAGGGGGAGTCTATAAGGCCCTTTTCCTGCCCCGTAACAAAAGTCTTCATTTTTTTACTGATACATTACCAATAGTGTCCCATTTACTAAAACAATACTGATTTTGCTACCTAAGCCCTAGTTTTTGAGTACCATGCTCATGAAAGTGGATGGGGTAATTCAGTATAAACTTAAGATACCATATTTAAACGACAGTTTCTCTTTTAAAATATATCAAACCCAGTTATATCTTCTTTCGTTTGTTAGACAAATGCCTCAGGTAATATCCTATCTCACTTACCTCCCTTCCTATCTCACTTACCTCCCTTTAAAGAAAATATTACATTTGCAGCATCTCTTTTATGAAAACCTTCATTTTTTGTTAATTTTGCATCTTGTAATTCAATAAAACCCAGCCTTTGTCTGGAACTGAATGGTGAATTATTTTCACCATATGGACATCCCACCCCCTTTCAGCAGATGACATTTTGAATTTTTTTTCTTATTTTGTCCCAGAAAATAGGATTTGATATTTCATGCAAATTGTCTACATCGGAGACAATTTGCATAAAAGTCAAAACCTGTTTTCAGAGGGAAATAAGAAAACTGTCATCAATTTGTCGTCTGCTGTATTAGCGCAGAGAATGGTAAAGGTTAAAAGCGGACTTTACTACTCCGTGGATGTCAGTAACAAGCCGTATTAGTTATAATAAGGCTGTCTGCATAAACAATCTTAATCCATCTTACTATATAAAAGTGGTGTTTAAGGGAGTAAAATTATATAGGCCTGTTTTCGTGGTGGTCTTTTTTTCCTGCTCAGTCCCATAACTCTGGAATACGCTACCGTATTTTTTTGTAATCTCCCTTTTGTGGTGTCAGGTAGGTATTTTGTGTACTCTCCCTTTTGCTGTCAGATAGGTATTGGCGTATTCTCTCTATACCTCGGTTATTGGCGTATTCTCTCTATACCTCGGTTAAAGAAAAATGACATTTGCCTCTTTTATTTATGTCTTTGTGGCTCTTCCTGTACACATTTTAATTTTTCATTTATCTATTTAGTAGTAGTATGTTGTTGTTGTTGTTGTGATAGAAGTAATAGTAGTAGTAAACGTTAGAATAGTAGTAGAAGCAGTAGTAGTAGTAGTGATATGGTTGTTTTTATTGTTGTTGTTGTTGTTTCATTGAAGAATTGAAAATGAACGACCTTATAACAATTGTAAAAGTTCTTAGTAAGAAAGACAATGCATCTTCTACAGAACTACTCTATCGGAACACGGTTACATCTCTTACTTTACAGTATTTTGAAAAGTTCAGCCTGTTTTCTTTCATGAAATAGTTGTGTCGACAAATAAATCTAAACGTTTTGGAAGAAACAATGAATGCCAACGTCTTGCAAATTTTACGTTTATTTTGCAGAGAACAGATGTTGCTAAATCAAATGTCGGTTTCAATGTAAGATACAGTCGAACTTCAATGGCTCGAAAATCTTTGGGACCATAGAAAATTGTTCGAGACATGGGTGGTTCGAGCCACTCAGGGTTAATTATGGTGCCAAGTCAGGAAGCAAATGGCGATAATTTAGGGATTTTTTTGTTTCAATTTTCTACACAATAATTGTATGTCGAGTGTACTCATTAGAATCACCTTGATGAGGCGATTCTAATGAGTACATACAACATACAATTTCACGATAAAATATGAAAATTTCCCTAAATATTTGTTTTCTTGAGCTATCGGAAGAATTTTATTGGGATTAAAAAACGAGTTCGAATTAGCCTTGGTAAACGAGCCATCGGTGTTCGAGCCATTGAGTTTCGACTGTACAAACTGTGCAGCTTGCACTTGGAAACACAGAACACACAAAAGAACGCAAATCGGTGTCTTGGTTTAATTGAAACTTTTCGTATGACACCATCGTTTGTTGGGGGTGGTCGGGTGGTGCGAAGGTGCTGTGTATCTTACATCACTGGGGCGTCCAACTGATACTGGCTTACAGTTGGGCAAGGCCTGCTATCCTTGTAGTGGGTAAGGGTAGAGGGGGAATGTTTTTATTTCTTCTGTTTCTTCACTTTCATTCCTGTTCCTCTTTCTTCCCTGTCTCTCTCTTTCATCTCCTCTACTCTCTCTTCTATCTCTTTTCTCCCTTTCTCTGGGAGACGACACAAAATGACCCTCAAGGGTTGACGTGTCGTTAAACCCCAACACAATCAAAAACCATCGTTTGTTTGTGTTGAGGTTTTACGGCCCAGTCAACCCCATGGGGTCATGTGGAGCGCGGTCAGTTTACCTAACCACACGTTTACTGGACAGGCTTAGTTCTCTAAGCGGTTAACCAGTAGTGTGCACATTCTTTTGCCAGAAACTGACAACTGCCCTTCTTGAATCAGCGGAAGGGAGAGAATGACCGTAGAAAATATTTCATGATCAATCTCTACGAAAGAATGTTGCCGACCTCGGCGGGGGTTGAACCCGCGACCTCCTGGTCTCCAGTCGGACGGCGCATCCAACTGAGCCACCGAGGCCGGCTGACACCATCGTAGTTTGCAAGGCTGACTATGCCTCCTCCGCTCCGCTCCGCTCCTAGAACGGCTTAAGCGAAGCTAAAGATGCTGTACCAAACAAATCACGTGCGGTACCAAATAAAGAAACTTGTCATCCAGTAATTTCTTTCCTTTCTTTAAAGTTTTCTTCTTGTGAAAACAGGTTACAGTTTAAAAGGTCATGGATCGCTAAAATTTACAGAGCACTGAACGTATATTGATCCCATACGAAACTAGTTCTACAGTCGAGCTTCAATGGCTCGAACATCTTTGTAAAATTGTTCCAGACATGGGTAGTTCGAGCCACTGAGGTTTAAACATGATGCCAGGTCAGGAATCAAATAGCGAGAATTTAGTGTATTTTTTTTTTTTTTTTTTTTTCAGTTTTTACACAATAATCGTAATTTGAGTATACTCATTAGAATCGCTTCCTTAAGGCCATTGGATTCGCCTCCTTAAGGCGATTCAAATGAGTACACAAAATATACAATGTCATGATGATTAAAAGAAAATTTCCCTAAATATTTGTTTTCTTGAGGTTTCAGAAGAATTCGTAGGGACTCAAAAACAAGTTCCAATTTGCCATGGTGGTAAACGAGTCATCGGTGTTCGAGCTTTTGAGGTTCAGCCGTATATTAAATACGAGTAGGTTTAAATGTTTTGCCTGTTTCTAAAGTGATATCTGCTTGCTTTGATGCTAGAATTGTTCCAAACGTATATTTAAGGCAATTCTGCAATATATACTACCAAATTTTATATTTTGGATGGTTTCTTTGGATATAAAAGCTGTATATTATCTGAGGTACAAACAAGAAAACATTGATGCAAAGCATCAATACGCCGGGAAACTAATCTGTCATGCATTACTTAGCTCCCTATAGATCGTAGTATAGTGAAAAAATGTTATAATTTATGAAAGGTTGTAATTATATAAATTATCGCAATACTCAACGATAAAAACATTATAGATGTTGTCAGAGCTATGTAAAAAGAAAAATCAACTATGATCGTCTGTTTTCTAGCCATAGCCTAGGCCGAACATACTATATCCGAAATCATCTATGTAGCAGTGTTTCGTTCTTTTCTCCACTCATAATGTTTTCTTTCGACCCAAATCTTTCCATGCTTGAATATCAAATTAAACTGAATTATTAAACCAGCATATAATCCTTTCGATTTGAGAATGCATATTTCCAATCGTAAGCAAAGAAAAATATCTTTTGTTTCTTTTTCGTAGTACGACGAAAAAACGAAATGAAAAAATTCAAACGTGTACGAATATTGACAGCAACAAGCTCATTTCAGGTCGAATGGTCAAATTGGGGCTCCTACGGGAAAACTGCTCATTTCTCTTTTAAATGAGCAAAACCCACATCGCTACATTCATTCTACACAGTACCAGTACTTCCCATTTTTTATTTCACTATGTTACCAATTGCACAGTTCTCTGCTGCAAAAGTGTGACTTTAAATAATAATAAAAAAAAAGTGGAGGGTGAATAGTTATATATAACCCCACTAAGAACCCCATGAAACTGGAAGAAAACCGATGTTCTCCAAATGCATAGATATTTTACAAAAACAACCTCAAACAGATACGCCGGGCTCCAGCCTAACGTAAATAACCCTTACACCGTTCGTAACCTTCTACAAGGTCAGTTTCTTCGAAGAGGCGCAAGCTGTTTACATGACAAATAACCCTATATTCGGTTTCTTATTTTGAAAATTTTAGAGAGATATTTGTCTGCCAACTTAAAACAAAAAAGTAGTTGGCTCTAGAATATTTGCAAAAAACAAATGTATGAAATATATATGGACAGTAAATGATAGTCTGTAGACTAAAACGACATTACTGATTCTTTGGCATTACTATTAGGCTATTAATCAAGGCATTTCATATCGGCCCAGCTACAGGTCCGAGGACTGCTGTATTTGCCCGAAGACAATCATAATGAATAAGATTCTTCAAAGCAGCAAAATGGCCAGGTCCATACCATGCCTTCTATCCTCTCAACTCTTTCGGTGCTAAATTTCAGACAACATTTGTCGTCAGCTTTTTTATTTTAACAAACCATCGCTTGGAAAGACGTTTATATGTAAAGTTGAAAGACTGAATATCAAACAGCGTAGATCCAGATGAGACGGCTCATGGAGCCGTCTCATCTGGATCTATGCTGTATGCAAAAAGTCTATTATTATCTCCTGTGGCAGTGAAAGAGTTAATATGACTGAAATTCGTTGGAAAACTGGGTAAGGCCGCAAACCATCCATCCCGATAACAAACTCGGCCGATATGGAGAAAGTCGGCCAATACAGGAAAAAGTCGTCCAATAAGAAAAATCTAGGCCAATACAGAATAAAAAAAAGGCTAGGCCAATATGACTCGTATTGGCCCAGTTTTTCTGTATTGGCCGAGTTTGTCATTCCTAAGACGCGGGCTGATTTAGCGATATAGATACTATATTAAGGTAGGATTTGCTCCCCTTTTATAGCAGCCTTTTCCAGAACTGGACAAAATAAATGTGAAACAGTTGCCATTCTCTCTTGAAAGTGTATCAATTCCTTTTAACCCATTAAAGACTGAATAAACTATCCCACACTATATATTGGAAGAGTCTAGTTTCGATTTTAGGTCTCTCAGGCTATATTATGTTGATATACCTATAGACAAATGGTTGAACTGTTGGCAAACAGTGGAGACCCTGATCAGACGCCGCGTTACCCGTTTAAGGGTCTCCAGTCTTCAATGGGTTAAACTGTATGAGGCAATGGTTATTTAAGAGGAAAGTAAATGCACTGGTCCCGAGACTATAAAACTTTCTTCATGCTCTACTCAGCCGAGCATGAAAATTTTTAATATGAATAACAATGAAAATGCCAAGTATTGTTGGCATTTTCATATTTATTCGCAATGAAAAAAAAAAATTTCTCTGTTAATAAATATGAAAATGCCAACAATATTTGGCATTTTCATATTTATTAGCAAAGAAAATTTATTTTTTTCTCTGTTAACAAATATGAAAATGCCAATAATATTTGGCATTTTAATTTTTATTAGCAGAGAATAGTTCATGCTCAGCTATGTTTCACAAGAAATACTTTGCATTATCTGGACCTAATAAGACACATGACAACGGAGAAAATGTTCCGCGCAACGTGTTACGTATGCAGACAGCGACGACTCCGAACAGACTGCGCACCCGCTCACACATAAGATTAGTCGCTGGACATTCTATGGATAGGAATAATCCAGTGCTTTTAGATGCGACCAGCGTAGACTCAGATCAGCCTGCGCAGATGCGCAGGCTGATCTATGTCTTCGCCGAGCGCACAAGTCCGAAGGTACGTTTTCTCACACCGCATTTCAATGGAAACCTTTGCACGCTTATCAAGAAATTAGCTAACGATAAATGAACGACTTGCCCCTTTATTTATCCCCGGATTCAGAGTATGGCATTTCGTGCAAATTGTCAGTACAAATGAAAAGAGTCAACAAAATGTCAATCCCTATTGTCTAAGCAAAAACATTTGACAAAATAAAAAAACATGTTTTAAAATGTCGTCTGCTAATATTAACATTTTGTAGTTTAATTGCAGTCATCGAACTGTTCTGATATCTCATCCTTTGGCATTTCCCAGTCGCAGGTTATTGTCCATTTCTGTGTTTCTTGGTACAAATTCCTCCCAATAAACAATGGCTAATCTGGCAGGTTGTTAACGTTTTGCCAACCGCTTGGGCAAAACCGACGCCTAATTGAGACACGAGAAGTCATGAGAAAAGAGTCCTTTCCTTATAGTCTTATATGCGAGCAACGGAGGTCCAGATCAGACTGCGCATTGCGCAGTCTGATCAGGGCCTTCGTACCTCGTCGACATAGTCAATAGTATCTGATCATTATTTAAGTGGACAGCGAAGTTCATGATGAGACTGCACGGATGAGCTCGGCCTCCGTCCTCCGTAAATACAATAAGGCCCCTTTTCTCTTGTTGTAGCCCAATTACAGCGGCTGGCAATAGCCAAGAGTTATTGTTATCGATGCCTCATCGAAACACAGGAATGAAGTTCTCGTGTTACGTATATTCGTCAGTCCACATTCGAAGCAAAGCAGGCTGGGCAAGAAATTCAGCAAACGACACAGGAGGTAGGGGTTGGCTTTCAAATACAGTGTGAATGAAATGTCAACCCTATTATCTGGGAGAAATAAGAAAAAATATCTTCAATTTGCCATCTGCTGAATTCGATAAAGGCTGATAATAGAATAAGTTACAAGACTGATTGTAATTTTGCAGTTTCAAAATTTGTAATTGTAATTGTGATCATAATTGTTATTTTAATGCAATTGTAAATGAATTTGTAAATGTAATTGTAAATGTGACGGTAAATGTCATGGTAGATGAAATTGTTTTTGTAAATGTAATTGGTATTTTAAATATACATGTTATTGTAAATGCAGTTGTAACGAAATTGTTATTGTAATGAAATCGTTATTGTAAAAGCCATTTTTATTGTAAATGTAATGGTAAAACTAATTTTTATTGTAAATGTAATTGTAAATGTATTTATAATTTTAATTGTAAATGTAATTGTTATTTCATTATAATTGTAATTGTAAATGTAATGGTAAATCTAATTGCTATTGTTAATGTAATTGTAACTGTTATTGTAAATGTAATTCCAAATGTTAGTGTTATAATAGATGTAATTGTAATGTAATTGTTATTAAAATGTAATTGAAATGTAATATTTATTAAAAATATAATTGTTATTGAAAATGTGAAAATGAAATTGTAATTGTAAACGTAAATGAAATTCTAAATTCTATCATTATTATATATGAAATTGTAAATTGTTATTGTTATTTTACATGTAACTGAAATGTAATTGTTATTGTAAATGTAATTGTTATTGTTATTGTTAATGTAACTGTAACTGAAATTTTTATTGCAAATGTATTGTTAATGTAATCGTTAATGTAAATAAAATTGTTATTCTAAATGTAATTGTAAATATGTAATTGTAAATGTAATTGTAATTGTAAATGTAATTACAAATGTAATTGTAATGTAATTGTAAATATAATTGTAAATGTAATTGTAAATATAAATATAATTGTAAACGTAAATGTAATTGTAAATGAAATTGTAAATGTAGTTGTAAATGTAATTGTAAATGTAAGTGTAATTTCAAATGTAAATGTTATTGTAAATGTAATTGTAAATCTAATTATAAATTCACATCTGTATATAATTTTTTTTTTTTCATTCTATTGTTGTTCTTGAATATAATTGTATGATGCGTACATATTTTCGTATCCTTTTAATTTTGCGACCACGTCTGCCTGCATAATATGGCAAAATCAATAGAGCGTAAACGAAAGTAAATCAATAATATAAAAATAACAGAACACATTTGGTCAATGAAACACGGAACCCGGGAAGAGACATGCTAGTTTTATTTTTTATGATGTCCGAACAAGATAATATCTTAATCGCTCATGATAATATATTGTCCGCACAGGATATTATCTGGTCCGGACAACTTATTATCTTGTCTGCACAAGATATTGTGTTCGCACAAGATAATATATTGTTCTCTCAAGATAACATCTTGTTTAGACAACTTTATAACATGTCCGTATAACTTATTATCTTGTCCGCACAAATGTTTACCTTATTTGCACAACATAATCAGACACACTGATTGGAGATTGTAATAGATAAGAATCAGCCAATCAGGCTGTCTGATTAAATTGTAGGAATAAGGTAATAATGTGTGCGGACAAGATAAAACGTTGTGCAGACAAGATAATAAGTTGTCCAAATAAGAAATTATCCTGTGCGAACAAGAATTTATCTTGAGCGGACAAGATATAATCTTGTGTGAACAAAATAATAAGTTGTCCGAAGAAGATATTATCCTGTACGGACAAGATATCTTGTGCGGACAAGACACTGTCTTGTGCGAATAAGATATTATCTTGTTCGGACAACTTGAAAGATAAAACTAGCATGTCCCTTCCCGGGTTCCGTAAGGAAAAACATTTTAAAACACTTTCAAAAATCTTCCCTCCAGTAAGGTCAAAGTGGCGTCATAAACAGATGGTGATAACTTCAAAACAATGAGGTTTGTTGATATCGCCAACCATTCAAAGTTTTCTATCGACGTTGCCACTTTTATTCAGCGTACACCATTTTGTGGTTTATTTTACTTCGTACCAAAAATTAGCGTTCTTACGGAATACATTATTTTTTTTTTTCCATATTCATATGTTCATTTATAACTTTACTAGGATAACATCTTTTGATATAGTACCGGGCAACAGATGAACTGAACAGCCTGCGCATTCGCGCATACTGATCAAGGCCTTCGTGGCTCTCTTTAAGAAAAAATGTGCAGAAGATGTCCAAGAAGACCCACAACATGCCAATGATGCCCTGAGGAGGCACAAATAAACCATTACAGACAGTACACATGCCCCCAAAGCAATAAAAGGCAAAGTAACTACCCTGCTTGCATTCTTTATAAATCTATAGCGGGCCGTTATCGGCCCGTCAGCTACCCTGACGGGCCGATAACGGCCCGCTTTAGATTTATAAAGAATACTTACTGAGTAGTTCCCTCTTCCCAAGCGAGGTAATCTCACTGTTCCGTTCCGCAAAGTATAATTAGCCATCTCACTGTCAGACAGGGTCAACAAAACACAACAAAACGCCAACGAGCAGGACAAAATTTGAAAAAAAAAAAGCCCCGCGGTGAGTGCCACAAGGCCACACAAAGAACAAACAACACCAGAACCCCCGCCTTAGAACAGTCAGTAGTAAAACTACCGGGGAAAGGGATTTAACCCATTGTAGACTGAATGGACTCTCCCATACAATATATTGGAAGAGTCCAATTTCAAATTTAGTTATGTCCGGCTATCAGATTTACATATTAGTATCATATTCCTAAAGAAAAATGGCTAAACTATTTGCAAACAATGGAGACCCAGATCAGACGCCGCAGAACACGGCGTCTGATCTGGGTCTGCACTGTTTGCCAAATACCCTTTTACGGGTTTCCCGACTACAATAGGTTAATCAGTGGTACCAAAGCTTCACCTTGGTCCAAATGTTCAAATGTTATAAAAAGTGCAAAATGATTGCTCGGCTCGCATAGATGATCCCTATATCAATTAGTGAAACATCATAGAAAAAAAAGTGTAAATCAAATTAAATGACTGGTGAAATAAGGATGAGGGCTCGAGGCAAACACCTGAGACACCGGAAGCCAGATACTGCTGACATTGGGATAGATACTGGCAGCCAGATACTGTGGAGTATTGGCTAGATACTAGCGGCCAGTGGAATATTAGCTAGATACTGGCAGCCAGATAATGTGGAGTATTGGCTAGATACTAGCAGCCAGTGGAATATTGGCTAGATACTGGCAGCCAGATAATGTGGAGTATTGGCTAGATACTGGCAGCCAGATACTGTGGAGTATTGGCTAGATACTAGCAGCCAGTGGAATACTGGCTAGATACTGGCAGCCAGATAATGTGGAGTATTGGCTAGATACTGGCAGCCAGATAATGTGGAATATTGGCTAGATACTGGCAGCCAGATAATGTGCAGTATTGGCCAGATACTGGCAGCCAGATAATGTAGAATATTGGCTAGATACTGGCCTCCAGATACTGTGGAGTATTAGCTGGATACTGTAAAACAGATTGAGGAATAAAGAAGGCCTTTATGAAAACTAGGCGATAATCAGACTATACACCAAGTCCCGTCTGAAAAAGGGTCTATTCTAAAAATAAAGTAGCTCACAAGTCGAGCAAATTATTTTATTTTAGACTTAACCTCCTTAAACCCCATTTTTATGTAGTAAAACTGGGGTTTACAGGGGTATACATTATTTTTCTTATTTTACTAAAAAACATAGATTGTGGGGACTCGTTAAACCGCCTCGCCGAGTACCCACAATCTATGTTTTGAACATAAATATGAAAAATATCAGAATTTTTTATCTGAATGTGTTCCTTTCTTGGTTGTAAAATTTTCAATATATTTGAATAGCCGTGTTTTCGTAATGATCCACTGACAGTTCCGACTATTGCATTGTTTAAATTGGTAGATTATCAGTTGCACGCTTTTCACAACATTAAGTGCATCCAACGTTGCTTAAATACCTGAAAATCGAGTTTACGAACTTTATACCTATCAGCCAGTTTGATGGATTGACGCGGTAACCGAAATGACCTTGAAATTTATAATGGTATGACGGGAAAAGTATCAAGTTGATTCTAAAAGGTTCATAGAAAGCGCTTTGCCAGATGTAACCACACGCTATATCGAGCGTCCCTAGGACAAGATCTTTCAGGTTTACGAAACTGCAAGAGAGACAAATTACATTTGGTTCATCCTTTGAACAATCTATCGTATTTATCTGAATTATTTGACAGATAAACCTGAGCAAATAGTGCAGAATGCGGCATCTGAGCAGGATCTACACTATTTGACATACAACTAGCAGTGTTAGACACATTAACAGATAGATTAAATATTAGGACAACTTTGATAAAGAGTTCAGATACTCGAATACTTATATATGGTAACTGCAGTGTTACAAATTTTATATGTAAATTTCACATTTACATGATATCATAAAAATCACACTTTTTTTGTTTAATTTTCAAGTTATTCAACCATTTTCCGATCTTATGTTCCTGTGCGAAATTTTAAATAGACTAGTCTTCGTTGTATGGCATGTTATATTACTTTCTTCATGGTCCTCACAGGTAGCGGCGTATTTTCAGTGACGTCAATTCACCCTCCTGGAATTTATCTTTCAATTTTAGATAACTGCATTGTTTTAACTATTATTGTTGTCGCGGTGTATTTTGATTTGTTCTGTAAAATACTGAAACGCATACATGTTTGCTGCAATCAGAAACCGACACGTAATGAATACGAATAGTATTTGATTTTTATTCATGCAAACTTGATTAAATTATGATGTGTCGATTATTAAGCTGATGTCTGGTCTGTTTTGACAACAACATGACAAAATTAGAGATCTAAACACATTTAAAATTTACCATTCTCTGGGCAAATTATTATATTTTTATTTCATATTTTTTCCAGAAGAAAGGCTTTCAGACTTGAAAGCCTCTTTTCTAAGAAAAAGGGGAAACTATTTCAAAATGCCGTCTGCTGTAATTTTTACCCAGCCTGCAAAGCGTTAACCCTTAAAGTGCCAAGAAAATCTGCATCTGAAAATGCCGTCTGTTTATGTCGTCTGATGAATATTCTTGCAAACTTTTCAAACCTATTTTTGCATACAGGCAAACAGTGTGGACCCAGATCAGACTGCTCCTAGGAGCAGTCTGATCTGGGTCCACACTGTTTGAAAAAATGACTTTTAAAATCACAGCAGACGACAAATCAGACGACTGTTGTTGTGATTGGCAGTTTAAGGGTTAAGGGACAGTTGCCACACAATGTTTAACCGAATCTTCTAGATTTATATGGCCTACTGAACATGATGTAGACTGTCGACAAAGTGGCTGAAAATGATCCGTGGGGATACACTGTAATGTACCCTATACAATATTGGAACCGTTAAGGCCAAATTCAGCTTGCACTACCCCTATTCTTATCATCCAGAACGTGGGATCAAGTACCAACGCACACGTGCGCTGTGGAAAATTAGGACCAGCCTGCTCATCTGAGCCGAAAGTACCTTCGGACATGAACTCCTGGCGAAGATTTAAATCAGCCTGCACGTTTCTTATCGAATTTTGTCATGGAAGAATCCACAATGGGCGCATTTTGGATAGCCATTCATGCAATGATGCTTCATGCGGACTACGAAGACTTTGATCAGACTGCGCGGATGCGCAGGCTGATCTGAGTCTTCACTGGACACACAAACAAGAGTAATATCTTGGCCGACTCCGGAATGTGGTTGTCGCCTATCACATGAGATATGTTCCCTCGTGTCCTGTCTAATTTGAATACCGGTACATCAATTATTCCGCTGTCCGCTGACAAAATTAATACGTCTGGACATAGCGATAATAGCATTACCAGGACAGCAGTTCGGAAAAAAATAAAATTAAACATACCGATATTACCCTAAATGATGTAACATATTAACCCTTTACCATGTATGTCGTAATTGTTGAACAAGTTACGTTTACAACCTTTTGATGTGTCTTAAACTGTTGGATTTAGAGTAATCATATTTTATATGTATTTACAAGGGCTGGATAAGAGACAAGGCTCCGCCTGTTTCAGCTGTGATTGACATTCATAGAAAATTATAGGTATTGTTGAGGATGAAAGTGTCACTCGGTTTTGGTAATGTTAGGTGCATGCAGGCATTCAATGTGTATTTTCCGGACAGTTTTTTTTTTTTTTTTTTTTTTTTTTTTTTGTGTGTGTTGTGGCGATTTGTGCTATATTATGAAAGAACATGCACTGATATCATGTTAGCACGTTAACAACATTAGATAGTCCTCTCCCTGCAGCATGAAAAACATTCATTTAAAGATACAGTGGTGCCAACAAACATTTTACATGTGCAAACAAACATTTTACAACTGTTGGATGGGTGGCGAACAATGAATAAACCTGATCAGACGCAGCATTCTGCTGTCTACATTGTTTTAATTCAGGCACTGAAAAGCATAAACCCTAAATATTAGGACAACGTAACACCTTACCATCCTTTTCCTAAAATTGGAACATGCCCATTTCCCCCACATGTTGATGTGTCCCAAAACCTCTGAATGGCAAACAGTTTGGACTCCGATTAAATGCCACGTACACTTTTTAATCAGTCCTGTT
Organism: Anodontia alba; assembly: GCA_964016985.1. Classification (NCBI taxonomy): domain Eukaryota; kingdom Metazoa; phylum Mollusca; class Bivalvia; order Lucinida; family Lucinidae; genus Anodontia; species Anodontia alba. The sequence continues at coordinate 61,051,625 of OZ024824.1, read as the reverse complement.
TGCCCCAGTTCTTACAACAACCCATACAAAATATAAAATTATGTGGCGAACAATGATGTTTCTGACACCATCCTGTGAAACCTTAAATGAGCCGGCACACAAAAAGGGACCTTATGGTTTGTCGATTTGTTGTTCTTCAAATGCGCATGCGCAGATCCCTATTGGGCTACAGACACCCGCTTTTTGATTGAAGTTTCCTCAAGGTCTCGACTTCTTGTCTGCGTACAACAAAGGCTCTGGCGAGACTGCGCTTATGCGCAGGCTCGCCTGAACCTTTGCTGGTCGCCTATGTGATAAGTACCCTTTTCTCAGTTCCTTCTTCCCCAACATGGTGATCACAGTGCCAAATAAGACCCAATTTCCATCAAGGTATATGTCTACAATATGGCCACGGAATGGCAAACAGTGAAAACACTACCAAACCATTGCCTCTTGGTGCCAATTAGTTGAGGTCTAATTTTCCGAATATTTGGGGTGGAGGGGGAGGGGGAGAAATATAGGAGTTGTCCAAGAAGAGATCAAATCGTAGAACATATGACACCAAGAGGAAAACTAAACAAACCAAGACAGACAGTACACCAGCCATAAACTAAACAAAAAAAAAAAAAAAAAAAAAAAAAAAAAAATAGCTTCCTCTTCCCAAAACGGTTGACCACAGTGCATGTATTTTGTCATCTGGGGATGTGGCGACGGAAAGGCAAACAGTGTAGATACTGATCAAAATGGCTCATGTGCTGTCTTTACTATTAGCTAATGGATTACTATCCGAATACAGTCAACCCTTCTTATACCGACACTCGATACAACGACAGAATTCGTTATAATGACAATTTGAATGTCACGAAACCTTCGCTCAAGAGGTGACAGTTAATAATAAATTATGCAAGAATATTGGATTAAAACTTCGAGCAACATACCGCGTAGACACTGATCAAAACTGCTTCCTGTAGGGGGTCTGTAATATCTCAAGACCTATCTGCCCGAACATTTAGGGAAAATCTGGTAATTCAGTGTTTGAGTTAATTCGCGCAGTCCGAAAGGTTCTTGGTTGCTCGCTAACATACGCTATACATCAATCAGACTGTCCGTATACGTAGGCGCATAAGCTGTATGCTTGAAGGAAATGAATAGGCTTTCAAGGGCGGTAATTCTGACTAAAATGGTGTTGTACCCTTCGGTAAAGGGGCCTACTCCCTTAGGAGTAAGTTGCTTCTTTTTAGAGCACATTTCTTGTCAAAAGAGTTAGTGGTCAGGGAAGAAATCATAAAAGTTGTCTCCATTGCAAAACAATGGCGGAAACATTACCACTTTACCGTACACTTTGTTCTGAACCTACATTTTCCGTGCTTAGCTGTATATCATATAGCTCCCGGTATGCAAATAAATAAAAGCAAATACTCAAATCCTGGCTGCCCTGTCCATATTTTTGCACTAATCCCCTTAACTTTCTGTGCTTTTAAGTGTCTGGTGTGTGTTATGTGACGCCTGTGTTTCGAGGCCACGTGACTACAGCTTTTCCCGTAAATGGCAACGCTACACCACACTTATAAATCATTACGAAAACACGCCTATTCAAATATATAGAAAATTTCATCCCCAAAAACTAACAAAAATCAGATAAAAATCTCTGATATTTTTCATATTTCTGCTCAAAACATGGATTGTGGGTACTCGTAAGAACCGCCTCGATGAGGCAGTTCTAACGGGTACCGTACCCACAATCTATGTTTTTGAGCAGAAATAAGAAAAATAATGTATACACCTGTAATTCCCAGTTTTACTTTATAAAAGTGGGGTTTAAGGGGGTAAACTTTATATAGGCATGTTTTCGTGATGTTTCAGGAATAAATGGTGCCCGTGTGAGGATATACCACTACAAAGGTCCAGATTCAGTCGTAGTATCTGGTTAAAACTAAGTCATGAAAATAGAAAACATCAGTAGACTTGCATTACGAAAACACGCCTATTCAAATACATAGAAAATTTCACCTCCAAACATTGAAAATTTTGAGACAAAAAACTCTGATATTTTTCATATTTCTGATCAAAACATAGATTTCGGGTGCTCGTTAGAACCGCCTTGGCAAGGCGGTTCTAACGAGTACCCACAATCTATGTTTTTGAGCAATTTAAGAAAAATAATGTATACCCCTGTTAACCCCAGTTTTACTATATAAAAGTGGGGTTGAAAGGGATCAGAATTATATAGGCCTGTTTTCGTGATGCATGTATTTATGAGGGCCTCAAGGAAGTTTATTTGATAGCGATTTCGACCATTTTATATACATTGGTACTTTGCTTCTAAAACAGTAATGGCTTACATTTTTGGGGCTTCAAATTAAAGATTTAGGCCAAAAGAAAATTTCGGAATTTGGTGTTTAAAAAAAACATCGTCTTCACTACGGAGACATATTTGAGGTCTATTTAACTGATTATGAGTATCCCATTGAGGCAGTCACTCTTAGGCATAAAAGAAAAAAAAACATTTATAATAGTTTTGCATATAAGAACATAGAAAAAAAGTAGATTACTAAAGAAATAATGGAACAATCCAAGAAACGTTTTGTTTTTTTGTTTTTTTCGTTAAGCTGTGCTGAACAAAAATAAGGAACAAATCCAGGAGACACCGCAATTAAATAGCACAGTCTATTTCCGAAACCGAAAAGAAGAGTAAACGAACTGGAACATCCCAAGCCATACCATACAGCCAAAGGACTAGTTCCCTTTTCCCCAAATGCGGAGATAACAAAGCTAGATGTATGTCAGACAGTACAAAACGCAAAAAAGTGTAAAATATAAGACTTTAATAGATCATAAATTTCATTAAGTTCTGGTTTGCACTTACGTCAATGGCAAAGTCATCAAAAGTATGCCAAAATTAAAACCAGAAAAAACTATTAGAAAAATTTAGATAAATATGTTTGACAAGAACTGTCTGTGCAATACAAGCTTAGCAGAATGCTTATGCGTACATTTGTTGTGCTTTGGCAAATGCGTGTAGTCTATGAAAATTTAAATTTCATGATTCACCTTTGGTTATTTACTGTAGATTAAGCAGATAGTACGTATGCGCAAGTCGGATTGGGTCTACAGATTGGCATAGGCATTTGTTAACTTTTTTTTCCTTTCGGGCCTCTGAGCTATTATTTCGGATGACGTCACAGGTCATCAGTACGGCTTTTACTCGAAGCGTTTAAGATGACGAGCAAATCTGATCACCCGAGCATCACGTGATGTCTGAAGTAAAAATGCACGCGAATTAATTTGGAAGATGTCATTTTCCATGCGATCAACCTATCGGCAGATTTAAAACATTTGTCTACGTCCTATGATTCCTTTACTGTGTCATAGGATCATTAAACTTTAGCACTCGCTGGCTAAATTCCGCAGATGACAAATCGATGCTGTAGTCTTATTTTTCAAAGAAAATATATATTAACGTTTCATGCAAATTGTCACAATTTGCATGAAACGCAAAATTCTGTTTTCTGGTCGAAATTCGATTGTATATTAAAAATTTCGTCTGCTGAACGATTTACCAAGCATGCTAAGATTTACAATCTGCGATATTATGTGAAAATGTACGTCATACAGTTTTAGTTTTTACCAATAAGCTTATATCAGAGTTGGAACTGCGTCAGTGCGAATGACAACTGGATGACTGCCGTAGGGATGACAACTGATTGATTGTGTTGGGGTTTAACGACACGTCAACCCTTGTGGGTAATTTTGTGTCGTCTCCCAGAGGAAAGGGAGAAGAGAAATGAAGAAATAGTGGAATTGAAAGGGATGGGCAGGGGAGAAAGAGGAAAATGAATGAAAGTGAAGAAAGAGAAGAGATAAAAACATCCCCCTCCCCCTCTACCCTTACCTGCTGCAAGTACAGCAGACCTTGCCCAACTGTAAGCCAATCTCAGCTGGACGCTCCGGTGACGCAAGATACACGACACCTTTGCCTTTTAGAGTAGACCACTTTTCAGGGGAGGGGCAAAGCAATTTTGAAATAAATGACCCGCTGAACGTGAATGTACAATGGATACAGTTTCAAGGGAAATGAATGACATGGAAATCGTTACTTTTCTCCTCATAAGGGACTATTGGTTTAAACACTATTTTGTTTGTATAAACTGACAAACATATACAGAGTTTGCGACCTGGAAAACAAGACAAGAATGTACAAAAGGGATTCGGGTTTCCCATAACATTATCGATGAAAGCAGCATTTTCCAAAACAACAAACAAATACATACAGTCGACTCTCGCTATCTCGAAATCCACGGGACTCTATGAAATACTTCGAGATATCCGTACCTCGACATATCAGGGCCCAGTTGTTCAAAGCTAACGATGTCTTTAGTTAACGAATCGTTAAAATTTACATTGAGTGATATGCAAATTTGCTGAATTTTTTTGCTGAAAAAATGTGAGTAGCTTTTGCAGTGCAAAAGTTACTCACATTTTTTCAGCAAAAAATATCAGAATATTGTGTATTGAATCTGCTAAAACAGTTAACGAAATGACCCTTAACGAGTTCGTTAAGCTAACGACGCTTTGAACAACTGGGCCCAGATTTGCAGAATTGAGGAAAAAATAATTAGAATAAAGACATTTAACAAATATACATATACATGTATATGTATATGTAATTGGACTCATGAAGTTAGAGATATATTGAAAATATTGTGGAAAAGAGGAGAAATGGCTCCTTAGGAGCAATTTCTCCTCTTTTCCGCAATATTTTTTTACGTGTTGTTAGATTTTCAATTTCAGGCAGGGACCAGATTTTCACTTCGAGATAAGCGGTTATTCGAGATAAGCGAGGTCGAGATAACGAGAGTCGACTGTATAAGCCACAACGTGACAAGAAATAAAAACGTACAATTTGTCACGTACGTCCAACGAAGACTCAAATTAGCATGCGCAGCCGTGCAGTCTGATTAGAGTCTTCGTTGTCGTTTGAAGAAACTTTGTATTGTTTGTCGTATGAAGAACATGCTTGGCTATTCAAACTGCGCCCAGTGAAGATTCAGATCAGACTGTACACTGTTTGTCACTCAGCCAGAATTTTTAGACGCAGTGAAAGGTGGGAAAATACTTATTGAGATTCTAGAACAAATATGGTAAGGAGTTAGTGTGCGAAGATTTAGAGTTAATATGGTAAACTGTCAACTACGTTTCCAATGATAGCAAGATCGTATATTCTTCTCGGATTGTACGTCTGCGTTCGATTTCTGGCGAAAGAATGTGCACAATACTGGTTAACCGCTTAGGTGACTAAGCCAGCCCAGTAAACGTGTGACCGCGCTCGACATGACCCCATTGGGTTGACTGGGCCGTAAAACCTCAACACAAACAAACAAACTTCTGCGTTCGGATTTTGAGAGTGTGTGACGGACGTAAAAAATCTCGTATTACTTCATTATCATTACGAAAACACGCTTATTCAAATATACTGAGAATTTTACCACTAAAAACTGAAAAATTTCAGATGAAAAATTCTGGTTGTTTTCTTATTTCTGCTCAAAACATAGATTGTGGGTACTCGTTAGAACCGCCTCGGCGAGGCGGTTCTAACGAGTACCCACAATCTATGTTTTTGAGCAGAAATAAGAAAAATAATGTATACACCTGTAAACCCCAGTTTTACTATATAAAAGTGGGGTTTAAGGAGGTCAATATAAAGGAGTGCTTTCGTGATGTGGTACAGTTTTATTTGCTAGGAACAACTGAGCTTATTTCGGTATCTCGGAAAATCGAGTTTTGCTGTTACAACCTGGTGTTAGGGAGCGTATGCAGCTCTGAAAAACTACATTGCTGCAATATGAAGAGTGTCAATGAAACCGAGACTCCGATTTTCTTTTTTCTTTTTTTTATGTGTTCTTTCTTTCCAAGGTCAACCTTTAAAGATTTAGAATTCAATATTTTTTTTTTATATTTTTTATCAAAGCGCAACGCGCGAAAAAATATCCTTCTGTCGTATGCGACTAGAAAATGCCATCAGCCTGAGCGTCCGCGCTTCTCTGTTCGCCGATAGTTTTACATTAGCCAATGATTCTGTTAGAGGACTTTTAAACTCCTGGTCAGATGCTCGTTTGAGCTTTGCTAGTCATATGTGGCATAAGGGACTTTTTTCCCAGTTTTGACATACTTTTATAGTTGTGTTTCCCTGTAAGTCATCGCACCAGGATTTACTCGTCTGAAACAAGCTTAGAGACAGCATTGGTTTACTTTCTGTCTGGTACCATATTCACCCGAAATATTGTGACACCTAAACTCCTTATTATTCGTGTCTTAAACTGTACATAAGTGTATTTTATTACTCATGAAATTGCTGGAGGAGTGACAAACAGCGTAGCCCCAGATCAGACGCCGCATTTGCGGCGTCTGATCTGGGGCAACACGGTTTGTTCGGGTATGTCGGTCCCAAAACTAGGAGTAAATACGGTACAGACTGATACAAGGGTTAACAAACGAAAAAGCTAGCGAGCAGCAAAGATCCAGACCAGCCGACGAAGCTGCACAATCCGATCAGGACATCTGCTACGTGTCGATATATTCTACAGTATCAGGTGAATTATGTGTGCGGACAACGAAGACCCTGATCAAACTGCGTGGATGCGCAGGCTGCATATGCTGTCGGCATAAGCTCGAAAATATATGTTTTCGCATGTTCGGCTTATGTCTACCTTGTCTACACAGCTAATGCACTTTATCATTTCGTTATGAAAACTTCCATTTGCAATTTTTTATAGAGGCTAGTGTGTTATTTTTTATCAAACTATATGGCGAAACAAAGCAGCCTATTGATACCGTCTCGTTACAGAAAATACGAGTATTCCACTAACGTACAAAACGCATTTTATTTACATAACGCACTACTGGTGCGCAACTGACAATATTAGAACATTGTCAGTTGTGCATAAGTAGTGCGTTACGTAGGTAAATGCGTGTTTTACGTCAGTGGAGTAGTCGTACTATTTCCGCGCGAGAATCTGCTTTTACGCATCCGTTGCACATGTACTTGGCATTATTTGAATTGCGTCATTATAAAAATGCCTTGTGCTTTTGCAAACTGCACACGGCTAAACCTCAAGCGCCGATAAAATAATCTGAGCATGAACAATTCGCTTTTTTACAATCAACCGTGAATATTTGAATATGAATTGTTCGTCCGATTAAGTTTCAGATCATGCAGAATTTTAAAGACGTACTGCGCACGCACTGACCCTGACAGGTTTTAACATGCACATTTCGCATATGAACAGATCTGGGCCCAGTTGTTCAAAGCTAACGATGTCGTTAGTTAACGATTCGTTAAAATTTATATCAAGTGATACGCAACTACGCTGAATTTTTTTGCTGAAAAAATGTGAGTAGCTTTTGCATTGCAAAAGCTACTCACATTTTTTCAGCAAAAAATATCAGAATATCGTATATTGAATCCGCTAAAACAGTTAACGAAATGACCCTTAACGAGCTCGTTAAGCTACCGACGCTTTGAACAACTGGGCCCTGATTTTACATGACTCAATAATTTATGTACGCTTAGGCTTTTGTATTGTCTGATGTGATAAGTTGCGAATCGACAAAATAAATTGTTGCAGTAACAATGAAATCTTTATATTGATGGAATTTTGGGGGCGGTTGGCAAACTGCCACCAAGTTTAACATACCATATTTCGTGACTCCATATCGATGTTACTACAAACCTAATAATAACGTTACACATAGTTCCCTGATAACGCGAAATTCTGCATTTAAACATATAAGCCTTATAAACTCTGATTGTTATAAATAGCGAATGAATAAACAAAACCAAAGAAAACTTCAAACTTTTGAAGTAATTAGATTTTAATCACATTGGATACAATACCGGCAGACGGATATAAATACTCCTGTAAAACGCGTCATATCTTCAGCGTTGGGTCATAAGTGTTACCCGAGCCATGATCTTACTAATCACAGAAAAGGAATTTCCCACTAAACAGAAAAGATAAGGGGCTATTTGGTAACAAAAAGGACATTCATGTGTGGTTTGTTTTTAATTTCAGCGTAAATCCCCATTCGTTCTAGAGGTCAATAGAATTTCAGGCAACCGCCCACATCAGCACTCTGAGTGCTTTGATTAAATGCGCGAGTGCTATGTGTGAAAAAAACAGTACTTTCCACACAGGTATGAAGAAATATATTTAACTGAAAATTTGGAGGGTCGCAAAAAATATTATGTCAATTTAAACGTTATTCCTAGTAAGTTTTAGGGGACTGGGTACACTTGGTAGATATTCGCCCTTTTGGGTCGATTCTTTACAATCGAGCCATACTATGCTATACACAACAAAATTTTCTAGAGGTGATTATCCACGTGATTATCATTTGCCAATGAAATTACACCGCGCGTTTGTATGAAATCCAGGTAACGGTTGTTTATAAGTGCGCTAGTTTCGTCGAAGTGCGCTAGTTTCGTCGCTGTGACGTCAGAGTGCCGTGTTATGTGTAAAACCTGGACTGAGACATTGGCAAACAGTGCAGACCAGATCAGAATGTGGCGTCTTATCAGGGTCTGCACTATGCGCTTAATTACACAAGTTAAGGTTGAATGAAAGAGTTTTAAGTCCCTAGTCAGGAGACATGCAGAGACAATCAACCCACCAGTGCTGTCAGTGTTTTGATTACTAGAGAGACAACTTTCCTGGCATCCAAACTGCGTTTTACACTAATCCCCTTCTGATTTAGGTCTTTTCTAAATGGAAAACATTAGCTTCCATGGGGAGCAAATTCTTTCGTTTCAAAAAAGTCCTCTCTTCAGAAGGGAATGCGAACAATTAGGACAAAGTTGCCTCCCCTGAAAGTGTTTAAATTCCACTTAACCTTTATTTCTCTCTGGGCTAATTAAGCAGACGATAAAATGATGTTGTTGTTGTTGTTGTTTTGTTGTTGTTGTTGTTGTTTGTTTGTTTGTTTTTTGTTTGTTTGTTTTTTGTTTTTTTCTCAAACAGGCTTTGAAATTTCATGCATAATGTCTCCTCACAAGTTAATCCTTGTCATGCTAAACAAATTAAGATGCCACGCCTACTTCCAATTTTCAGCCAGTCAGATTACTAGATCCAGATTGTTGATATAAATTCACATACTGAATGACAAACACTACAGATCCAGGTCAGTTGGCTTCTGAAAGCATCTCCGGCTTCAGCAGGACCAGGGGTAATTTGCATGTTATGTCAAAGCCTCTTTTCAGGGAAAAACAATAAGAAAAAAATCAAAATGTCGCCTGCTGATTTTTTTTTCTTTTTTTTTTTTTTTTTTTACCCAGCATACAGAAAATTAAGTATCGGCATATTGCTTTATTAAATAATTCTCAGACACATATTTCAACAGAAATTTGCATGAGCGATACAATGACACTAAATCATTTTAATGCCTTAAATGCTGTCACTCAATTTAGATTCTACAACTATAATTCAAATTTAGCATTTGATTAAATATTGAACGAAAACGAAATTCTTGTGGAGAAGAAACAAAACAAATTGAAAATGAGCCGCCTAATTCGGAAAAAGAGATGTTATAACAAAAAATGTGAACAGCAAAGGTTCAGATCCGCGCAGGCTCGCCAGAACCTATGCTTTTCGCTCTTGTGTGAAGTAGGCCTAGGGGAACATCAGCCAAAAATTTTAGGAAGAGGCTATTTACAAACGTCTGTCAATAGCGATTTCACGTACCCATAGTGGCAGCCTATACTACTTACATCGGCTAGAACTATTTTTTAGGTTTAGAATTTTGAATTTTACTTTTTGGGGTTTTGTGAGAAAAGTGGCTATTTTGGGAGGATATTGGCCAATTGCAGGTATTTTTGGGGGTCACTTTCGAAACTGACTATTTTTTGGGCCTATCAAAATGCTCGATATTTTTTTTTTTTTTTTTTTTTTGCGGGGGAGTGTATTGTAAGAATCTGGGTTAGATTCTTCTGCTGAACTGACAGTTGTTTTTATTTATAGATTTAATAGCTCTATTTCTGCTGTGCATCAGTTCAGTGCCATTAAAGTAAAAATGGAGCTACGATTGGAACTGTTAAACCCTTGTCATGCTGAATAAATTTATATGCCACGCCCACTTTTTATTTTCAGCCAATCAGATTACTTGACCCAGGATTTTGATACAAATTCACATACTTAATGACAAACAGTGTAGATCTAAATCATTTGGCTTCTTCAGAAGCCAACAGATCTGGATCTACACTGTTTGCAAAGGCAGGGTATATCCGGGCTCAGTAGGACAAGGGTTAAAGCACTTATATTACAATCATTATACAGGAAAACATAAACGAAAGCCACACTTTAATTAAAAGACAGCAAGGCGAATATTTTTGGGGTATGCTAAGTATGTGTGTCCATGTTTTTATCTTTTCAGAGGTTGTGCCGAAAAAAAGGATAAAAATCTCGTCATCGTTTCATTAGCTTGGAGACAAAATCTATATCATTATATGAGCCAAGTCATACGAGAAAATCTGTTGTTTTGCTTTATGCGAACAACAGACTCTGAGCTGGTTGCACGGATATTTTTTATATTCGCTTTGTGCATCCAGATATGAGCGCCATGAATCTTCATTGGCATATGACCCCAATGACTTCTTACATCGACGAATAAAATTATGTAAGTATTTGAATTAAACAACAATCATGAACCTAATATGAAAGCAAACCTTGACATGAAACAATTTTAATTACCGGCTAACAGTACTAATCCAAGTTAAGCGGAGTTTCGAAAGAAAGAAAGAAAGAAAAAAGGATGGAAAACAGTTAACCGGATCCCCTAAATCATTATCCAAACTTGATGTCGAGGAAGACGTGAAAACCCACAGATGTATGCACACGTACGCCACAGCATATAATATGAATTCAATAGGTGCTACCTATATCTGTGCGTCCAAATTATCATAACATGCTTCATAGGTGGGTTGGCCAGATCTAACTGAATTTGATTTCAAACCACGCTTTACTTCTAATCCACTGCATGAATTGCGATATAACGTCCAAATCAACAATATTTCAGTAGTTCAGAGACATTGCCACCAATGTGGGACTTTTACGCGACCCGATCACATGAATTCGGGTCCTGCTTAGTTATTAGCAGCTCTGCCATGGAGGCTTTAGGCAGCCCATCTATTTATCGGGCCCCGATGGGCGGGGGCCATACCTTCCGAATACCGAAAACTAGTGTATGCCGATGACAGGTACAACGACAATATACTATATCGTTCGCTTACCTAAGATTTTTAAGATTATCACGCGAAAGAGCGTAAAGTCGATGTGTTATCTAAAACTTTACATCGAAGTGTACCTTATGCACAAAACGAATCATGCTTAGCTTGTAAATAGACGGAGAATGGATAGAAATAAAATTCGAAGTGGAGACAAAATTTAAAATGGCCGCGATCGCAAATTTTGTAGGCTGACGTCATAAGTCTCGTGAATCAACCCCTTGCAATTGGAATACTTTGGCGTTATTGGCTGTTTTTGTTGCTATTATTGGCACAGTCGCCGTGTCAATAGTCTCTGCCAAATCACGGAACGCTTATTGTTTTTCAGGATAAGCACCAAACCACCCAAGCGTTTATTGGACCATCACATTTTTGGTCACACACATCACTGGTCACATAGGTGTTGTCTATAGTAATGCGTCTGCACACCGAACCGCTGGACACACTTATGAATATAATCACAGCATGCTCACAAGCTACTTTGTGATTGAACTGTGAAAACAATTCATTTTTTCCCTCAAGTGGGCAGTTTTGTCTCAGTTAGACAGACAGCGACACCAAAGAAATCACCATTTCAAAACGTTTGTCAATAGTGATTTCACATAAAAAGACACTATTGACATACATTTGTCATTAGCGATTTCACCTAAAAATCATATTGACAAACGTTTGTCAATAGCCATTTTAACGTATAATGGCTACTGACAAACGTTTGTCAATAGCCACTCCGAAAAATTTAACCCATTTAAGGCTAGTGTCCCATAAAAGGGACATTGACAAACAGTGTAGACCCAGATCAGACGCCGCAGAACGCGGCGTCTGATAGGGTCTATCCTGTTTGCATTATATTCAGAAATTTCTTCGAAACATGATAATAATAAAAACTATCCAGACAACCCCTATATAGGAAATGGATTTGTCCAAAGACTTGGGGTAGTAGATTCAACTCGGCATAAATGGGTTAAACAAGTGGCTTTGCTAAGGGGCGGACATGCGCACTGTAAGATTGATTCCATGGAAAAATAGGTGAGGATACCCTGAAAATGACACCATCCCGACCCACAACCCTGCTGAGGCACCATAAGAATGAGAGAAGAGCAACAAATAAGGACAGAACAGGAAGTCCGAATATCCTTATTTTTTTCTTTTGACTACGCGCGACTCAATTTGTTTCAAGATATGCAACTATTCCTCTGCAGGATAAGCATAATAAATGAACAGCACTTTGAAAAATAAATCAGTAAGGGGCAATTGGACCTTCCAATTGTGTATCAAGACGCACACCTATTCCTCTAGAGGATAAGCACAATAACTGCACATCACTTTAAAAAATAGATAAATAAGAGGCAAATGGAAAGTCCATGAAAAATATGGTTTTTAATACAAACTCTGTGGCAAAGACACATAACCAAGCGGCCAAAATGGATGTGTTCAAGTTCTATGAATAGTCAACGCAGGGAGTTAAAACGTTCGAATATTTAGACGGTATGTGAAAATGGGTATTCAAATAACAGTACCAGTGTGGGGAATCCACGTGACCAAATGACCAGGTGCATAGAGTGTTACTATTTTTAGCTCCGCATCAGGTAGGATCTTTTAGAATAAATATCTCGATTTATATCCGATGGAATTTGTTCAAATAAAGCGCAGAGTACGAGGAAAATCAAGCCCTTTCTAGTGGCATAAGCGCTATTCTGAAATCTGGTCTGATTCTCGAGAACATTCGGAGAATGTTTTTCGTCAAAATTCATGTGCATCGTCCCGGTAGCCCAGATTGACAGCAAAAACATTCTTCGAATGTTCTCGAGAATTAGACCAGATCGCAGAATAGCGCTTACACCACCAGAAAGAACTTGATTTTCCGCGCACTCTGTGCTTTATTTGAACAAATTCCCTTTGGTATGAATAGATCCTACCTTATGCGGAGCTAAAAATAGTAACAAACTCCGTCATTTGGTCACGTGGATTCCCCATACTGAGTACGGACACGACATACAGTAAAATTCCGCTATTAAGACCACCTTTGGTAATGCCTAAAAGTGGTGTTATTAGCGGGGTGGTCTTGATATTGAATGAAGAACATAACTCCGGATTAGATACTTTTCTTTCAGCCAAAAAGTGCAAAGCAGATATTTTTCTTATTTCTCAAAAACAATATGTTCCGATACTCATTAGAAGCGCCTCGGCGAGTCGCTTCTATTGAGTACCACAACATATTGTTTTTTGTAGAGAAATAAGAAAACTATCATATAGATACCCCTCTTATCTGAGCTATGTAGAATAGTAAGATGGTTTTCTGGTTGTTGTTTTTTTGTTGTTGTTTTTTTGTTGTTGTTTTTTTGTTTTTTTGTTGTTGTTGTTTTTTTTTTTTTTTTTTTTTTTTTTGTTTTTTTGTTTTTTTGTTTGTTTGTTTTGTTTCTTTTTTGTTGTTTTTTTTTTTCAACCAAAACGTACTGATACTTTTCTTATTTCTCAAAAATAATATGTTCTGGTACTCATTTGAAGCGCCTCGGCGAGGTGCTTCTGATGAGTACCATAACATATTGTTTTTGTAGAGAAATAAGAAAACTATCATGCAGATACCCCTCTATGCAGAATAACAAGAAAATCTCAATCGGGGCTGGTCAAAGTTGGTCTTAATAGTGGAGTGGTCTTATTTTCGGGTGATCTTAAAAGCGGAATTTCACTGTATATGACTTCTGACCGTTTTGGAAAACCTAGTAAAACGAACACTGAATTAGCTTGATATGTAGCACAATACATGTTCAGCATATTAAAATACGGCATATGGAGATTCCATGAAATCTATGGTTTCTAACAGAGACGTTGTGACACAGCCAAATGGATTTGTTCGAGTTTTGAGATAATTATGGTAAGGAACTCCCCCAGCCCCACCCCCATCCCCACACACACATCTAAACACCACCGCCATCCCCCGATCCCCTCCGTCCCCACCCGTTAAGAAGCAGTCTGATCAGGTCTACACTGTTTGCCATCCCATTACTCCTTTTAGATACATCACTGGTTAGTCAAAAGTAAGCCGGCCTCGGTGGCTCAGTTGGATGCGCCGTCTGACTGGAGACCAGGTCGGCAACATTCTTTCGTGGAGACTGATCATGAAATATTTTCTACAGTCATTCTCTCCCTTCCGCTGATTCAAGAAGGGCAATTGTCAGTTTCTGGCGAAAGATTGTGCACAATACTGGTTAACCGCTTAGAGGACTAAGCCTGCCCAGTAAACGTGTGGTTAGGTAAACTGACCGCGCTCTACAAGACCCCATTGAATTGACTGGGCCGTTAAACTTCAACACAAACAAATAGTCAAAAGTACTCGTTCGTTTTCTTTGGGTTGATTGCTTACAATCGAGCCATAGTATACAAACGCCAAAATATCCTTAAGGTACATGTAGTGATTATCATTGACCACGTGATTATCATTGGCCAATGTATTCAAGTCGCGCGATAGACGTAATCCACGCAACGGTTATTTATAGTCGCTCTATTCTTGTCGCTGTGACGTCAGAGTGCTGTTGATAGAGGATTATCTGTAAAACCTGGACTGGGACTTTTGGGACTTTTGGGACTTTGGCAAACAGTGCAGACCCAGATCAGACGCCGCAGAACGCGGCGTCTGATCAGGATCTGCACTGTTTGCTTAAATTACTGGAATTTAAGGATTAAATGAAACTGTTTTAAGTCTCCATTCAGGACCATTTTCCCAGTCTACACTCAGAGACAATCGACCCACCAGTGCTGTCAGTGCTTTGATTAGGTAAATTACGAGAAAGATGCCCGAATATTTAGGATTAAATCGGTGTAGTAAGTAACGGTTAGGCAAGCAAGCAGGATGGCACTAGTCAGACGATGCAGATGGTCCGAATGGGACTACACTGTTAAGACACTTTTAGGCATGGTTTAAGTTCATTGGTAATGATAATAACCCTGCCACTGATGGCAAGATCATGATGCCGGTCGAGGAAGCTATTCCTTTTTGACCCATCGTATTTACCGTAGATATGCGGACAGTTTGGTACTACCAAATTCACATCGAACATATCCGCCCAGAAGTTAAGGGAAAAGACAGAGAGCTGTATAGCCGCGCTCTTGCTACCTAATTCTGGTTAGAACAAATGAAACCAAGAACATTTATGAAAATGCAGAATGATTCATATAGAATGATATATATAGAAACTGTATTGTCTACGAAATTAAGAAAAAAAAACTTCACCAATTTGTCGTCTGATGAGTTTGCCTAGAACGTGCTTTAGATCAGAGACAAGGGTAACTTGACTGTGAATCATCCACGTGGGCGTATACTTTTACTTTTCTTCACGGAGTCTGTTCAAATCCCTTCAGACCTGAATTAATCAAAATACCCAACAGCAAAATCAATGCGATAGTTATTAGAAAGCGACTTTGAACTCAGGTCAATAGACTGGTTAATGGTTTGTTTATCAAGACTACAGCCGTATGTATGGGCATTAGATTGGTTCTGCAGTGTCATTATGTCACCCATGGCACAAACGACACTGTCTTAATGTCAACGAAAACGGCAGCTCTGGCTTCATTGAGTTATTGTAAACTGCACTGTGGACTAACATGCAACACTGTTTTACTCTTTCGTCCCTGAGTTTCTGAAGTGGACTATGCTTGAATTTGGACATGCCCATTAATGCAAATAGGGGTTTCAGTCTAAAATAAAAAGAAAACAGAATGGCAAACATTGTAGATCCTGATGAGACGGCTCGTTACGAGCCGTCTCATCTGGATCTACATTGTTTGCAAAGATATTCGTTTTTGGTCTGTCGGGATTCAGACAAATCTAAATGAAATACACGTATACGATCTCAAAGGAATGGACAACAAATGCAACATTAAAGTGAAGTACTGGTAGACGTTTCAGGGCCCCCAACGTTTCACTTAATACCAGCTGTAGTGAGCATAGATTCTGAAAATGGGGATGTATTAGCAGCAAGAAGCACTGCAAATCTTCAAATAAATGAAAATAGCAGCCTCGGATTATATTGATTTAGTTGACATTACCGCAATACCCCTGGCAGTGTCGTAGAACCTCAGAACAAGACATTTGAACCGGGGAACAGCATTTCCTACAAGATTACGTGCGCCCCCAACAAAAACTCAGGTCAGCCTGCGCATCCACGCGGGCTGATCGGAGTCTTCGCTGTGCGCGGGAAGACGATTTGGATGCCAGAGGGTGTCCTGCAAAGACTGTTCAAAAACACGGATGCGCAGGATGATCTGAGTCTTTCTGGGGCGCACATGCAAACTTGAAGGAAATGCTGTGTCCCGGCTCATTTGATCGTGTGGAAATGTTTAACTTTTGTGGAGGTCCATACATCGATTCATAATCAGATATCTCATAATCAGAAATCTCACTCGATATTGAAGTTTAACTGGAGCATGGCTGAATGATTCTGAATATAAAGATGACGGTACATATATGTCGCACCATGCGAAAAGGTCCTTTATTAATATGAGGACAGCGAAGACCCAGATCAGACTGCGCATTGCGCAGTCTGATCCGGGCCTTCGTTGTTCACTTAAATAACCATTACAAGTAGATACCGAAGACTTTATCGAGGAACAACAGAGATCAAAATGTGCAATTGCACAGGTTGATCTCTACCTTCGCTGCTCGCATAAGCCGGGAAGACCATTTTCGCAAGGGAGGCTCATTGTTCAACTCACTGACATTTGAAAATAACCGAGCCTTCAGTTTATTTCCAGTACCGTCTACTCCGTACGCTAAGTATAGATCGCAGCCGAGGCACGCTAAAAGAGAAAAAACAACATGTTCACATATGCAACAGAGAATAACTGCGTATCAAACAATACCAAATGAAAGTGGTTTGTGAAATGACTGGGCCTTTTTATCATTTCTATCGCAAACTTTTTATCCTCCCTTCACCTGAACCTAAAGGGTTTATTGGCTTCGAAATATCTGGTATGCAATTTTATTAGTAATTATGCTTTATTATTTCTCTTTCGGATCATTTAGGAGTCTACGTATAATATGTATTTTCCACAAAGAATTCTAGAATCAGAAATTATTTTCGAGTCCCAGTAATGCCATGCCCGGCTGATTGGTAAGATTCTTTTGAATCCTTACGATCTCAAGAAACTGGGGTACTAGTCTCAATATTAAGATCTGAAACCAGTTAATTTAGTAAATATGGTATTATGAATAGATATGTTATATTTGTAACATATAATGGGAGATTCGATATTCCTAAGCTGGCCCGGAAGAGAGCAGATTACTGATTTATCTTTAAAGACAATTGATAAGATGATGAATTAAATAAATTCCATTGTTTATAAATGAAGTTTGATGAAATATGTGATGTGATTTATTTCAGCGTCAGTGCAAAGTCGAAGAGCATGTTCAGCGTAACACATAGTGTGAAAATGCAGCCTTTTAAAATCAGTGACCACTACCGTAGAATTTATTAGCCTCATCGTCCAACTTATGGAGAGAAGAAATCGGAAGTTTAACCAAAAATGAAAGCATTCTACTGCGCCCACATTGTTCCAAACTTATATTTAAATCTGAAAGTGTCATTATGACGTTTACATAAACGTTACCAAATTTTATTCGTAGTGTGATCGTTTTCCGTAACGAATATCAAGAAAGGAGAAAATTTCGAAATCTGTTAATAGAGACATTACCTTCGTGATATATATTATCGTTAAAACCTAGTCGATAATTATGCTTTAATCCATTTCAGCTCTAATCTATGTCAAAGAAAATGTTAAAGCTAGTTGTTGAATTATCTTTATATCTAATTTTTCCAGATGATGGATCCACACTTTTAATAGCGGGGTGATTCATTTAAAACCAAGATAAAGCAAATTATCAAACTTTGAGGACACTTCTATTCTTCAAAAGTTTTCATCAATTCTGATATTAAGGTCTCGGCCAGTCTGTCGAACATATTGCAATTTGCAGTTTCTGACACCTCAAGTCAGACATAAATAATATCATTTGAATTGCAATCCAGATCAGACGTATTGATATCAGAAAACTGTCTATCTTTTACAATAGATTTAACATTTAATATAACAGTACAACATCTCACGCTGAAACACAATTATAAGTTTTTATGATCATTGGTTGAATCTTCCCTCTTTGTATTTCATATAGAAGGCGCATTCATTTTTTTTTTTCTATCTAAATTTTAGATTTGGCTACTCACAAGGCTGGCTGAGGTGCTGATAAAAATCATCCGATAGGCATATAGACAAAGATAGATAGTTAGATAGATAGATAGATAGATACGAGGGTCAGTCAATATATAATGCAACTTACCTAATAATTTCCTAAGTACGGAATCAATCACTTTCAAAATTGACATGTAGATACTTCAATAATAATGACATTAGCACGTAACGTCACGCGACGGCTTTGTAATGACGTCATCATACCATGACGTTATATGACGTCATTGTAAGCATCATGGCCGCGGTCACGTCTCAGGATCAGCGTAGTTACATAAAACTTGAATGTCAGCGTAATAAAACAGCAAAGGAAATATTTAGTGCATTACAGGAAGCTTGCGGCACATATGCTCTATCATATTCTCAAGTTACAAGATGGGTGAATGAGTTCAAGAATGGCAGGGAGTGCGTTCAAGATGCCCACCGAGCAGGTAGAACTGTGTCGGCTACGGACAGTTATAATACTGAACAGTTGAAAAGGTTGTTGAAATCTGATAGAAGGATTACGTGCGAAGAAATGGCTCAGGAGTTGGAAATAAGTGTTGGGTCAGTTCATACTATTCTGCGCAACCATTTGAAGATGAGAAAGGTTTCGGCTAGGTCTGTGTCACATCGCTTGACGTCGGATCAAGCGGAACGTCGTTTGGAAGTGGCCACTCATCTTCTTTCACGGTTTGATTCGGAAGGACAAGACTTTTTATCAAGAATTGTTGCAATTGACGGAACGTGGGTGAGGTCGTATGAGCCGGAACTGAAGAGACAATCAGCCGAGTGGCTCACACCAAGCTCCCCGAGGCCGGCAAAATATAGAAGAACTCAGTCTAAACTTAAGATGTTAATGATTTTGCCTACCATAGACATGGAATTCTCACTAGTCACAAGGTCGAGAGTGGTAAAACCATTAATGGGAAATACTATGAGGAGTATATTAAAAAAAAAAAAAACACTAAGACAAGCGATCCGTAGGAAGAGACTGAATTTTTGGCAGCCGGCCCAATAATTCTGCATGACAACGCAACACCGCACGGCGCGAATGGGGTGACATCTAACACAGGGATTCCTATTTTTGACCCTCTCTAAATCTCATTAAGATTATGCCTCGAAGCTGAAAGGTCGGCTCGCCTTTGCATATGATGCAGCCTCAAAGGAAGCGGGTAGAAATGTAGCTAGTCAGAAGTTTCATTACGACCTTCAAGTCCGCCATGCTTCCTTGGAGACCGGTGACCGGGTACTTGTAAGGAATGTAGGACTGAAAGGTAAACGGAAGCTAGCAGATTACTGGGAACACAGTCCGTACATTGTAAAGCGTAAGCCTATGGAAGGCACAGAAACATGCTACTGCCTTTCATGGGTCTTCCTTGTCAAGATACCTGTGAAGAGCATGTCTTATGACGAAGACAAGAATAAGCGTATCAAAAGAGGCATAAAGGAAGTACCAGCATCTGATTCATCTGATGACAGTAGTCAAACATCATCAAGTGACGAAAGTACTGAGTCACAAGCTACCCCTTTCAAGTCTCCAAAGTACGTCATTCCAATGAGGCGACAGAAAAATCATTCGGGACTTCTGCCACGTACGGTGAAAAATAGGCAATCCTCTGAAGATGATGACGAAAATAAAGCCCCTAGGAGAGGTTGTCGTCAGAGAAAAGTACCAGAAAGATTTCAGGCAGGCTTCATAAATGTAAAAGAGCATTGTTTTGAAGTGCCAGCAGAGCAGGTCACATATTTATAAGGATTTAAAGGATACACAAGTACACATTAGTGTCTGTTGCTCTTCTCCTCTGTTTTTGGACCGTCTTCTTGGCTAATCATGTAAATAAAATGTAAATAGAATATGTCACTAAAACATTGATTTGGTGATTTTGTAACCATAAATAAAGAAGGAGTAGAATTAGAGTAGAGAATTGCGTTGGAAAGAAATAGGACCGGTCGGTCTACAATAATGTATAGGTTATAGGAAGCTGAAAAAGGGGGTTTATAAGAAGTAGCATGTAGTTATTATAAGTCTATACAAATATACGACATTTGGTATTTTGATACTATAGGTGATACTATCCAATTATATATCAAGTTGGGATTACCGGATAGGTAAGTATAAAAAAGAACAAATACTCTTAGTAAAACAGAATAGGTATGTATAAGAACAGACAGAAAATAAAGTATATAGTACGTATAGACCATTGTGATCCAAATAAGATGGTAAGACTGTGAACAAAAGATGCGAAGTAGTTTCATTTATGGTTTAAATTTGATTGTCAGAGTTGGTTAACTGTGACAACATTTAAGTGTTTATATATATTTGGAAATTGTCATCTAACTTTGCCAATAATAATATCTATCTATCTTCTTGAGCCCCCCATCCCCTACTACTTACACTTAACATCATCATCATCATCATCATGATCATCATCATCATCATTTTTTGTATGTGTTATGGAATGTTTGTTATTTTTCTTATTTTGTGACTCGTTTCCGCTATTTTGTAAAGTTAACTCTCCGTCATCGCGTCGAGATAATACGGTGATATGATCAATATATTATCGGTCAGTAATGTCGGGACGCCTTTTGATTAAGCGGGGAAGTATGTCACAGGGATTCCTATTTTTGACCGTATCCCAAATTTATATTTTTGTGATAATTTTGAATGTAGTATAGGTTTTTTACTATGCTTCTCTTTGTCATGAGTTCTTATTCATTATGAGAACTATGTTTGTTATGAGCATCAATGTATTTATTCTATTGTTTTCTAAGAATCTGTTTACTTGTTTGTCCTTGTTTAGTTAGGCCGCAGTGCACTTGCCAGTTGATTGCCATTCTGTGAAGTTATATACTTTACATGTATTAAAATATATTTTATATATATTTTACAGATGCTGATCAGACAATATAGCTGCCAGAATAAACTATTTGAAATGTTCTTGGTCTTGTGGTCCATATAGAACCCGATACAAGCATGAGCATAGATACTGTATCTGTTACAATTGTCACCGGGTATAGGTATATGATACACTTGTACTGCCTTACGGTACAAGCCGTCTTTTATAGCGACGTGGTAGAGTGTTCGATACCCGGTCGCGGCATAAGAATTGTTTTCACCTGTTACATTTGGCGCCCACCGTAAATAACCCACATGTTAGCATAAAATTTCTCGAGTCTCATTTCACGTGATTCTCGGACTCCTAGAAATTCAGGGACGAATTTCAAGTTGGAGGGGGAGAATGTCACCGGGTATAGGTATATGATAAACCTGTGCTGCCTTGCGGTACAAGTCGGCTTTTATAGCGACGTGGTAGAGTGTAGGACTGAGTCCAGCGGACCGGGTTCGATACCCGGTCGCGGCATAAGAATTTTTTCACCTGTTACACGTCATTGCTAGGGCGGTACGAGTGGGAAACGTTGGACCATCCCACTTATTCCCCGGACATAAGTCCCTGCGACTTTGACTTTTCCCCAAACTAAAGGAAGATACGAGGGCGTGTCAATAAATAACCAGCCTATCCCATTTCCGATGGACCGAGACGGTCACGATTTTCATGCTTTGTTTCAATATATGTTTTATACATGGGTACAAAATTGCACACGTATCGAGTCATTCTTTAATAAGATATTGAATGTCAAACATGGCTGGTGATGCAAAGGCATGCTTTTCATCTAAAGTTGAGTACCGTGCTGTAATTCGGTACTTGTATTTAAAAGGTAAAACAGGCAAGGAAATACACGGCGAGTTAGCCGATGTTTATGGGTCTTCTGCATCATCTTATGCTCAGGTTAAATTCTGGGTAGGGGAATTAAACGAGGTAGAACGTCTTTAGAAGATGAAGCTAGGTCTGGACGCCTACTGGATGCCACCGACGAAGAAATGTGTAAGAAAGTTCGGGATCTGGTATACTCTGATACGCAAATTCAGGTGGAAGAAATAGCGCAGGCATTAGGCATTTCACATGGTAGCGTTTCAACAATCTTACATGATCGTTTAGGTATGCGCAAGCTAACAGCCCGTTGGGTCCCCAAATCCCTTAGCGATGAGCAAATGGCAACCAGAGCATCAGTATGCAGCGCCTTGTTGAAGCGTTTTAGGTCGAAAGATGATTTTTTTTTGCATCTGGTGACTGTAAATGAGACTTGGGTTCATTATTATGAGCCAGAGAATAAAGCTCAGAGTCGTCAGTGGGTAGGGCCTGGGTCCCCGAGGCCAAAGAAGTTCAAGACGCAACCATCTGCTGGCAAGGTGATGGCCACAGTATTTTGGGACGCAAAAGGCGTTATTATGTTGGACTTTTTACCCAAGAGAAGTACAATAATTGGAGTGTACTATGTAAACTTGTTAGACCAGCTGAGAACCGCCATCAGTGGAAAACGCCGAGGTAAACTCTCTAAAGGTGTTTTGCTGCAACAGGACAACGCGAGAGTCCACACTTGCAAAGTTGCAATGGATGCTGTAGAGCGAAACGTGTATGAATTAATACCACATCCTGCCTGTTCGCCTGACCTAGCTCCTAGCGATTTCTTCCTATTCCCAAACTTGAAAAAGGATATCCGTGGACTTCATTTCCGGTCTGATGAAGAAGTCGTGACGGCTGCTGAGGAGTGGGTCAATTGAAAGGACCCTTTTTCAGTTCTGGGCTGATGGCACTTGAACACCGTTGGTCTAAGTGCATCGCACTAGAGGGCAATTACATCGAAAAAGAAGAGGTGGATCTCAACCGGAAATAAGTTAGGCTGGTTACTTATTGACTCACTCTCGTATGAGGGGTATTCGTTATAACGATTTAGATGAGCTTGAATCCGCCGTGGCCGCGAGGGTGAGGGTACTTGAGAACGGTTGCCTAGCAACGGGTATAGATGACCTGCCAAAGAGGTGGAAGTCTGTCACTGACCACAAGGGATATTACTTTGAAGGAATGTAGAACGGTAACAACTTTAAAATATTTTATTACGGAAATTATTTAATAGGTTACATTATATATTGAATGACCCTCATAGATAGATAGATAGATAGATAGATATGAAAAGCAGCGACATGATATTTACGCTCGTAACAATTGTTCCTACCAAGTACAGTTTGGTAAAGGTCAAGCGCATCTGTGACTATGAAACGTTCTGGCCTGTATCAATCACATTCACGTACTTACAACCTATTAATGAAAAAGTGTATGCTTTATGTCATCCAGACGCCGATAAAGTGTGGTTCTTATAGGGTAACATATATATGGCATCCAAGAAAGACATTACTGCTAAAAGCCGGCAGATTAACTTGCGAGATTACTTCATAGTTCATGATAAGAGGAAAAAACCGGTAATTAAAACCTTATTGTTACACTGAATCACATGTTGTGGATACTCATTAGAAGCGCCTCGCCGAGGCGCTTCTAATGGGCACCCACAGCATATGTTTTTGTGCAGAAAGAAGAAAATTTTCCATATATTTTTTTTTTCTTTTTTTTTTTTTTTTTTTTTTTTTGTAAAACGTTAAACGTCTTATCTGGAGCTTTGTCACTTTACAGGAATTTGCCACATTAACATCAATGTCTTTGTCAACGTTTATTCTGGACACATTCACCAAACTATAAAAGTACGAATTTGGAAATTTTAATCTTCCATATGATCCGTCTAAAGCAATGCAAAATAAGCACATGGAACTAGGTCACTGAATTTTAATTTGAATTCAAGCATGCTTTCTAAGTTTGAAATACTCTTTTCTGGGTTGGAAACATTTTAGGAGGTTTAGTCACGAACACCTTTCACTAAATATGAATCGGTAACGGTGTTGTTGTTTTTTTGTTTTTGTTGTTTTTTTTTTTTGTTTTGTTTTTTTGTTGTTTTTTTTTTGTTGTTGTTTTTCTTTTTCTTTTTGTTTGGAAACATTTTAGGAGTTTTAGTCAAAAACACCTTTCACTAAATATGAATCGGTAACGGTGTTTTTGTTTGTTTGTTTTTTGTTTGTTTGTTTTTGTTTGTTTGTTTCTATTTTTGTTTGTTTTTTTTATTTATTTATTTTTGTTTGTTTGTTTTTGTTTGTTTGTTTGTTTTTGTTTGTTTTGTTTGTTTTTTTGTTTTTTTTTTTTGTTGTTGTGTTTTTGTTTTTTTTGTTTTGTTTTGTTTTGTTTGTTTGTTTGTTTTTTGTTTTGTTTTTTTTGTGTGTTGTTGTTGTTGTTTTTTGTTTGTTTTTCATAGCTGCTACACACTGATTCACTGCCAACCACCCCAGTATCATTAAACCGATATGTGTACGGTGTATTAAACCAAAATATTTAGCCAGGCATGACACAGCAAAGGTCTATTCTTAAATCAACAATTTAAGACATATATGACATAGCACAAACTATAGTCTGAAGATCAACGGCTTAGGACAGGCAAGACTTAGCAAACGCTATATTATAAAGATCAACAACTTCATACAGACATGACTTAACTAACAATATATTCTCAATAACAACATATTCAGACAGACAAGATTTAGCAAACGCTATATTCTAAATATCAACAATTTCAGACAGACATGACTTAGCAAATAGTATAGTCTTAAAATCAACAACTTCAGAGCCAAGACTTAGCAAACGCTATATTCTAAAGATTTAAAAACAGACCTGGATTAGTAAATTGTCCAGGCTAAAGATCAATAACTTAAAACAGACATAAAAGATAAACATGACTAAGCAAACGGTATATTCTAAAGATCAACAACTTCAGACAAACATGACTTATCAAACGGTATGTTCCAGACAAACATGACTTATCAAACGGTATGTTCTAAATATCAACAACTTCAGACAAACATGACTTAGCAAATGGTATTTTCTAAAGATCAACAACTTTAGGCGCACATGATTTAGCAAACGGTATGTTCTAAATATCACCAAGTTCAGACAAACATGATTTAGCAAATTATATGTTCTACAGATAATCAACTTTAGGCACACATGATTTAGCAAACGGTATATTCTAAAGATCAACAACTTTAGGCACACGTGCTTAAGCAAGATGTCCCTGACAGGCAGACATGACTAAGCAAATGATATATTTTGGAGATAAAGATCTTCAGACAGACATGACTAAGCAAACGGTATATCCTTAAGATCAAAAACAGGCATGCCTTAGCCTACGCTCTATTCTGAAGACCAGAAGCTACAGACAGATATGACTAAGCAAAAGGTATATTCTGAAGACGAGCAACTTCAAACAGACATGGCTGAGCAAACGGTGTATCAAACATTCCAGACAGACATGACGTAGCCAATGCTATATTCTGAAAATCAGCAACTTCAGACAGGCTTGGTTTAGCAAATGATGTATTCTGAAGCTCAGCAACTTCAGCCAGACATGGCTTAGCAAACGGAATATTCTGATAAACAACAGCTTCAAACAGACATGGCTTAGCAAACAACTTCAGACAGTGATGACTTAGAAATTGGTATATTCTGAAATTGAACAAATTCAGACAGACATGGCTTAGCAAACGGATTATTCTAAAGATCCACAACTTCAGACAATTATAGATTAGCAAACGTTATATTCCGAAGATCATAAGCTTCAAATAGACAACGTTTAGCAACCGATATATTCTGAAGATCAACAATTTCAAACACATGGCTTAGCAAACAGTAGAGGCTGAAGATCAACAAATTCAGACAAAGATGGCTTAGTAAACGTTATATTCTCAAGGACAGGAACTTCAGACAGACATGACATAGCCAACGCAATATTTGTAAGATCAATTACTTCAGACAGATATTTTTTAGCAATCGGTATTTCTAATTATCAACAACTTCAGACGGACGTTGCTCTCCACACAGTATATTCTAAAGATCAATAATTTCAGACAGACATGGCTTAGAAAACGGTTTATTCTAAAAAAATTAACAGCTTCATACAGACATGATTAAGCAAACTTATATTCTAAAGACCAACAACTTCATACAGACATGACTTACTAATCGGTATATTCTAAAAATCAACAACTTCAGAGAGATGTGGCTTAGTAATCGGTATGTTCTAAAACGCAACAACTTTAGACAGGCGTGGTTTAGTAGATGGTATAATCTAAAGATCAACGACTGCAGACAGCCATGACTTAGCAAACAGTATATTCTAAAGATCAACAACTTCAGAAAGGCATGACTTGGTAAACGGTATATTCTAAATATCAACAACGTCAGACAGATATTGCTTAGCAAACGGTCTATGCTAAAGATCAATGACTTAAGACAGACATGACATACAGACATGACTGAGCAAACGCTATATCTTAAAGGTCATCAACTTCAAACAGAAATGATTTAGCAAACGGTACATCTTAAAACATAGCATAAGAAATGTGCTTATGTGCATGTGTACCTAGTCATTTTTTAAAGACGATCTGCTTTTTAACGACTACTGTCAGGGAAGAAATTTCGTGGAACTTATTACAGAACTATTTGGCATGTGTGTCTGTGTGTACATGAGAGAATATTTTACTAGACTGACATTGTAAGCAGTTTTATGCTGATTTGCGATTTGCAATGACTATTGGTGTGCTGTATTTACCATCAAACAAGGTGTTTAACCCATCAAATATGAATAAACTCTCCCACACTATATATTGGAAGAGTCTATTTTCGATTTTAGGTATGTCAGGCTATATGATGTAGATATTCCTAAAGAAAAGTGGTCGAACTATTTGCAAACAGTGGAGACCTAGATCAGACGCCGCATTCTGCGGCGTCTGATCTGGGTCTGCACTGTTGGCCAGTTACCCACTTAGGGGTTTCCAGTCATCAACGGGTTAAGGAGACGGGATACGCTTAATAGATTTCCGCCATTCTTACACGAGAGACAACTTTTTGACCCATTGAAAATACAGGTCATCGATAGGCTTTTGCTGTGATACGTTACTATTTAGACATAATAAAAATCAGAGGATCTTCTCTTCTGTGCCAAGCTGATTTTTCAAGGCTGTTAGTTTGATAGTCTACGCAAAATTTATATCAATGAAAGTTTTGAAACGAAAATAATTTATTCTCTGAATAAGTTCTGAAGAATCTGCACACTCATTGTAAAATACGAAAATACACCAAAACACAAATGTACCACAAAAACTGTTTAAGCCTTTAGCTTACAATCACTATTTATTTGATAACATACTTTGCTTTTTACCTTGACCTATTTTGGCTGCGTAGCCTAGATATCAAACCACCTATTTAGACTATAAGTTTACCATCATACTTTATCAGAAGAACATATTATAGCAAACTAGGGGCAGCTGAATTTCTTTTAAGAGTAGAATATTTACACAACAAACTGTAAGGTTATATCACAAGTAGGTCTGGTATCCATCTTTAAACCTAGATATTATAATATCCGGTACATCCAATGACATAAAAATAAATTGTCTATAAAATACTAATTGAGTGTCCATTGGAGATATTAAATCTCGTCTGAATCCAGCTCATTCACTGCTATTACATCGTCAGAAAACATACCATCGGAAATGGCGTCCATTGAAGATTCAGATCAGCCTGCGCATTTGCGCAGGCTGATCAGAATCTTCACTGGGCACATTCTAGATAGCCAAGGATGCAAAATTTCTTCATGCAGACAACGACGGCTCTGTTCAGACTGCGAGGGTGCGTAGCCTGATCTGAGTCTTTGCTGGGCGCATATATTCAAATGTTGTTCTGTGACGTTGTGTATCACTTTCTAGCACACTATTAGACGAATATTGTGTTATAATGTTTCTGTAATGATTTTGTCACCAATCTTGTTAATTCCGATAGTATTAAGTGTACTTCAATGCAAATGACATTTCCTTTAACACTTTAAGCTAGGCAAATCAAAACAGACACCTGTGCAAACAGTGTAGATCCCGATGGGAAGCTCGTAAGAGCCGTCTCATCGGGGTCTATATAGACTGGCTCCAGTCTCCAATTACTAAATATTTTTCTCATTTTCCTGTTTGATAATCCACTAAAATAAAACAAAATAATATCATGACTGCAAAGGCTGGTCACTAGAGTGGCCAGCCTTTATAGTCTTGACATTACTTTGGTTTTATTTTAGTGGATGATTAAACAGATTATAAGAAAAAAAAGTATTTAGTCACTGGAGACTGGAGCCAGTCTAGGGTCTACACTGTTTGCCATTCTGTTATTTTTTAATGTTGTTTTTTTTTACTTTTAGCTCATTTAAGCTATGCTCAGGATAAGCTATAGTGATTACTTTTTGTCCGCCGTCCGCCCGTTTGTCTGTCCGGTTGTCCGTCCGTCTATTAACACTTTTCAAACGACTTCCCCTTTGAAGCCAGTGAGCCAATTTTGCTCAAATTTCGTATGGCCCCTTAGGTCAGGGGAACGAAAGATTGCTAAAATGGTCGCAGTCCGTTGACCAAGATGGCTGCAATGCTCATATATACTTAAAACCTTTAAAAATCTTCTACTCCAGAACCTTAGGGCAGAATCTTTACATAAATTCGGGGAAAGGAGTTCTAACAAAGTTGCTAAAATGGTGGTCGTAAGTTGACGTTTGACCTTTTTATAGCAAAGTCAAGTTTGCTTCCTTTTGCATTTGTATGGGCCCCATACATTTGTATTGGAAAAATGTTGAGAATTTCAAACGACTTCTCCTCTGAAGCCGCTTGGCCAATGTTGCTCAAATTTCTTTGGAAGCCCCCTTGGGGCAGGGGAATGAAAGATTGCTAAAATGATCGCGGTCCCTTGACCAATGTGGCTGCCATGCCCATATATGGTAAAAACATTTAAAAATCTTCTTATCCAGAACCAAGTAAGTATTGCGGCCTAATCTTTGCACAAAACATCGGGGACGGGAGATCTACAAAAATTGCTAAAATGATGGTCCTACGTTGACGTTTGACCTTTTTACGGCTAGGTCAAATTTTCTTCTCCATACATTTGTATGAGCCCTATACATTTATATAGGAAAATGTTGAGAATTCATATTTTAAACATCTTCTCTGAAGACTAAGATCCAATTGACTTGAAACTTGATGAGGAGCATCGGGGTGCCTAGTAGACACAAAATAGCTAAAACTGTCCTGATAGAAAATCCAATATGGCCGCCACAGCCGCCATCTTGAAAATCCATTTTCGACATCTCTTCCCAAACCTTTGGTCGATTTGAGCTGAAACTTATGTCGTAGTGATAGAACGACTGGATTTAATTGGGCTAAAATCGTGTCGATGTCGATTGGAAATCCAAGATGGCCGCCATAGCCGCCATCTTGAAATTCTGTTTCTCACATCTCGCAAACCACAAGATGAATTAAATTGAAACTTACGATGTTTAATAGGTTGACGTGTAAATGAAAAAATAGCAAAAATCGTGCCGATTGGAAATCCAAAATGGCCGCAATAGCCGCAGTCTTAAAAACCACGTTTTGACTTCTCTTCTTAAACCGTTGGGCAATATCAGTTAAAACTTACAATGTGTCAACAGGATGACCTGTAGATCGAATATAGCTAAAATTGTGCCGATCTAAAAACCAAGATTACAACCACAGTTGCCATTTTAAAATTCTATTTTCGACATCTCACAAATTACTTTGTGAATTAAGTCGAAACTTATGATGGAGCAAAAGGTAGACAAGTAGATATAAAGAAATAGCTAAAATCGTGTTGATAGGAAATCCAAAATGGCCAACACAGCCGCCATCTTGAAAATCGATTTTTTTACGTCTGCTCTGGAACCATCGGGGGATTCGAGTTGAAACTTATACTGTAGCAACAGAATGACTTGTAGATCAAAACTATTTAAAATTTTGCGGATCAGAAATCCAAGATTGCTGCCACAACCGCTATCTTGAAAACCATTTTTTTACTTATCCTCCTGAACCATTGGGCGATTTGAGTTGAAACTTACACTGTAGCAACAGGATGACCTATAGATCTAAAATAGCTAAGATTGTGCTGATAGGAAATCCAAGATGGCCAATCGATCTTTTACGTCTGCTCTGGAACCATGGGGGGATTCGAGTTGAAACTTATACTGTAGCAACAGAATGACTTGTAGATCAAAACTATATAAAATTTTGCGGATCAGAAATCCAAGATTGCTGCCACAACCGCCATCTTGAAAACCATTTTTACTTATCCTCCTGAACCATTGGGCGATTTGAGTTGAAACTTACACTGTAGTAACAGGATGCCCTATAGATCTAAAATAGCTAAGATTGTGCTGATAGGAAATCCAAGATGGCCACCACAGCCGCCTTCTTGTTTTTAAATATCTTCTTCTCTTAAACCGCTTGAGCAATTTTCACCAGATTTCACACGGGGCTTTCTGTCGAAAGTGTATTGGCAATTTGTTCGAATGGTTCCGCACCATTGTAAAGATGGCGGTCATGCTCAAATATGGTAAAATACTTAAAAATCGTCTTTGCCAGAACCAAAAAAGCTTTGAGGCTGAATCTTGGTATATAGCATCGGAGACTCAAGGTCTACCAGGTGTGTTCAAGTGATGGTCGGAGGTCGATATTTGACCTTTTTACGGTAATGACAAATTTGCGCCTCCATGCATTTGTATGGGGAAAATGTTGAAATGTCATTTTCTCAAAATGTACTTTGGTTGACACTTTCGAGGTATGTTTAAAGTAGTAAAACTTGTAAGTTACAATCAAATTTTGTCCCCTGGGGGTTATCTGCCCTTGCCCTGGGCTATATACATGAATAAAACTGTGTAATTTTTAATTGTGTAATTTTCACAAGGCTTCACATGGGGCCCTCTGTCGAAAGGGTATTGATCATTTATTCGAATAGTTCCACCCCCATTGAACAAGATGGTTGCCATGCCCATTAATGAAAAAAAAAACATTTAAATATCTTCTCCAGAATGAAGAAAGCTTTGAGGCTGAATCTTGGTATGTAGCATCGGAGAATCAAGGTCTAACAAGCTTGTTCGAATGATGGTAGTAGGTTGACCTTTGATCTTTCTACGGCTAGGTCAAATTTGTGCCCTCACACATTTGTATGGGATCATTATGTCTATGGATAGTAAAGACTAATGGCTGAAACTTACAATTTATGATTGGAGCAGTAAAACTGTTTAGCTACTATCAAAATTTTGGTGGTTATCTGCCCTTGCCCTTGGGCTCTATACATGTATAAAATTGTCAATTTAAATGTCTTCTCTGACACAGCTTGAACAGTTTTCATTAGATTTCACCTGGGGCCTTCTGTCTTAAAGATGTTGAAAATTTGTTCAAATCGTTCTGCTCCATTGAACAAGGTGGCTGCCATGCCCAAATATGTTAAAACACTTATGTTAAAATCTTCTCCAGAACTAAGTAACCTCTGAGACTGAATCTTGGTATACCGCATCAGGGACTCACAGTCTTCTTAAATTGTTGAAATGATAATACTGGGATGACATTAAACCTTTTTATGGTATGATCAAATTTGTGTCCTAGTTGCAGTGGCAATTCTGGAAGAAGTTGTTTGGTATTTGCAGATATGCAATAGCTGTTTTTATCAGTTGAGCGAATCGTGGCCCATGAGACTCTTGTTTTAATGTTTGTTTGTTGTTGTTGCTGTTGTTTTGTTGTTTTTTATACTGCACCAGTGGACGTGTCCAAATTCAAGGATGGAAGAGTCCACTTCGGAAACTCAGGGATGAAAGGCTTAGGAAAAAACTCCTGGTCAGATTTTGCGTTTTCGCAGGTTGACCTGCATCTTCTTTAACTGTATATATTATGTCTTATTCTAATCTTCCGCTTGGCGCGGCCTGTGTGACTTTAGCTGTGATAACATTACGAAAACACGCCTATTCAAATATATAGAAAATTTCACCTCCAAAAACTGAAAAAATTCAGATAAAAAAACTCTGATATTTTTCATATTTCTGCTCTAAACATAGATTGGGTACTCATTAGAACCGCCTCGGCGAGGCGGTTCTAACGAGTACCCACAATTTATGTTTTTGAGCACAAATAAGAAAACTAAAGTATACCCCTGTAAACCCCATTTTTACTATATAAAAATGGGATTTAAGGGGGGGTCAAAATTATATAGGCATGTTTTCGTGATGACAGCGAGAGCTCTGAATAGACTGCTGATATGTGAGCTGATCAGAGTTCTCGCCACGCATGACTGTCTTTTTACTGTCACTTGTTTAACATTGCACGACGCTAGTCTATAGGTAAAGTTTTCCCGCTGATATTCTAGTAAATTAAACATATTTGGTGCCATTATGTTATAAATGTTCTGCGCCGACGTCATAATTATTCAGTACTAAGTCTTTGATAAAGACGTAGGAGGAAACGTCGGATGAAACGCTAAAATAAAGTGTGTTCGTGTTGGTGTTGTCTACATTACAAAAGTCTCCTTTAAGGGGAAGAGATAGACTTTCAAGGGAGGCAACTCTGTCAAAATTATTTTCCCTCTTTATGTAAAGAGTTATACTCTAAAAGGAATATAAGGGT
The DNA here is from genome assembly GCA_964016985.1 of Anodontia alba. NCBI lineage: Eukaryota > Metazoa > Mollusca > Bivalvia > Lucinida > Lucinidae > Anodontia > Anodontia alba. The sequence goes on along the minus strand of OZ024824.1, from coordinate 61,018,725 downwards.
CTTCACTGGTACGAGGGGTAGATAGAAAAATCCGTCCCGAGGATCAGTGCCTAGCCCTCACACCAATGATGGATTCTTTTTCTTGCACACCTTTCATTTCTGAACGTATATTTTTTAAATAATGCGGTCACTTCGATTGCTGACGTCCGCCATATTGTGATGACATTACTGTGACGTTTAATGATATCAGTGACGTAAGCCTTAACGATGGCGTACGTGACGTCCATTACAACCAGTGCATATCAAACACGTGAGAATTCTCGTGTTTTATCTTACCCTGGGTACGATAAGAATTTCTATCCCAGGGTTAAATCCAGAATTTCCTTATCTGGTGTGCAAGAAAGAATGTTCTCCTATTGAAATGCCAAGCCTTATTTTCTCTGATAGAATACAAAACAAACTGTCATCCGCTGCAGTTGTGATTAGCAATTTGTGTGTTAATAGATTACATGACTTGTATGTTGGAAAAATGCCCCGTGAGTGGGCGAAGACATGCAATGCATCGATTTATCGATGCATCATGATAGTGGCTGCCATGATTTATCGATGCATCATGATAGTGGCTGCCATGATTTATCGATGCATCATGATAGTGGCTGCCATGATAGTGCTATCGTGATGGTCTTTTCAACTATCAATAACTATCACCGATAGTCTCTTGAACTATCGATAGTTTTAATTTGTTTTTTTTCCCCTGTATATTTTCTCCTTATGTAATATTATTCTGAAGCCTTTTTTGTCTAAATGAACAAAGTATGAGAACAAATGGTTAAAATGGTGGCAAAGCTAATATTTGAGAGGTCAGTGATGTTAGGTATCTTTACAGGTAGTCCGGTCTTTATAAACCAACGAAATTCATTATAACACTGTAAGAGATTGTGATAGTATCGTGATGCAACTTGATAGTAGACATTTGATAAGGATTATTTCGTGATACGGGTTTCTTTGATAATGATACTATCATGATAGTCATAATTTGGCGTGATAGTCGACCCTAGTCATGTGTACTTATAGAGAAAGTATATATGCCTGTCGCAACTTGCGCAGCTAATTGGCTTTTATCCTCCTACTCCGGCCGACAAATGAAGCAGAACTTCATATGTCATATGTTGCGTCCTGTTAATGTGTCTAAAACTGCTTGATGAGTGGAAAACACTTAGGCTCTGATAAGACTCCGCGTTCTGCGACATCTGCACTATTTACTATGGTCTGTCTGTCCGAATACTTAGGGTAAATACGGTACAAATGAACGCTTGGCCTAATATGTCTTCTAGATTTTAAGGTTTTTAAGGAGACTTGATACACTTTACACAAAATAGAGTTTCCGCCATTTTGACAATAAAGACAACTTTTATGACTTCCGCTTTTATTTCCTGCAGATCAGACTCCTTTCGAAAATCGATCTACTATAAAAGGAAAGAATTTGCTCCCTCGGGGAGCAAATTTATTTCTTTTTAAAGTAGACCTCTTTCGGAAAGGAGAAAAAAACTATTCTGTTAGAGTTGCCTCCCTCTTCCCCCCTGAAATTGTATCCATTCCCCTTTTAATGTTTGAGCTATTCTATGAGCACCCACGAGAGAAAAGAACCCGTATGTCATATGCAAACCGCAAATGTAGAGACCAGCCTGCGCATCCGTATCTATTACTTGAAAGCGTTTCATATTCTGTTCATATCCTCCACTCTCTCTCTCTCTCTCTCTCTCTCTCTCTCTCTCTCTCTCTCTCTCTCTCTCTCTCTCTCTCTCTCTCTCTCTCTCTCTCTCTCTCTCTCTCTCTCTCTCTCTCTCTCTCTCTCTCTCTCTCTCCTATTGATCCTGTATCTGCGACGACAGACATTTGCTCAACAGCTGTGTTCCATAACCCAATTCTGATAAAACATGATTTATGGCTGCGTCCCTGAAGCACAAGCCTTTTGTTAAAAGAATCCGTTGATGCGACTTTCTACGTTTTCTTTATGAAATCCTATAAACGCGACAGAAGTAGTTTGGTTGGTTTCAATGTCTTTCTTCCATGTTATCAGGTACAATATATCTTGCTTACAGAGCAAAATGTGTACGAGTTTATACATAAAACAAAAGTCGGTCAGTATAACGATACCCAAGAAATGCTATAATCACAAAGCACAACCTCCTCGAGGAATCAAAAGAATGAGAGATGAGGAACAAATAATGACAAAACAAATGCCGCATGTGAAGCCACAGACGGACAAACAAAGAAGAACTGCAACAGGAGAACCGCCTTGGAACGGTCAGAAGGAAAACAACTTGAGATAAAGGACTTAAACTACAGTCAGGGATCAAAAGTAATTCTACAGTGTCAAAAATCCCATAGAGTTCAATGCATTTTCATACAAAAAATAAATAATAATAATTATAATTGTTTATATCTTTATAACATTCACATCATTTGAAAGCTGGACGATTCATGTAATATACATTGTGATTCTCCTTGGATTTTCTCTATGCAAACTTGAGAGACAAAGAATTAAATTTTGTGTAAGACATTTTGGGCAGTTTTTGAGCGACGTCAACATTGACGTCAATGGAAATCTACCATTTTTAAAATTTCCTCTTAATTTAAATTGTTGTATCTGAGAAGACAGACATCCGATCTTTATCAAAGTCATATATTTTGGGCATGCATCATTTACCTTTCCAATCATTACAAAACATCAGTATTCTCTTTACGATGTTACACAATATTAAGTGTCTTGTAAACATTAAAATGCATTAAAGTCTATGAGAAAATATTTTTGTGGAATTACTGTTGGCCTCTGACTATAGTTTTACTCATGCGAAACCTCACCCTTATTCTGATGCAGCTCTAAACTGCACGTATGTGTTCGGTCCGCATAGAGGTCATAAACCTGATCTGTTAAAACGAAACACATAACCAGTCCACTCTCTTTATCTCGACTTCGCTTATCTCGAATAACCGCTTATCTCGTAGTGTAAATCTGGTCCCTGTTTTAATATGAAAATCTAACAACAGGTAAAAAAATATTATGGAAAATAGGAGAAATTGCTCCGAAGGAGTAATTTCTCCTCTTTTCCGCAATATTTTCAAAATATCTCTAACTTCAGGAGTTTCTCCGAAGGAGCAATTTCTCTTCTTTTCCGCAATATTTTCAAAATATCTCTAACTTCAGGAGTCAAACTGCATATTCATATACGAAATGTGGTTGTTCGATTTATTTTTTCCTGAATTCTGCAAATCTGATATCTCGAAGTACGGTATTTAAGAGAGTCCCCTGGAGTTCGAGATAACGAGTGTCGACTGTAAATAAAACAACAATGATGAAAACGCAAAGGGCTCAATATTCGCCATAATTGGGTATACAACCATGCATGCAGTTTGCCGCAGAATATCCATGGTGTAAAACTTTCGCGAATCTGTACTGATATTTGTATGACAGCATAGGAATAGCTTTTGCAAAAGCTGCTTACATTTTATAGAAAAAATATTAGTATATGTAACATGTTTGTATGCAAGTATTATATGAAAATGCTGTCGTAACAACTTTGTTAAGTCAACAATAATTTGATAACCTGGGCCTGGTACACCTGTACAGCTGAATTGAAAATTATTATTATAACTAAGTACAAAGAAGGCAAAGACCGACAGGGACATTTGTAAAAGCTAGTGAGGATCCTCATTGTTTATTGTTTAGATTGAATAATTCATGATAGCCTTAATATATCTTGCGCATGAAGTGACGATTCTGATCAGCTGTTCGAGGCTGAACCGGTTGGGCTAGTTATTGGCCCCATTAAGGCATAAAAAATCTATAAAAGTTGCCCTTGGAAATACGAGTATAGTCGAACCAATGGCTCGAACATCTTCGGGGCCATGAAAATTTATTCTAGATATGGGTAGTTCGAGCCAAATAATGATATGTTGAGTGTACATATTAAAATTGCATCGATGTGGCGATTCTAATGAGTGCATAAATATTCTTGATAAAAATTAGTTTCCCTAAAATATTACTTAATATTTGTTTGTTTTGTTGTTGTTTTTTGTTGTTGTTTTCTGTTGTCGTTTTTTTTTTTTTTTTTTTTTTTTTTTTTTTTTTTTTTTTTTTTTGGTTTTATTTTTGTTGTTTATTTTTTAATTTTAGAAGAATTTCCTCGGGACTCAAAAATGAGTTCGAGTCATTGGTGTTCAAGTCAGTGTAGTTTTACTGTATAGAAAACATTACAGAACGAAACTCGGAGTCACGCTTTTATTGAGACTCTTCATATGACAGCAATGTAGTTTTCAGGTCTGCACGCCCAACTCGCACTGGCTCCAGTAGAATACAACTTTCCTAGATACCCAAATGAGCTCAATGATTCCAAGAAAAATAAAAAACCAAAGCACTGAGAGCACTGGTGGGTCGATTGTCTGTGTGTCCGCTGGAAAAATGGTCCTGAAGGGGATTTCATTTCACCCTTAATTTCCTGTTATTTAAGCAAACAGTGCAGACCCTGATCAGATGCTGCGTTCTGTGGCGTATGATCTGGGTCTGCACTGTTTGACAATGCCCAAGTCCAGGTTTTAGAGATAACCCTCCTTGCACGCCACTCTGACGTCACAGTGACAATAATAGCGCGGCTACAAAATAACCGTTGCCTGGATTTCGTACAAACGCGCGGTTTGATTTCATTGGTCAATGATAATCACGTGGACAACAACCGTAAGGAATTTTTTGTGTATATATACTTTAGCTCGATTATAAACATTTCTACCAATAAACTATTAAAAATGAAGTATTAGTAAATTCGGAGATACTTTTTGTGGTTGCCACACATCACTTTGCACCAGTTGCAGTTAAATGAAATAAATTCATAAAGGTTGCACTTAGAAACACCAAACATATTAAAGAATGAAAATCGTAGTCTCGGTTTAATTGAGATTCTTCATATTACAGCAGTGTGGTTTGGAGGGCATCGTACGCCCACTAGCACCGGCCAAACCGGAAGTCACTTTTAAATCAAAATGGGCTTGTTGATCTAAAAGAAAAGAAAAACTGCAGAATGATGGATTCGGTAGAAAAACTCAAATCTGGCTAATCATTGTTTGTTATCAAATGAACAAGAATTTGCCTTCCTTGCCCCAACAACCTCGTCCGGCTATTAGAATAAAATACCTCCCTTTTATAGAAGACCCTATTTAAGAAGGACCATGGTATTCAGAAGAGAAAACAAAAGTCACGAAAGGTGTTACCCTTCTAAAATGTGGCGGATGTTTTGTTTACACTTCCCAGCGGACACACAACGTCGATAAAATGTCGATCAACGTTGATTCAGCGTTTTAACGGCACACAACGTTGAAACAACAACGTTGATTTAACGTTGTTTCAACGTATTTGTAATCTGAAAATATCCATTGGACGTGATTCACACTTACCATTATTACTACAGTAGCGTGATCTGACGGTCTATATTACGTGTCTTGTGGGTCTTCTAAGATCACTGGATCACGCCAGACGCAACTGCCTCGTTTGATCCTGGGATCACTAAGCATGCCTATATAATTTTGACCCCTTTAAACCCTACTTTTCTACAGTAAAACTGGGTTTTACAAGGGTATGCATTATTTTTCTTTATTGGCTCAAAAATAGATTGTTGGTACTCGTTAGAACCGCCTCGTCGAGGCAGTTCTAACGAATACCACAGTCTATGTTTTGAGCGGAAATATAAAAAATATCAGAGTTTTTTATCTGAAAATTTTCAGTTTTTGGATGTGAATTTTTCTATATATATTGGAATAGGCGTGTTTTCGTAATGGATCTAGAAATATCCACTCGACGTGATACATTATTACTAAAGGAGCTTCATCTGACGCACTGTATCACGTCTTATGACAGTTCCTAGATATCTGGATCACGCTAGATGCAACTGCCTCCTGTGATTCTGTAATGTGGTAATATCCCAGTAAGCATTATTTATAAATCTATAGCGGGCCGTTATCGGCCCGTCAGCTACCCTGAAGGGCCGATCACGGCCCGCTATAGATTTATAAAGAATGCTTACTGGGATCCATTCGATATGATACGGAACATTACAGAACACACGCGACACCAGTGCCTCGTGTGATTCTGTTATCTGGAAGCATCCACTCAATGTGATATGGAGCATAAGATCACGTTACTATAGTTATAATGTGTTTGTATTGACTTTCCCGTACAGAACATTAGTTGAATCGTTTCTTGCGAAATGTATCATCGAGTCCTAATAGAAAACTGCATCTGTGCAGTCTGATCAGTAATTTTGCTCTCCGTTTGCGTTCTCTACAGTGTCCAACAATTCAGTCAGTGGACAGAAAAGATCGTTAACTGACAGTGTGGATCTGCAGGCTGATCTGGGACTTCATTGTCCGTACACAACTCGAAGACACTGTTTTACATCGAGCGGTTCCAACGATGTCTTCCTTGCATTTCCGGACCTCTGATTCTCCAACAAAAAGCATTTAACACATAACCTTTCCATTAATCTTACGTATTATTTTGGTTGGCGTCCGAGAAAAGGTACCATAAAAGATATAAATGAGCACAGCATTTCCTACAAGATTGCATGTGCGCCCAGCGAAGACACAGATCAGCCTGCGCGTCCGCGCAGTCTGATCTGAGTCTTCGCTGTCCTCCTGAAGACGCTTTGGATCCTCGGCTACCCACAGAGTGCCTGCGAAGATTCTGATTAGACTGCGCTGATGCACAGGCTTATCTGAGTCTACGCTGGGCGCACATGCAGTTTTGTAGGATAAGCTGTGGCCCGCTTACATGCAAACAACGAAGCTAGAGAATATCCACCCATCTGGTCAAGACTCTTCATTCCCCAGATGCACATGCTAGTGTGCGCGTGTCCACACTATATTTGTAAAAAAAAAACACTACCATATAGCGCGGATATATTGTTACGTAGATACCTTTGTTCGGCCGTCGATCCATTTACTCATTCAACGATGGCGTGCGCTTCCCGACGGGATATAGTAAATTAATTCAATTTGATTCCGGGGGAGCAATTCTTACAATTTAAATGTGCCCCCTTAGAAGCTGTGTGAGTGTGCATATGCCATATGCGTATTATTCTGCTCCGCATGCGTACAGCTGTACGCATATGTAACACATGGCAACGTCACGTTTGCGTACAATTGCACGCATATGTAACATGTGGACAAGTTAGTGGGAAGCGTTCGTATGACATGTAACACCTGTTCATTACATGAAGCAGAGGTTACGTTTTCGGGAAAAATACTGTAATGTTATTTTGTCCCCTTGCAAGGATATAACAGGACCCTCCTGCGACTTGCAGCTGAATTATTTAAAGATCAGTGTCCATGTTTGGTGTAAATGTTGTTACTGGTACGCTTTAACCGACATTATCTTTCGTTCTGACAATTGAAATCCGATATACATGTAGCTACATACGCTCATATATGAGCTGTGTCATGAAAAGACAAGACAAAATATTTAGACGTAAACGTCTAAGTACCGGCGCAAATTTTGTCCATGTTTACATAGAGATATGGGACAAGGGCATACTAAAGTTTCATCAATTTTCAATGTAACAGGTAAAATCGAGCAACAATGTGATTCTTTAACTTCCACTGCCACAGGCGATAATAATAGGCTTTTGCAAATAGCATAGATCCAGATGAGACGGCTCATATGAGCCGTCTCATCTTGATCTACGCTGTTTGACATTCAGTCTTTCAACTTTACGTTTAAAATCTTTTCAAGCGATAGTTTGTTAAAAAAGAAAAGCAGACGAAAAATGTCGTCTGAAATTTGGCACAGAAAGAGTTTGTATACTTTTATTAAGGTTTATGAAATTTCTTGATTGAAATGAAAATAAAATAGACATTAATCTGCTTGTAACACAGTTTGTTTTAAGATTATTTTATATTTGCCGGGATCGTCACAAACCGACGTCCCGGCAAATATAAAACGTCCTTGGTGAACTAATCGAATAGTCTCCCATATATAAATATCCAAAGCTATATTAAGAGACTGGCGCAATTCGCGCGCCGGTCAAAAACAGCATTAGTAACATGAGAGCAGTGTAGACTCTGATTAGCCGTCATATTGCTATACTAACATCTGATCAGGTTATACGTAATTTAGAGTGATATGGAATAAAATGAGTGGCAAACAGTGCAGATAATGATCAGTCGCCACGACCGGTTTACACAATCTGTTTTCTTTGCGATTTTATATGATGTGAAGATTTTGTATTGTTTGAGCATGTGTTAAATTCGACTTCTGATACTCATACACATATTTTCTGTTACGTATGCGTACAATTATACGCATATATTACAAATCTGTTACGTATTCGTATGTGTGACATATGCATACGCATAAAGCTCATATCAGCCTGTGCACTCGCGGAGTCCATCACGAAAACATACCTATATAATTTTGACCCCCTTAAACCCCACTTTTACATAGTAAAACTGGGGTTTACAGGGGTATACATTATTTTTCTAATTTCTGCTCAAAAACATAGATTGTGGGTAGTCGTTAGAACCGCCTCGCCGAGGCGGTTCTAACGAGTACCCACAATCTATGTTTTTAGCAGAAATATGAAAAATATCAGATTTTTTTATCTGAAAATTTTCATTTTTTGGTTGTAAAATGTTCAATATATTTGGATAGGCGTCTTTCGTAATGTGATAAGTGCGTCCAGTGCGTTCTATGAATAGTTGATGAGCCAAAACATCTTCATGCGGCCGGCAGAGTCTCTGATCAAAATGCGCGAATGCACAGGCTGATCTAAATTTTCGATCGGAGCACACGTAAAATTGAAGGAATTTCACCGGCTCTTACGTTACAGTGTTTGGGAACGACCTGGGCCCAGTTGTTCAAAACCAGCGATGTCGTTAGTTAACGTATCGTTAAAACTTTGATCATTAAATATGGCATATATGCTAATACTTTTGCTGAAAAAAATGTGAGTAGCTTTTGCATTTGCAAAAGCTACTCACATTTTTTCAGCAAAAATACCTGTGAATTAGATGTTGTACTTACTAGAAAATTAACATTTTGACCACTGTCGAGCTCGTTAAGCTAACGATGCTTTGAACAACTGTGTCCTGTTTTTCCGTTTACCTTATTGACCGGAGATAATCGAACAGACAGACCTGAGTAAAAAATGCAAACCGAGATCAGACTGCTCCTAAAGAATCAGTATCAAAACTGTTTGCAATTCAGGCACAACAACTCGGACATATAATCAGATAGAAGCTTGGACGTTCAAATTCTAACGATTGCCATACTAGGTAAAAAAAATTATCAGACGATATTTTTTTCCCCAGAAAATTGGCTCTGGCATTTCATGAGAATTGTCGCTTAAAGACACAATTTGCATGAACGCCGAAGCCTAGTTTCTGAGAAAAATTAGAAAAAAAAATCATAAATTTGTCATCTGCTTAATTCATCCTAATATATAGGGTAATACGTGACGTTTTATATTTGTCGCTGTCTACTAGAATCCGCTGATTGTATTACATTTTGGACAGACATGCCTGAGTAAACAGTGTGGACTCAGATCAGATACTACAGAGCGAGGTGTCTAATCAGTGTCTACACTGTGTGCATCTTCTAGCAGTTTTTTTTTAACGCCAACTCTTGAATTTGGCGCCAAAAGGGTCAGTGCTGTAACAGGACTATCAGAGGACCCTATGTACTGAAATCCAATTGGATCCCCGAGTCTCTAAACTAGACTCTTCCATCTTCGACTTTGGACATGTTTATTGTTGAAAATATTTGTATTTGTTATAATTCCGGAATGACATGGCAAATAGGGTAGATCCTGATGCGACGGATCATTTCGAGCTTTCTCATCTGGATCTACACTATTTACAAAGGCACATGTGCTTGTCTGCAGGGATGGACTGTATTTTATTTATCAGGAAATTGATAATTTCTAAATTACAAAATGGACCATGTCAACTATGTTTTCAATCAAAAACTCGCTATATGCTTACTCTGTTGATTTGTATGGAGAAAAACTATATAAGCTTTATGCTTTCGTTCTAATACTATATTTCATTGTTTACAATATTTGATGTTTATTGATGTTTATTGATAGTCATTAATAAACTATGTTTAAACCAAACATAAAGCTGTATTAACCCTAAATATTCGGACACAATGAATCTTTAGCCCTTAAACTGCCAATCATAACAATTGTCGTCTGCTTTATCATCTGCTTGCGATTTTAAAAGTCTTTTACGCAAACAGTGTGGACCCAGATCAGACTGCTCCTCTAGGAGCAGTCTGATCAGGGTCCATACTGTTTGCCTGTATGCAAAAATAGGTCTGCAAAGTTTGCAAGAATATTCAGCAGACGACATAAACCGACGACATTTTCAGATGCAGGTTTCCTATTTGGCGTTTTAAACAAGCCAATTGGAGCACCTTATAATATGTTACTAATCGAATTACTGATCGGATGACAAACATGTTAAATCCTATACAAGCCTCCTTAGAGGAGATTGATTTGACTCTTTGTACTCAGCGCCCTCTATCCCTAACCCTGCTTCGCTTTCATATTTTATGCACCCGCAGTTTTGCCCTGGAAATCGGGGATTGCTATGGATCTGCATGGCTACTAACTTTGCTTACTGTTGAGTTTTCTTGTTTCTTGTACCATGTTTTCTTGTACCAGAGCTAGCATGATGGTCACCGACTCCAAATGCTACCCACTTTGCCTTCGGTTTCAGCGACATTTGCAAACAATATAGATCCAGATCAGACGCCACAGAACGCGACGTCTGATCAGGGTCTACACTGTTAGCATTTAATCCAGAAATTTCTCTAGATCTTGGTAATAATGAAAAAGTAACCAGGCATTCCTCTCAATGGAAATGGACCTGACCAAAGAGTTGCGGTAGAAGAGTACATTTGGCATATATGGGTTATATACAAGTTATTTCAAATACTGTCAGAACCTTGGTGAAGATTTAATTCCTATAAAACTGGTTTAACTCTTTCACTACCATAGGCGATAAAATAGGCTTTGGAAACAGCATAGATCCAGATTAGACGGCTCATAATTAGCCGTCTCATCTGGATCTATGCTGTTTGACATTCAATATTTCCACTTTACATATAAACTTCTTTCCAAGTGATAGTTTGTTTTAAAAACAAAAAAGCAGACGACAAATGGCGTCTGAAATTTGTCACCGAAAGAGTTAACCATAGTGCAGATTATATTTCATTTGCTTTGGAATCACTGGGCCCATTGTGGCATATTTGAAAATGGAGTTCTGCTCATGTATATACGCTAGAGGGCGTAAGCAGTGTTGCAAACTTCATTACTGCTTATGAAGAGTCTCGATAAAACCGAGACTTCCATTTTCTAATCCGTACTATGTTCTTTGTTTCCAAATGCAATCTTTTTTCACATTTATTTAACGTCATGCTTAATAAATTTGGATGGCACGCCAACTTCTAATTGTCAGCCAATTAGATTAGTTGATTAATGCTGTTGATACGAATTCGCATAATGGCAAACAGTGCCGATCAAGATCAGTTGGCTTAGGAAGCCAACTGATCTGGATCGACACTGTTTGCAAAGGCAAATTATATCCGGGTTCAGTAGGACCAGGGTTAAACTGCTGGTATTTCTAAGGCAACGTTCTTATAGTGTTACTTTGTGGCCTCTAGGTGTGAAGTTATTTTTATATTCCATCTTGTTTGGTGCCTTATGGGTGCGCATATGTCACACAAACAAATACGTAACAAATGTGTTACGTATGCGTACAATTGTACGCATATGTAACAGTTATATATGCGTATGAATGCCACGTGTCGAAATTTACACATGTGCAAACAATACGAAATCTTTACATCTTATAAAATTGCAAAGAAAGATCGATACTGTTGGATTGTGTCTTTGATACAGAATAGAAATTGTACATCAGACGCCGCGCTGGTCTGGGTCTACTCTGTTTTTAGTCAAAGTTTCCTTTTAGAGTGACGCTGGTCATAAATAGTTAAACAGTGACGACCCAGAGAGATCCTGCTGGAGCGCTCTTGGGTCGTATTCATAAAGTATCTTGATTTGTTTGTTTGTGTTGAGGTTTTACAGCCTAGTCAACCCAATGGGGTCATGTCGAGCGCGGTCAGTTTACCTAACCACACGTTTACTGGGCAGGCTTAGTCCTCTAAGCGGTTAACCAGTATTGTGCACATTCTTTCGCCAGAAACTGACAACTGCCCTTCTTGAATCAGCGGAAGGGAGAGAATGACCGTAGAAAATATTTCATGATCAATCTCCACAAAAGAATGTTGCCGACCTCGGCGGGGTTGAACCCGCGACCTCCTGGTCTCCAGTCGGACGGCGCATCCGATTTGTTACATCCTTATCTTTGCATTTCAAAATTATACTTCCTACTAAGTTTCGAGTCAATTCGTCTTTCCGTTCAGGAGAAGAAATTCAGCATTCATTTTCAAGATGGCGACCGAATTGGCCATTCGATAAAGGAGAACAAAATGCAATAGAATTTCCAGCTGCCAGAATGGGTGGTCATCTTGGATTTCCGGTTGAAACGATTTGAAATGCTTTTTTAATGTAAATGTTACCCCCGATACGTTCTATCAAGTTTCTAGTCAGTTTGCATTTCGACTCAGGAGAAGTTTAAAAACGATTTACAAAATGGCTGCCATGGCGGCCACTTTGGCCGGAACGATGGTTCATATTTTTATTTAAAAGACACCCTAATACTTCCTACCAAGTTTCGAGTCAATTTACCTTTCGGCTCAGGAGAAGTTCAAATAAGATTTACAAGGTGAAAGCCATGGCGTCAATTTTGATTTTCAGTGGGAACGATTTTAGCTGTTTTGTTCTACAAGTCACTCTGACATTTTCTACTAATTTTCGAGTTAATTGTCCCTGAGAAGAAGTTTAACATTTATCTCAAGATAGTGGTCATGACGGCCATTTTGAATTTCCAATCGAAATGACTTTAACTGTTTATTCTTTATCTACAAGTCGCCCCGATACTTCATACCAAGTTTCAATTAGCTGGATTTTCAGTTCAGGAGAAGGAATTCAAAATAGATTTTTAAGTTGGCGGCCAAGGTGACCATCTTGGATTTCCGATCGGAACGATTTTAGCTATTTTTAGTCTACTAATTGTTCCAATGCCAAAACTAAGTTTCAAGTCAATCCATTACGAAAACAAGCCTATTCAAATATACTGAAAATTTTACCACCAAAAAATGAAAATTTTTAGATAAAAATACTAATATTTTTTTTTCAAATTTCTGTTCAAAACATAGATTGTGGGTACTTGTTAGAACCGCCTCGGCGAGGCGGTTCTAACGAGTACCCACAATCTATGTTTTTGAGCAGAAATAAGAAAATTAATGTTTACCCATGTAAACCCCAGATTTGCTATATAAAAGTGGGGTTGAAGGGGGTCAACATTATATAGGCGTGTTTTCGTGATGTATTCCACAGATTGGGCGGAGTTGTTGAAAATGTGAAAAGCTAACGGACGGATGGACGACGGACAACAGGCGACGGCATAAGCTGACCTGGAGCAAAACTCCAGGTGAGCTTATAATACACGTAATATATTACATTAAACATAAAAGTTTGGGCAACATGCCAAAGCGTTGTTTTTGTAAATAGGGTCAAATAAAAACATGCATAGTAAGAAACAAATCGGTCACAGTAAACGTTTCCGATATAGTGACCGCTACTTCAAGGAATGAACAGATGTTACATATATGTATGGTTCGTACATATCATATGAAAACCTCACACTAACTTGTCCCCATGTTACATATGCATACAGTTGTACGCGAACATATTAACATTGTGGTGCGTTTCATATGCGTACAGTTGATATGCGCATTCACAGTGCCTTGTTCTTCTGTTTCATCTAGCTTTGTGATCATCTCAAGATGGAACTTGTCACTCGGCTAGTCATTTATTTGTATAGTCTGGCTGTGAATATTCGCTTTTGCTTTCGATATCGGGGGTAGATTGTGATTGTTGATTGTGGCACTTCCGGAACTTGTACCTTTGGCGATACCTTCATCTTTTGGGGTTTAAAATCTGTAACAAAGGCACTCAGTCCTGTGACATTAGCAGTATCACTTGTTTATTTCCCTGTGTTATTCACTTAAACGCTTAGCACTCTGGGTAAAATTTTCAGCAGACGACATTTTGAAATGGTTTTCTTAGTTTTTTCCAGAAAACAGGATTTGACATTTTCATGCAAATTGTCTCCAATGGAGATAATTTGCATGAGGTGTCAAATCCTGTTTTCTTTGAAAAATAAGATAAATGTCATCAATTTGTCGCCTGCTGAATTAGCACGAGAAAGGAGTAAAGATTAATATGAGATATATGACCTCAAGAAAATAATTCTTTCTGAAAGTAATTAAAATCAAAGAAAATCAGGTTTGTGTAGAAAGAAACAAACTAGCCTTTCCTCACATGCAAACAGCGACTAACAAGACTTGCCTGCTTATTTACACAGTCTGATCAAGAGCCTGGTGTTCGCTGCAATATTCTAATTAACCTGTATCTGATCTGATCAAATAATGAAAACCCTAAAATGCTGACCCTGGTGGCATGCTGGTACGGGTATTTGTTAACATCTTGTCATTGTTTTTCTTACAGGAGTCCGAACATTCTAATCCTGCAACATCTAATTGTTCCCAAGGTCTTGTTTTCTCTGCAGTTCTGAGAACAAGAGATTACGTGCATTAAGGCCATATTTCTGTCTCAGAACTCTGCAGTGAAATTAAAGTAAAGTAAATATTTACAGGTATAATTAAGCAACTGAATACTATTGTTTTATTTCTATTTGCATGCCGTTATGTAACGCAGATCTCGCTTCACCATGCGAAAACGTGTTTTTGGACATATGCGGACAGCGAAGGCCCAGATCAGACTGCGCATCCGCGCAGTCTGATCAGGGCCTTCGCTGTCTGCTATCAGAACCATTGGATAATACTGAATGTATAAACAGAGAGCAAATGCATGGCTGGTACTTTGCGCATGAATCCGCACATTTTGCGCATGCTCGATGGCATTTTTTCGCATGACGTGACCTAAATAATTTTTAAAGGGAATGAATACATGTTTTGGGCGTATATTCTTTCCTCCTTTTTTGAACGGGAAAGCAAACAGGAAGTCACAAAAGTTGTCCCCCTTGAAAAACATTGCAGAAAACGACCACGTATATCAAGACCCTCTACCGTTAATCTTTTCAGCCCTGTAGACCAAGACACATATTTTTGCAAACAGTGTAGAGTCACATGAGACGGCTCATCATGAGCCGTCTCATCTGACTCTACAGTTTGCCATTCTGTTGTTTTTTGTTGTTGTTGTTGTTGTTGTTTTTGTTTTTTGTTGTTGTTTTTTTGTTGTTGTTTTTGTTTTTGTTGTTGTTTTTTTTTTGTTTTGTTTTTTTGTTTTTGTTTTTTTTTTTTGTTTTTTTTTTTGTTTTTTTTTTTTTTGTTTTTTTTGTTTTGGGGGGTGTGGGGGGGGGTTGAGGGGTTTGTTTTTGTTTTTTTTTTTGTTGTTTTTTTTTGTTTTTTTGTTGTTTATTTTTTTAGAGACTGTAACCCCTCTTTGTATCAAAAGACATGACAAAAGTCGAGGAATGAAGAGTCCACTTCAGAAATGCAGGGGTGAAAGAATTAAAGGAATAAATGAATTTCTCCTACAATTTACATTGGTGAAAGATCATAACATCTGTACAACCGACGCAGTGGCTCGGGTTGACAGAGCGTACGTTTTATGTCTGGGAGGTTGTGGGTTTTATCCCCGGCCGAATCATACCGAAGATTTCATCAAAGAACTGAGATTACTGTTGGGGACGGTTGCGTAACAAGATGCCATATAGTGAATAACATTGCAAAGTGTTGTGACAAGAAATAAGGAAGCAATTTTTCAGGTTGTTTTCCATTGAATCTTATCGAATTCTAAATCTGACATATTTTATTATTTGAGTCTCAGCACAAGAAATGGACCATTATATCATGAATGTATGAGCAGTGCATGTTGTTACCAATGCGTGCATCCATGAGGCCTGATAAGATATATGTATATTACTTTATTCAGTATTCTGTAAGCCGATATGGGAGGTTTTGATCATAGGTGATCTGAGTTTCTGAGATCCGCAAATACAAGACGGAATCTTTTCACGGATCTATAAACGCTGCCTTGATGTTATCATTTGTCGCCATCGTATTGTTTGTCTGCTTCTCAATTTACACAGACGTAAATTGTTTTTAAAATAACATTATACAAGAAAGACCCCGCAGATTCAGAAAATAAACCAATGAAAGTAAATAAGACTAGAAAATTGTCCAAAGGACACGAATGCCTCCGCCTGAAAAACTTAAACGCAAATTGCTAACGCCATCTCGGACGCGGACGGAGACGATGAACAGATGGACGGCCGGACAAAGGTAACACAAGCTGACCTATTCTTCGCATGGAGGGGACATAAAAAGAAATGGCAGAAAACCGTCATATCTGTAGATGAAACCCAACAAGGGAACATACTTGTAGAAGTCCGTCCAAGATTTACCATGAGACAGAATGAGTATATTTAACATATTTAATTCAGTTTATCTCAGATAAACAAGGCATGGATATTTACCATAACAGGGAGGTTTAAACTTACCATATACAGTCGAACTTCAATAGTTCGAACATATTTGACACCATAGAAATTTGTTCTAGACATGGGTAGTTCGAGCCACTGAGGGTTAATAATAGCGCCAGTGACAAATGGAGATAATTTAGGGATGCCTTTTCGATCTCCTATAAATTAATGTTATGTTGAGTGTACTCATTAGAATCGCCTCGCTGAGGCGATTCTAATGAGTACACACAACATACATTTTCTTGATAAAATAAGAAAAAAATCCATAAAATATCCCTAAATATTTATTTGTATTCTTGAGCTATCGGAAGAATTTCCTAGGGGCTCAAAAATGAGTTCGAATCATCCATGGTAAACGAGCCATCCGTGTTCGAGCCATTGAGGTTTTACTGTAAGATGCAAACAACTGGCACGTGTTTTGTTTAAAATACTTGCGATAAAACAACTATTTCAACTTTTCGAACTGCAATTTGTCTTCAGCATACATCTTTTTTTATATAAAATCTTTAAGTTATTTAAAGCGATGTGTACAACGCATTCTGCGTCTGGTAGACATGTGGATATATTGTGATAAAAAACGACTGTCAGGAGAAAAGATCAACTATGATCCTATTATTTGAGCAAATGTCCAGTACATTTGAAAGAAAAACAAAGTTCTGCAGAACAGTATTTAAATGGGAAATATATAATTGTTTCAAACCAGATGGCAAAATTTTACTAATAAAGCCATGTATATTCGCTGGGCGTAGAGATGCAAGCTGTGTCCCGTCTCAAATGGCTACCGGAGAAATCACGGTCGCAGATTTGGTGAGACTTATCATGGAACTCGATTAGGAAGAATTCTAAGTTTTATTAAAACAGATATCGTTGCATGACGTATTTACCCTAAATAATCAGAAACTAAAGTCCTTGTCATATTTGTCCTAAAATTTAAAGAAGTCAATTTTACTATCTCTTGACATGTGAAAGTGGCAGACAGAACAGACTCCGCGGTTTGCATGTTTGCTCCGGCACGTCTGTATTGTTACCTTATTTGTCCTAATTAGTCGGACAACATCACTCCCTAGCATGTTCTCTTAACCTTCGAAGAAATGCTGGATGAGTGGCAAACAGATTCACGTGTACCCTGATCTGGGTCAACAGTGTCTGCTCAGGTCTGTCTACCGGAAAACTTAGAGTAATATATGTTGAGATCGCGCGGCATATTGTTAAATTTATTCGAAAGATACAAAAGAAATAAAATGCTTGCAGACAATTTACTCGAATAATTCTAAGTTATACTGCGGTAAAAATCAAGAGCAATCCAGCACGAGTTCTTCAGCTGGGCCGCGCCAAGCGGAAAGGTGTCTTCGAGCATGCGCGAAATGCACAGATTCAGATTTATTCCACGCATGCGCAGTCTCGTCCGTGCTTTTGCTCCCCATTGATACATTCTATAGTGTCCAGTGATTCTGTTAGAGTACAGCGAAGGTCCTGATCAGACTGCGCTGATGCGCAGGCTGATCTGGGCCTTCGCTGTCCGCTTATGCCCGAAGTGGCGTTTTTGCATGGCGCGACCCAGTTGATGTATCGATGTCTTAACTGGCTGCAGTTATTGCGAATAGTGATGTATCTCTTTTTCTCGTGTTCCTCAGAAAATATTTTGAATGTAAAATTATTTTTGTCTTCGTCCGTTCAGTGAATGATTGTTCCATCTGTAAGAAATGCTTACTTTATAACTCTAACCAGAAAGAACAAAAAGATTTACTTCATTTGGCTTCCGCGTCTTAAAGGCAAATGTGGCATCTACTTTTCTTGCTTTTCAGAAGTGTTTTTGTCTTGTTCAACTTTAATATAGCGTTCCAATAATTCTTCTAAATGGTAAAAATTGAGTTTTTCGCAGAACGCACTTTACTGCGCCCATATGAATAACGGTTAATTTATCTTAGACAAACATTACAAAAAAAATATAATGGTAAAATCAATGAGAAATGGTTGTGTTACCTTATCGTTATATTTTCGTATGTGACTTCGCTTTCACTGGTGGTCATCCAATTCTGCAGAGGAGTGTTTTGTATGTGTTGAGGTTTGATGGCCCAGTCAACCCATTAGGGTCATGTCGAGTGCGGACAGTTTACCTAACAACATATTTACTGGACAGGCTGAGTCCTCTAAGCTGTTTACAAATATTGTGCACATTCTTTCGCCAGAACCTGACAACTACCCTTTCTAAATCAGCAAAGGGAGAGAATGACAATAGAAAATATTTCATGAACAGGCTCCGCGAAAGAATTTTGCCAACCCGGCGGTCGAACCCGCAACCTCCTGATCACCAGTCGGACACGCGCCCAACTGAGCCACCGAGGCCGACTCTGCAGAGGAGTCAGTAATACTTTTCCGAGGAGTATCAATAGGACATTCCTCGACATTTGAGCGGGACTCTATGTTCAGAGTAGCACTAAATAGACTTCGTGAGCCCAAAGGATCTGAAAATATAATCTTCAATATGTTAAAGTACGGGGACCTGTTTTTCGACTGCCATACGGCATTTAACATTAGCTGTAGTGAAACCAAGGGAAACGGATACACTACCAAAATTGTTTACCTACTTTGAAAAAGTCTACTCTAAAAGGAAAGAATTTGCTCCCAAGGGGAGCAAATTCTTTCCTTTTAGAGTAGACCCCTTTTTAGAAGGGGCTAAATATACACGAAAGCAATCAAGAAGTCACATAGATCGGCCCACTTGAAATAAAATGATCATCTACGAAGTGTATTTAGTCCCTTTGCGTAAATGACTGTTTATAAAATTTACAAATCACTTCGCTTCCGCACTGTGTTGTATTTTATGTATTTCCACTGTTTTACATTGTCAGAACAAAATACTAAAGAATAGTAAAGGAAGAGTCACAATCACAGAACATAGCCTGCCAGTAACGTCACACCAAGAGGAAAAGTAATTAAACTGCGACAGACAGCACACACGTTACACTTCAACAGAAGAAAGCAACCAGCCCCTGTACTCCACCCCGCCCACCACCACCGCAAATGAGACAACCATAAGAAAAATGTTTTTTGGGACATTAGTAAACAGTTATAAGCTCAAGACCAATCAGTGAAGCTATAAAGTTTGACCGGGAACTTAGTCATACGTCGTTAAGCCGTACAGCCCTGCAGACCGAAACAGGTACCTTTGCAAACAGTGTAGACCCTGATGAGACGGCTCATAATGAGCCGTCTCATCAGGTTGTACACTGTTAGCCATTCTGGTTTGAGTTTTGACTGAGACCCCTATTTGGAACAATGGTTCTGACCTGATTCAAAGTTGGAAGTCCACCAGAAACTCGGGGATGGAAGGGTTAAATCAGTACATGTAATTCTGTAAACGGGCAGAAAATTCCTGATAGGTCTATTTTTGTTCGCATTTAGTTTGAAGACCATTTCCCATGGTGAGGAATATGTACTTTTGCAAGATATGTGCTACTGAGACTGTCTTGTTTATAAAGAAAAACAAAACATCAGTAGTCTTCTAGACTAGGGTAATAGCTCTGCAAGACTTCAGAGACCACAAGTCCATCAGCTATATGAACAAACCAATAAATTGGTCTCGCAATGCAAAAACGAATCTTCGGGCATGTGAGGACAGCATCCGCGCAGCCTGATCCGGTCCTTCACAGAATCACTGGATCACTGGATGTTACAGAATGTATAAATAGAGAGCAAATGCCCGGATATTACTTTGTGCACGCACAGGATGATCTGAATCTGCACAGTTTGCGCATGCTCGATTTCACTTTTCGCTTGACGTGGCCAAAATGTTCAATGTAAACTAATGGGTTCTTATGTCATAGCAAAAAGTAAAGGTCCAGTCAAAACCTCCTCTGTGCTTCGATATATTCTGTAGAAGCCATTGATTCAGTAAGCGGACAATCAAGTCCCTGATTAGACTATATAAATGCATGGCTTACCTGGGCCTTCGTAACTACAGTCAACCCTCTTTAAACCGACACTCGATACAACGATAAAATGCGTTATAATGACAATTTCAATGTCATGAAACCTTCGCTTAAGAGGTGAGAGTTAATGAGAAATTATGCAAGAATATTGCATTAAAACTTCAAGCAACATATGATTTGGATATTTGTTAGAATCGCCTCACTGAGGCGATTCTAACAAATATCCAAAACATATGTTCTATGAGGAAATAAGAATAAAGCAAGGTTTTTCTTATATATCATTCTGTCCATTTACTTTACAACAGCAAATTTATTTTAATGGCAACAGCTTTGGAACAAATTCTGTCGTTGTAACGAGGGTTCACTGTATGTATACGACTAGGGACCTTTTCTAACGTCGCGTATCGATCATGAGTTTTTAATTAATTGGTCTGGCTGCCATATTACTAATTACAGTCAATATAGCAGTGTCAAGAGACAAAATATCGCCGGGGCTTCTGTGGATAGGGAAACCCTAGATCAGCCTGCGCATTCATACTGAACGGGGCAACCGCTGCCTGTTTACAGAATTGTTGAATACTGTAGAACACATCAACGGTTTTCAAATGCTCTATTGGGGCTGCACGGTAGCACAGGCTGATGTAGAACGTCACCTTTCGGATATGCCCCAAAGACCCTTTTCGCCGGACAAGGCTGACTTATTTTTGAACAGATTTAGACAAGACAATTTGCAGAAAAGTTAACGCATAGCATGGTGGGTAAAATAGTCGGAGACGACATTTATGAGAAAAAAAAATCTTTATATAACATAATAGGATTTGACATTTCATGCAAATGGTCTACTTAGGAGATTATTTGCACGAAATGTCAACTCCTATTTTCTAATAAAAAAAAATATCCAGTCATATTTTCTAATAAAAACGAAAAACATAATGAGGAGACCATTTGCATGAAAAGTCATGTCAAATCATATTTTCTGATAAAAAAGAAAACAAAAGAAATGAGGAAACCATTTGCATGAAATGTCAAATTATATTTTCTGAAAATAATAATATCTAAAGGTTAATACCGGACATAATTGTGATGCAAGCTTCCTTTTTGTTTTCTGAAAATACTATTTCCAATAAAATTACGCAGTCCCTAGTTTGCTATAAAATGCTTCTAAGACTGTGCATGTATATTTCTTTCACAATGAGTGTGCAGATTCTTCAGAACCTCAATGAGAGCATAAATTATTTTTATGAAACTTGGAGAATCAGAGTATACTATTCTATTTAATTTTACGGACAATATAATCATCAAAACAACAGTGTTGGTAACTCAGTTTGAAACAAAAGCGAAGCTCCTTTGATTTTCTTTACTTCTAAAGTAGCCCCGGTATCAACTTTTAAAGAATGAGACCATTTGGATAAAATGTCAAAGATAGTGAAGAAATTCAAGAAGTGCCACGACCACAGATTGCAGTAAACCTTCAATACCGAGAGGAAAGCGCGAACGAACAGGATCATCCACAGCATGCATGAACATATAACTAAACGACTAGTAATTCGACCAGCTCCCTCTTCCTAAAATGAGGTGATCCCCTTCCCCACCCCCAACCCCCCTGGGTCAGTAACACTCATTCATGGAGATTTGATCATGAAATATTATTCTCTCTCTTCAGCTGATTCAAGAAAGGCAGTTGGCAGTTTATGGCAAAAGAATGCGCACAATACTGGTTAACCGCTTAGAGAACTAAGCCTTCCAAGTAAAAGTGTGGTTAGGTAAACTGACCGCGCTCGACATGACCCCATTGGGTTGACTGGGCCGTAAAACCTCAACACAACCAACCAATAAGACAGACCAAACACAAGAACAAGCCACCAAGCAGGATGGAACAAAACTAACTCAAGAGCCAAAATATACCAAAGAACAAATGATATCAAACCACTACCTTAGGGTATAAAATCAAAGCACTTATGGGTCGATTGTCTGAATGTCTGCTGGGAAACTGGTCATGAACGGGGACTTAGACTGTTTCATTTAAACCTTCACTGCAAGTAATTTAAGCAAACAGTACAGTCCCTGATCAGACGCCGCGTTCTGCGGCGTCTGATCTGGGTCTGCACTGTTTGCCCATGTCCCAGCACAAAGCACAGTCCAGGCTATAGAATAGGTTATAGAATAGAGTTCGCTTCGGAGACAACAAGTTGTGGGTTTCATATCGTGAACATTTAGTTAGTCCATCTAATGCGCGGTTTGATTTAATTTGTCAATGATAACCACGTGGACAACAACCTTAAGGAAATTTTGGTGTGCGTATACTCTGGACGATTGCCAACTATCGACCCAAAAATTCTTATTTTCTAGGATATTTAAGAAAACGAAAACACCAATTTGTCGTCTGCTGAATTTGCCCAGACGACCTTTTGAAATAGCTTTCTTTTTTCCTCAAAAAATAAACTTTGACATTTCATGCCAATTGTCTTCGAAGTTTTTATCCTATTTTTCCCCAGGAGGCGGCCTGTGGAGACAGCTTGCACCAACTGCCAAAGCCAATTGTCTGGGAAAAATAAGAAGATACCATTAGTTTTTTTGCCTGCAGAATTTACCCGGAGAGTGGGAAAGGTTACACCAAGACCGCCTTACCTATTTTCTGGGATTCTGATCAGAATCTTCATTGTCCACATGAAGAAACTTTCCATCTTTGGCTATCTAAAAATGAGCCCAGGGAAGATTCTGATCAGACTGCGCGAAAGCGCAGTCTGATCTGAATCTTCGCTGGGCGCACTTGACAGAAGGTACGCTTCCTCATGTGCTCAAAAAGAACAGTAAAAAATCCAGATAAGCAAGAAAAAATCGGTAAGGTCTAACCAAGTCTATGCTGTTTATCAACCTATTCTACATCGATTCAGTCAGTGGATAGTGAAAGCCCAGATTACTCGACTTGGATTGACATTTGAATTAAACAATGACTGCATAAAAATCTGTATTTGTACCTACAGAATTAAATGAAACTATTTTTTTTTCTTTTCTGATTTCTTTTCTGCTAAATAGTGGCCAGCCTTTATAATCATGATAATATATTGGCTTTATTTTAGTGGATGTATCAAACAAGATTATAAGAATAAATATTTGGAAAAATAGTAAAAACAAAAAAAAAAAAACGAAAAAAAAAGTATACGCCTTTGTATTAGCATACATGTACCTAGCGTTAAATACGGGTGTAAAACACAGATGTACCCGTTTAAGCATTAAATAACGAAATGCATGTCATTCAACTCAACACGAAATAAGCTAACTGTATTACTATTTTTTTCAAGACAGAGAGTGAAAAATGTTTAAATATCAAAGAATAAAATAGCTTATCCGTTTATGTCAGTGACGTTATATTATTTCTAGTGCCCTCTCTTCGAAAACAAATTAATATGACTGTAAATAGCAAATTTAACTTTTCTTGTTTTGTTTGTTTTGTTTTGTTTTGTTTTGTTTTTGTTTGTTGTTTGTTTGTTTGTTTGTTTGTTTTTTGTTTGTTTTTTGTTGTTGTTGTTGTTTTTGTTTGGGGAGGAGGTGGGATGCGCTATTGACAGTTGACTGTAAATAGCCAATTTACTGATAAGCAGGTTGGCACGTACCGTCGCTAATTACATTTTCACCGAAAGTACTTTTTTACACGGTATGATTTTATTGTACATACGAGTATATTCAAGGAAGAACATAAATATTATTTTACCGAGTCCAAGAAATCACTGTTGCATAAAACACAGCCAAATGAGCCGATTCATGGGAAAAGAGCCGTTATAGCATATATTCAAACAACTGCTCATGCGAGCTGCGCCAGAACCTATGCTGTTCGCTCACGTAAGCGGTACGCCATGGGGACTCTTCAGCCAAAGAACTAAACACGTGACCTTGCTAAGGAATGTGCACATCTGTCTTAGGTGATATGCCAGTGATGTATGCGCAGACGAAGCTCCATCCCATAAATCCGGAATACGCATCTATATAGTATGCTCATAGAATATGCAGTTTGCACAGACAATACATGGAACCTTGTAGACTTTGCAACAGGAGCTATGGGTGTCCTGACCAGACTACCTATACTCGTAGATAGGCTTGGGGTGGGGAATGGGGCCTGGTTGCTTTGCTTTTGTCCAGTTTGTGACATGTGTGCTTTCTGTCATGGTTTGTTTGCTTTTCTCTTGGTGTCATTGGTAGGCTATAATCTGTGTTTGTTGCTCTTCCTTGACATCTTCTGTTCTAGACCGGCCTTGCATGATACTTAAAAACAAAAATACAAACTAGTAAATACCCTAAACAGGGTGGGGGGGGATCCAGAAGGTTTTCTGAGGGTGTTCGATTTTTTCATATTACCGTACTTACTCTACGTATTCGGACAGACAGACATGAGCAAACAGTGTAGACCCAGATAAGCAGAATGCGGCGTCTGATCAGGGTCTACACTGTTTGCAACTCAACAAGCTATTTCACATATAGTAATATGGACTTGTTTAAGAGAAGTATAAGTGTCCCAAATTTATCAAAACCATCCAAAATTTCCAATGAAAATGAAATTTTGAGGCACAGGGGTGGTGGGGTCGACTGAATCCCCTCCTTATCCCCCATGCTAAAATTATAGGAATGAATTTCATTTTTGTACATTTCATCGATGTGTAAACACCGGCCTGAAGGGCTTAATGTTAAGATTGTGTGTGACTCGCCGGCGTTTACATATCGATAAAAATCACACAAAAAAAATCATTTCTTAAAATTCCAATGGGTCATCTTTACGTCGAAACTATGGGTAAAATAGCTCATTTTAGAAATTTGCGCGAAGAAAATAGTTCCAGGCTTTCTGCTCGTTGGAATTCTCGAAGTATAAATTCCGTTTTCAAATTGCTCTCGGCCAATCTTTTTGCACGAAATAATCAGAACCATGAAGCTTTAATCACCTGTTTTTGTTTTATTATGCCTCATCGCACAACTCCTTAGCGTTCTTATACTAACATTTGAACAAGTCCATTTGACTACCTGACGGCGTGTCTAAATTACAGTAAGGTAATGGCAAACATCGTAGACCAAGATCCAACTGCTTTTAAAGACCAGTTGATTAGGGTCTACACTGCTTGCACGTGAGATAGAACACACACGCTATAACAGCAAGAAATAAAATTTTATTTCAATAAATGTAAAATGCATCAGTCTTAAAGAAGAAAATCAGGAAACAGACATTTGTGCCGCAACGTGAGAAAACGTACCTTCTGACATCTGCGTCGAACGAATACTCAAATCAGCCTGCGCACCTGTGCAGTCTGATCAGAGTCTTCATTGCCGCGTTAAGAAACTTTTCATCCTTGGCTATCCAAAATACGCCCAGTGAAGGTTCTGATCAGACTGCGCGAATGCGCAGGCTTGTCTAAATCTTTGCTGAGCGCGCATGTCCGAAGATACGTTTTCCGACTTTGCGACCCATGTATAAACCAGACTAGTTTAGATGTACGAAGTATTATACAACTGACGGAAATGTTTGGGGCAACGGCCTGATTTGAAAGTAATCAGCCGAGATGTCAAAAAAATGTACCTAACGGCATGTGCGCCCAGCGAAGATTCAGATCAGCCTGCGCATTCGCGCAGGCTGATCGGAATCTTCACTGGGCCACAATTTTGACAGCCAAAATGCACTTTTTTCATGTGGGTGTCATTAGACTGCGCGGATGCGCAGGCTGATTTGAGTCTTCGTTCGACGCAGATGTCAGATGTGTATACTTTTAATGTATCGGCTTATGTTAAAGAACAATTATTTTAACACCTACTGAATTGTTGCAAAATTAATTAAAACTCAATATGGTGCCTACATTAGTTTTTAAAACCTTTTAAATTTCAAATCGGCATGTTATAGTCCCTGTCCTGGCCTGTCTTGTTTCTAGCACTTTAAACACAGATTAGATCAGGCCAGACAAGCAAAACCTAGAATATGCATTTGAATGATATGTGACAGTGGCGGCCGGGTTCATGTAGTGATGAAGTTTTACTCGCCTGTCCTTGTTTTTTTATGCCTCAGCGCCTGTAGGTCTCTTTGTTGTAAAGTTCAACACTTTTCATGTCAGAAAATATATAACATATATATTTTACAGGTATGTTTTGGGATCCCGAATTTATATTTTGTTCTATCATAGTTTCTGTAATATTTTTTCTGCCTTTCATGAGTTTTCTGTCATTATGAGAAATGATTTGTTATTAGTTCATTTGTATTTGTTTATTCTATCCTTTTCCTAGAATCTGTTTACTTGTATGGCCTTATTTCGTTATGCCTAGGCGCACTCGCCTACTGGTCTCTTCGTTGTAATTTAGTTCTATACTTTACATGTCATAAAGTATATTTCATATGTATTTAACATGTTGGTCTCGTTTTTGTAAAGTTCAATACTTTACATGGCATAGTATATGTCATATATATTTAAAAGTATGTTTAGGGATCCCAAATTTATATTTTGTTGTATCATAGATTATGCAATATGTTTCTGCCTTTCATGAGGTTTCTGTTATTAGTGCATTTGTACTTGTTTATTCTATCGCTTTCCTAGAATCCTGTTTTAACAGGATCTAATAACAGTACATTCATCATTTCTGTTAATAATTCAAAATCAAGATTGGATTCTTTCATTTCTCATTGTTTCGATGTCGTATTCTGGTATTGTCAAGGCAACAAAAACATTTACAAAAACTAGTTCGGAAAGGTTTTGCATCAGTGCAGTAAATAAAAAATAAAATAGCCATCAAACTAAATGGAAGACCCACCGACCAAAATCCGGTATAACCTTCACAAGACTGTACATACAAAGAGAGTTTACTAGCAATACAACGCATCCTCTATTCCTCATCTCAAGTCAAGATAAAACATTTTAAAAGTCATTCGGAAATTTACACAAGACTGTTCAATAACATATTTTTCTGAGATTTGCCAGTTGATATTGTATTTAAATTTATCCAACTTCATTTCTGTATTGATTCATTATTAATAGAATCATGTTGTGTGCATGCGTGTATTCTTGCATTTCTTATAGGTATAAATGTGGCCTTGTACGGTAACCTGTGACTTCTGGTTTCAGTTTCAGTTTTCTATTTGCCGTAATATAGCTTCAAACCGGAAGTCTCAGGTCGCACGAGAGAACTATGTCTTTTACGTTAACTTGTATGTACTGTTATTATTGCTGTTGTTTTGCTATAACCCATATGGGTATACTTGTACAATATAAACATTATTCTATTCTATTCTGATCCTCAAGTACAATGTATATTATACAAAGTATCGGCAAGACATCTGCAAGGATATCTCTCAAAGGATTAAGGAGTTATGGACGTTCTGACGGACAGCTGGACGCAACCAGAGTTGTTGGATGCTTTATAGGTGCCATTCTATTGAAGAAAAAAAAAACAGTTTTATATACAGTAAACCCTCGTTACAACGTCAGCATTTGTTTCCAAAGACGTTGCCATTAAAATGAATTTGCTGTTGTAGAGAATACTTAATGAACAGAATGATATGTAAGCAAGACCTTGTTTTCTTGTCATTTCCTCACAGAACATAAGTTTTGGATATTTGTAGAATCGCCTCACAAATATCCAAAACATATGTTGCTTGAAGTTTCAATGCAATAATCTTGCATAATTTCTCAGTAACTGCCAC
Source organism: Anodontia alba (assembly GCA_964016985.1). Taxonomy (NCBI): domain Eukaryota; kingdom Metazoa; phylum Mollusca; class Bivalvia; order Lucinida; family Lucinidae; genus Anodontia; species Anodontia alba. Next base: position 60,990,504 of record OZ024824.1, on the reverse strand, counting down.
CTCCTGAGCGAAGGTTTTATGACATCCAAATTGTCATTATAGCGAATTTTGTCGTTGTATCGAGTTTCGGTATAAAGAGGATTGACTTATCATCACAGGAACGTAAGTAACCATGGTAATTGTTCTTAACATCATGACTGAAATAAATACGCGATAACGTAAAATCCTTGCAGCATTTGTGGCATAACTTAAGTGCGCAACAGACATTAATCTACAACTTCATACATAATACTACCAAATTTCGTCAATATATCTCAGAGAGTATTGGAGCTATGGGGATACGGACGGATGGACAGATGAACGCCAAGTTGATTGCTTTATCTCAAAACCTATTAGGTCACTGGTATATTTATCCTATCACGTATCATTAATATATCTCAAAAGGCATTGGACTTACAGAGATCAAAAGGTTTCTATTACCAAATGCTATCAGGGTATATTACTCAAAAATAGCTGTGTCTAAAATTATGTTTTTGTATGCAACACGCCTTCTAAACCGCGTGTACAATTCTACCAAGTATCATTACTATATCTCCAAGAGTGCCGGAGTTATAGCGATCATCAGGTTTCTATTGCATAATACTGTCAAGGGAGTTAACTAAAACATTGCGACATCCACATTTGTTGTTCTTGTATACGACTTATTATCTCACCTCTTGCAATCCTGCCAAGTATTATCAATATATCCCAAAGGGTGTTGGAGTTACGGCGATCACACATTTTCTATTGCCAAATACTGTAAGAGGAAATAACTACAGAAACGCGGCACCAAGATTTGTGATTCTTGTACGCAACATGCCTTTTCAACCTCGTTTACTATCTAATAAGTATCATTAATATGTGATGGAGGTACGGGCAGGCACTTTTATGCCTGTTTCTTGGTTCATCGGAGTTCAACTTGTGCTTTTCTTTTGCTCATTGCTAACTGATCTAACCCGGGAATCTCTAAATGTCTCAACACGTTTTGTTATTAGTTTAACGGAATGGGTACACTTCCAGAATAGACATCTCTGTCAAAGTTGGTTTGTCTCCATATGAAAAAGAGGTCCCCTCTTAATGCAAAGAATATGCTCCCCATTCTTTCTTTTTAAAGTAGACCCCTTTTAAGAAGAGGGTTGGTGTGCAGGAAAGCAAACAAGAAATCACAAAAGTTGCCTTCCTCGCATTGGCGGAAATTAACTAAGTGTATATAATCACCTTATTTAAAGCATAGAAAATTTAGACATTTTCTCTATCATATGTATACATTATAGTTGTTAAATGACCCTTCCAACTTGCAAAATGGAAGGGCCTAATGACTTTATTTGGCCATTATGGGTTAAAGCTCTATGCATCGGAACTGGTGTCTGTTTGCTCCTGAACAATCGAGGTTCAATAAAAAGCTTGCAAACTAGAAGATAAATTGCACAAGATAGGCAACTATCATAACATGACGTGAACTTTCTTACAATGTCTCTTTCTATAGTATATGAAGTGATGAACTGAAGTTTTGGCTGAACTCTGAATAAATGAAGCGTATGAATGTTTAAACGACGGAATAGCATGGGAAACATTTTATATTCTTTAACCCCTTCATCGCTTCAGACTAATGTACATATCTTTAAAAATAGTGCAGATCCAGATGAGACGGCTCGTAATGAGCCGTCTCATCAGGATTTACAATGTTTGCCAATCTGTTATTGATTTTTGACAAAATCCCTAATTGCAACAATGGATGTGACCAAATTCGGTGATGGAAGAGTCCATCTTATAAACTCAGGGGTGAAAGGGTTAACATGCCAACCGAATAGGGGCGTTGCAGTTAAACGTTTAACGCCAGCCTGGTGAGCAGGAGGGAGGTCGCAGTTTCGATTCCCGCCGGGTCCGACAACATTCTTTCGTGGATACTATTCATGAAATATCTTCTACGATCATTCTGTCCCTTTCGCTGATTCAAGAAGGGCAGTTGTCAGTTTCTGGCAAAAGATCGTGCACAAACACTTGTTAACCGCTTAGAGTACTAAGCCTGTCCATGTAAGGTAAACTCGTCGCGTTCGACATGATCCTAATTGGTTGACTGGGCCATAAAATCTCAACAAAAACAAACAAAAGTTAAACTTTTAAAAAATTAAGCAAATCATCTGTAAAAAGGCATATTTCGCGTAAACTTGTATGAGGTTTCTTTGTTGGATTATTGATAACATTATATATTTTCTACTCATCTTCTCCGTAGCATGCCCTTCTTGATGCCTTTGGCTGCTGCAGTTGGGTGGTCATTACCTGGGCTTATTTGTTGCTTGCTTAAAAATCAGGAATGCGTTCAGTAAAACATAACATTCATGAAGGTTTGCGGACATTAGCAAACTTTCTGTTCTGTTATGACACTTTGGGCGAACGAAAGTGTGTAGGCTTCAGATGTCAAACGGCGGCTAGTATGAATAAAATATTATGTATCCTTGTTTGTAATAAAACCCTGTAAAGTTTTACTATATTGATATTATTTACCCGATGTTAATATGTAATTGATAAATATTGATATACAAGGGATGTAGTTCTCGGTCCCTGTACTTTCGGAATGATCAAAAGCAGACTTTGTGCCATTATTTCTCAATATAATCTCCCTTTGCCTTGATGCATTTTCTCCAACGCTGTTCCAGTTTGCTTATCATTTCAAAATAGAATTGTTCTTCCTGGTCTCCCCAGTACTCATCAACGGCATCTATGATGCCTCCATTGCTTCCAAAATTTCTACCACGAAAGATAGTTTTCAGACTTGGAAACAGATGGAAGTCCGAAGGGGCTTAATCTGGAGAAGACGATCAGGAAGGACCTCGAAGCTGCATTTATTCGCTGTAGCCATGTAGCAACTTGAGAGGTGGGGGCTGGTGCATTATCTTGCAAGAGCAGAACGAGTCAACTTTCCTCTTCTTTTTTGACAAACTCCTGACGTAGCCGCTTTAGATATTCTGAGTTATGTGCACCATTTATAGTGCGACCTTCCTGAAGATAATCCCCATTATAATCCCCAGACTATCCCAAAAGGCTATCACCACTCTTGGACCCGTCTCTTGGGTCACAAATTGACGCATAAATTCCTCAGGGTCGTCGTCACGGAGAGACAGCAGATACTTAGAAATATCAACCCTGCTATTCTTCTGATCTTTGTTTTACATTCTGGGGACCCATCTAGCCTTGGACATCCCTAAGATATCGGTCAAGACAGACTGAACTTCCCCAAACACTTATGCCTATTTGTCCATCTATATCATGTAGGCGTTTTCTGTCACACATGATCGTACTGTGCACAGGGTCAACGTTTTAGTCTGTAGTAGCCTCTTAAGAGCGCCCAGATTGTTTATAATCCTCCATGCTCTCCCTCCATGTCCTAAATTCAGCAGCCCATTATTTCACCGTGCTGTAAGAGTTTTAATGAAGTCGTTATGAATTTCCTTCGGGGATATGCCTTTCTTACAGAAGTACTTTCTGACTGCTCTAACTTCTCTTCTGTCCATTCCCTTAGTTCAACAAACCCTTCCCCTGCTTGCAGCGATTTCTTGCTGATATCAGTAGCTTTGAAATTTTATTCTATCTAAAAAAGATGTTGAATAAGATCAAATTATCAACTGGTTTGGTTTTCATATCAATTTATTCATTTTAAGTATATCTGACCGAGAATGTCTTGATCGCACCGGGTACTTTATTTGATATAAGACCAATAATAATATAAAAGCTGCAGTGAAGTAAAATAAAAATTCTAAAAGGTTACCTATGGAAAACAAAGAACAAACAAAAGAGCGAGTCGAAAAGTTAGTTTTCTTGTCTCTTCATATGCAGCAATCATGTAGTTTGCGCGAGGCTGCATACGCGCATACGCCTCCCGCGCCCCCACCACCAACACCCCACCCAACCCCTCACCCATTCCTAGCACCGGCTTAAGTTGTATTATTCGATTTTCAGAGCAATCAGAATAGCAAGTCTCGTCAACGAGAATAACGGCTACTCTCAAATTTGCAGTTTCCAATAACCGTTCAGAAGATGTAAAATTGTTTGCGTAAATGGCTGGCGAGAGATCTGCTTATAAATAACTACTCAGGTCGGTCTGTCCCACTTAAACCATAAATGTTTAAAGATTTTTAAGGTAATTACAGAAACGTGCGAGCGTCCGGCACACTAATTTGGAAAGGCAACACAAACACGTACACTGATATATGTTTTGACATAAATAAGTATATGTTTTAGTTTAACAATGACAATGTCTTCACTGAAATAGGGCATTGGCGTTGGCGTAACTGACAATGTTACATTTATGCAAGTGACGATATATAGCCGCTTCTGCCTACAAAACTGTTAGTAAGTGGCGAAGCTTAGTCATGGCGTTGCACATTCAAAGCTTTCAAACATTAATAAACAAAAATATTCTATTTCAGTTTTTACAATTACACTACATGGAAATCCGCAGTTTCGTAAAGCATCACCTTGATTATGAAAAAGAGTAGTCCGAGATCCAAAATGGAAGATTCCAATGGACAAAATTCGGTTTATGCGGGTAAAAGATTCAGCAGGTGACATTTTGAATTTTTCTTGCTTTTCCCCAGAAATCAGGTCACGCAGCTCTTCTTTGTTTGTGCGTCTATAGTTCATATGAGACGTTTGTACTGACCTTAGTTGTTCCTATTCTCACTTTCATCTAGTGTCTCGGGAGAGCTGTGCTTCGTGAGTGTGGGTATCTTCACTTATAATTTGGCTTTTTCTTAGCTTTTCCAAGAAAACAGGCTTTGACATTTCAAGCCAATTGTCTCCTAAGGAGACAATTTGCATGAAATGCCGAAGTCTGTTTTCTGGGAAAAATAAGAAAAATATCATCTGTTTGTCATCTACGGAATCGGCCTAGAGAGTGATAAAGGTTGAGCAAAGAGCTATTGATACATTTGTTCTATATATTACGTATTTACAAGGCTTGCAATTAAATCTGCATCTTGACAGCTGCTGCTGAGATCATTTACATATCAATACTTTCACTCGAGGGTCGTCAGTTCTGTATAGTGCAGCAGCACTTGTTTGTCTCGTATTCTAGGTCAGCGAAGTATGGAATTCGCTGTAGTTTTGCTTGTGTAGGCATGACCTTATACTAGGGTTGGGTTGTTTGGCCTTATTAGGTGAGTCGTTTCTGTCATGACTCGAGTCTTAATCCACCTTACCCTAGCCTACTCCATCCTACTGTACCGCACCCCTTGTCCAAGACACCTAATCATATCTTTTATATCATACTTCTATAGCACTCTAACCTACTTAAATTAAGCTATTTAAGACTTCTTTTACTACACATCAGAATGTGCATTTTATATGTTACACTATTTTGAGGGAATGGTCTCAAAGTGTGTGATCGGTGTACCATAGCCATAAAGTGAACTCATGATAGACAAATAGCAAAAAGGATGAATTTCCGGCAAACAGACATAGGGCCTAAAGGGTCCCAAAGGAAAAGGTGTAACCAGGTGTGTGGGAAGGTAAGTATTAAATGGTAAATATAACTCACTTCACCACAAGTCCTATGAGCCCAAACCAAGAAAAGAAGAGAAAGAATGGGAGAAAAGAACAGTTATGTGACTTTGAAAGTCTGTATTTGTATGTCCTCTTTAGGGTAAAAGTATGCGAAATAAGTCTGGCAGCGTGCACATTGTAGGGATCGACAAGATCCTGACGTCTCCCACAGAGCTAAAATGACTTGGGTCTAAATGAAATAAGAGTACAGGATAACTTGCTTGTAAAGTGCGACAAAATTAAACTGAGACAATTAGTTTCCGCCAACGTCTTCGTAGGTTCCCTGTGTTAACTACGATCGAATTTTATTTTTAGCAGAAGTGTGTATCGATGGGGTTTATTGATTGCCTATTAATGGCCTAATTTTTATTGAGTGCTGATTTGTGGCCTTACATTTAGGTGATTGCTGATTTATGTGATGTGGGATTTAACGATTCAGCTCAACCAATCCAAACTATAGTAACTTTTGTGAAAATAGCTTTGTCGGTTACTGATTGGGGGGCTTAAGTATTTTGGTACCCCCTCCAGACCCTCATGATTGTTCATTGCAGTTAATCAAGCGAGACTATGGTGTAATGGTTTACCAAAATGTATTGTCATTCGGAAATCGATGATTACCGACTTGAGTTCACGGAATATGCTAATGTCTCAGTTTAATGTTGACGCACTATAACATATTTTCACAGCTGCAGTAAATATGGGTCTAAAAATTTTAACATTACACTGTACAAATCACATCATAAAACGAGCTGAAAAAATCCTAACTCTTTTTGTTGTTCGTCTGTCATTACTAACAATGACCAATCCTAATCAACTGTGTGATGTGTTATTATTTGTGTATTCTAAGATGGCTGATGAGACCAATCTTAGCTCTAAACTGCCTGTTGCAGATAGAACAAGAGAGGTCTGAGTTACAGATAGAACAAGAGAGGTCTGAGGAAGAAAGCTCTGTTGGTGATGCCTTAGCTCTGGCTTTCCGCTGTGCACGTTTCTGCTCGGCTTCGCTGATTTTTTTTTTTGCTTCATATTCACCAGCTCCCCTTTTTATGTGGCTTCGCCACTTTGTACGACCTTGTACAACCTGTTAACATGATTCTGTTGGTATGTTGAAGTCTTAAAGGGAGGCTTTGTGGGTGTCCTTGTATCGCTTCTTCTGACCACCATGGGAGCGTTTTTCTACTTGAAGTTCTCCATAGAGGATTTTCTTTGGCAAACGTTCATCAGGCATTCTGGTAACATGGCCTGTCCATCTTAACTGTGCCAATTTCAGAAGAATATGTATGCATCCCTGCCCTTTTCAGGACTTCAGTGTCTGGAATCCTGTCTTGCCACTTGATCTTTAGAAGTTTTCTAAGCTAGCTTGTATGGAAGTGGTTCAGTCTTTTGGCATGCCGTTGGTTAACTGTCCAGTTTCGCATGCGTATAATAGTGTTGGCAGCACTACCGATCTATATACTTTCAGCTTTGTGTCAAGTCTGATTCCACTTCGGTCCCAAATACTTCCACGTAGCCGGCCAAATGCTGCACTAGCTTTGGCAATTCTAGCATTGACTTCATCATCAATGTGCACAACTCTAGACAATGTACTTCCAGGGTAGATGCACTTGTCTACCACTTGCAGTCGTTGAACTTTCATTGTGATGGTAGGCTCCTTGTAAGGCTTTCCAGGTGCTGGCTGATATACTACCTCAGTCTTTTTGTTGTTGATTGTGAGATCATAGCTGTCACATGAATCAGATACTTGATCCACACCTTTTTGCATTTTCTCTTCTGTTGGAGTACCCTTTGCCATGTCATCAGCAAAGAGGAACTCGTCTAGCACCTCTGTCTGCACATATATGTGCTTGCTGTGAATGTGTGTTGCTGATTAAGATGACATGCGCTGTGAATTGGATTATAGTGAGGGAGAGGCGCGCAGAGTCAACCTCACTCTTTCATCCTGACCTAGCTGGATCCAGAGGCAAGACAGTGTCAGGACATCTGGAGCTAAGCCCGGATGCAGTGGATGACCATGACTTCTTTTGTGCCTTGTCATGCTCTCCATGCTCCACAACATGCTGCTGCATCGCCATTTGGGCCGTTGAATCATAGTAATGATTTCTTCCGCCCCAGCTGCCGAAGCAGACTTTACATAACTGAACAGGTAAATCCAGGTATGCAGGTTTTTGTTTGGAGTTGCCAACTCCTAGATGGATTGCCGACCAGGGCTTGAGAGCTCCATCTACCCTAGATATTGCTACACAGATTCTGTTAACAGCTATATAGAAGCAGTAAGTTAAATGTCTTATGTAGCAAGTCAGAGTGCCACATTTTATGATTGTATTTATATTTATATATCAATTTATTAAACCTTTCATGAATAATAAACGTCTATTTTTGAGGAATATGGAACCTTTTAAAGGAACGTGTTGGATCATATGTAAGAAATAAGATCTTCTCTCCATATTTTTATAAACAGACCAAACTGTTGTGAGAAACTAACTGGTGATATAAAGTGATTCCTCACTGTTCTCCTTAATTTTGGAAATATACGTTACAACACAACTGAGACTTTTTTTGATAAAACCATGCTTTTTTAAGAAAATTTAAATTATAACGGAAAGATAGGAAAAACAAATAGATTCCTTGGAAAATTAATTTGACATTTATATTTTTTATATAATGAAATACGTATAGTATGGTTTATATTATATGAAAACTTGTCTCAGAAGCTAAATTTGACAAGTAATATGGCAAGGCAAATAACATAAATGTTACTATATACAGGCACATGTCACAGAGAATAAGGTCAGGTTTTTTTAAACTATCCCTACAAACAAACATGATCAGCTATTGACCTAATGGCCAAAAACAAGTACGAGTATACCTTGTACTAGCTTAAAAGACTATCAACATTGGCAGATGTTCGTTTATATAACAGACAGTACCAGCCCAGGCCATGTACAATGTATTTCTTTTTTTTTTTTCAAATCAGTCCCTCAGTATCATTTCACTCATTTTGAGCCTTTCCCATTCATCAGCAAATAGCTTAATTACTTAATCTGAACATATAAAGGCCTCATATCAGGATCTGAAAAGAGTGAGTAGCCGTTTTGGCCCTAAGTAGTTTTGCTTGTTGTGTCGGCCGACTACTAGGATTGGGTGGTTTTGACATTATTAGGTGAGTCCGTTTGTCATGACCTGAGTCTTACGCTACCTTACCCTATCCTACTCCATCCTACTGTACCGCGCCCATTTCCTAAGAAACCTTATCATATACTTTATATCACACTTCTGTATAACTCTAACCTTTCTAAATTAAGCCACCGAACACTTCCTGTACACACCAAAACGTGCATTCTATGTTACACTGTTTTGAGGGAAAAAGAAATAGTCATTAAGTAAACTGACGATAAAGAATGGCAAATCAGCATGAATTTCCAACAAACAGACATAGGTCCTAAGGATCCGAAATGAAAGGTGTAACCATGTGTATGGGAAGGTAAGAATTACATGGTAAACATGTTCCACCCCTTTCCAACACCTATGAGCCCAAACCGAGAAATGAAGGGATAAAAGAATAGTTCTGTGACTTTGAAAGTCTGTATTTGTATGTCCTCTTTGTGGCAAAAGCATGCGAATTTAATCTGGCAACACATTGTATACATTGTAGAAATCGACAAGATCTTGATGTCCCCCACAGGTATCAGATGACTTGAGGCTAAATCAAATAAGGCTACAGGACAACTCGCTAGTAACATATTTTTCCAGCTGGAGTTAATATGGGTCTAAACATTTTGATAACTGTACAAGTACATCATAAAACCAGCTGCAAAATTTAAACTCTTCTGGCACTAAACACATATTTGTAGAAATTTAAAAGAAAAATTCTAGTTATAAGTGGGATAACTTGAAATCTTTTCTTTGCTGAGTTAATAAAGTAATAGTTTCGTTTGTGGTTAAAACATCCTGAATCTCTACAGATCTTGTTTGTTCAATACCTACCTAATGGTCAAGCACCCCTTTTTTTGCCCAGTTTAACCCTTAAATTCTGTAACACCAAAATGACCCTTTTATTCTTCAGTTTTTAGGCACCTAAAAACTTAATACATGGTTGACCAATATAACAATTAACCACGCTTTGGGTGTGTATATATATATTGGTAAACTGTTTCAAGTTTGGGATACACTCAAATTTGCATCAATGAAACATTTCTTTAGTAAATGCGTATCCTTAAAAGGATAGTGTATGTATCTTAATATTACATTCCAAGAAACCCATATCTTATAATAAGAAAGATTATCCTCGTTTGTCGTATTCTTCAGCGAAAAGCTAGGTAATACAAGTTTGAAGAATACATTCTTGTTTTTGTTTTTTTTTTTTTTTTTTTTTTTTTTTTTTTTTTGTTTTGTTTTGTTTTGTTTTTGTTTGTTTGCTTTGTTTGTTGTTTTGTTTGTTTTTTGTTTCCTCAAAATCGATGCTGTATTTAGAAAGTCTTTACGAATATAGTCAAAATTTCATAGAGATTCTATGATTATTAACAATTTTATTGAAGTCTCAAATATTTGAAAGACCTAGCACCTTTATAACACACGATAAAGTCAAGAGAAGATATAGTTTCAAAACTAAATGAATATTTCCACTACTGTTTCAGACAGTTTTAATGATAATAGAACTAGTGCTTCAACTTCGAACCTTAAAGAACTTGAAAGCTTTATAAAAAAAAAAAAAAAATACCTGATAACGTAATCTTTAAAATCTCATACCCCATGAAAGGGTCTCATCGTTTACTCTGCACTAGACTCATCGAAGCCCACATGATACTAAGATGGCTTTGGGTTCAGGATAGTTAAATCAATCGGCAAAAGAAGATATTGCAGTAAGGTGAGGATGTTCCCTTATTGGCTCGGGTGTTGAAGACCAGATTGAAGAAATTACAACATTCCAATTTTTCTCACATATTCCGGTAGCCGCATGCCTGAATCATAGCAGAAAGGAAAACTTTTGCTTCGGGCTTATGATCATGGAAAGTTAATTCAGTCCTGTTTGCCCCACCCCAAAAACTCCTAAATTAATGCCATGTTCAAAAAGATGGGTCCTGCAAAAAGTTTTGTCACTGGGTTCGGATTACTTCAGTGCTACGTTTTATCAAACATATTTTTATTACAAACCTTCAAAGTATACCCCCCCCCCCTCCCCCCACTTTACGTACTGAAACACATTTTTGTAACCTTTTTACCCAGTCGCAAAAAGCAGATAAATAGTCTTCTTTTGGTATCTGTTGGAGACACTGATATATAGCGCTGCCAAGAGAACTTCTAGACGTATACTTATTTCCAGAAAGCATTTTCTTAAGCCTTGGAAATAAAACGAAGTCACAGGGACTCAGGTCAGGTAATCAGGTGAATGGTTTAAAACTTTCACCTTTTCAGAAGCCAAAAAAGACTTAACAACCTCACACTTATGAGAGGAGGCGTTGTCATGTAAAAGGTGGACTCCTGACCATCCTTTGCTTGGTCGTTTCTTATTGTAAAACTCTTTCACTTTCTTCAGTACAGAATTCTCGTCGAATCGGCCAGTGACTGTATGACCAGATGGACAAGGCACTTGAACGACTGGCCCACTTGAATTAAAGAAAATTGCGTACAACATCTTTTTTGAACTTATGGTTCTCTTGGCAATAAATGAGCGTTTTTTTTATCTTTTCGTTTCCATTGCTTATTATCAGCCCTTCTTTGTGGCTCAAACATGTACACCCAGGTTTCATCACCTGTTAGCAAGTTAGAAATAACCCGACTATTACAGCCTTTTTATGTTTTCAAAGGTTCCCGGGCACATTTAAGGAGTTGTGTCTTTTGCTCCTCAGTGAGCAAATGAGGTACCCACCTAGCGCAAACTTTTCTCGGATCCAAACGCTTTTTCAGAATTGTTTGCACACTGCTTTCTGATATGCCAGTACAACTAGCTATATCTTTGACAGACAATCGCGCATCCTGTTCGACCACAATCTTTACAATAGCGATGTTAGCCTTGGTAACAGAGGTAAAAAGGCCTTTAGGACGGGTATCATCTTCAACAGAAAATTTCCCAGCTTTGAAAGCTTTAACCCACCTAAAAACTGTGCGCATTGAAATGATCTGAGGTCCATATATACCATACAATTCATTCAATATCTGCTTTGAATCTATATTAAGCCTAATGCGGCATTTAATATAGCTACGAATTTCAGTCTTCTGGTCTATGTTCCAATGTAACAAGTAAAATTGGTCAGTGTATATGACTGCATCTATTTCAATTTGAAATAACTCGGTCAGTTGGAAAGCAATTTGCATGAAATAAACGGGTATCATTAGTTAATCAACACACCATTCAAGTGCAGTGAAGCATTTTAAAATATACCTGGGATAAAACAAAGGAAGCCTATTAGTGACAGAACTTTTTTGCACGACCCTCGTACCTTAAGTACATGATGGCGTTTGTATACTGTGGTTCGATAGTAAACAATCGGCCCAAAATGGCGATACTTTTGTCAAAACTACATATGTGTTAATAGGAGCAAGAAGTCATCTCGGTGACACTAGTAAATGGAAAAAAATACTCAATACAAGCTTTTTTGGCGTATTTAATGGCAAAAACCAATCGTGAACACCACTCACTGACCATCTGATTCCTTTGATATCAACAAAAATACCTCTTCTCAAATAATTAACTGCTTACGCCCCAAAGGACATTCAGAAAATGTTTTATAAAGTTATATATTACCTCTATTAGATGATGGGTGTAACAAATGGGGAACCAAATCATGTGTTAATATTGAACGACTCTAAATATTGAATAACGGATTGCCCGCATTATTTTACAAGCTGAGTACAGAACACTGTCTGCTATTATGTTTCAAGAATTGGAATGGCTATCTATCCCAAAAAGATTAATTTGAAACAAAGCCATTTTTACTTATAAAGTACTGAAAAATATGACTCCAAAATATATTACTAACTTAATACAGGCCCTTACGCAAGGGGGTCGTTGGGAGCAAACGCACCACCGCCCCCCTCCCCCCCCCCCCCCCCCGCCCCACCTTCAAGCCCCCTTTTTCGGGCAAATTACTTCAAAATCCTGCATATTTTGGCCCCAAACCACTTTACACCCCTAATTTTGGCCCCCATTTCGGCATTTTCTTAGCATTTGCACCCCCGCTTTTCAGAATAGCTAAAATTTCGCATCTCCCATTTCAAAAGTCTGCGTACGGGTCTGTATTTCATTAATACCGATGTCAACCGCCCATAATCGTTCACCGAGATCATCTTCAAATGACCTCTTATCAATTCCTATATCGAGAACTGCGCTAAACGATAGCTCTTTCTAGCATTCGGCTTCGAGATTATGGAATGCACTGCCGCCGTTCCTAAGAATAAAACCTTCCCTAAATGAATTTAAAACAGTATCTCTAAACAAATGACCACGAGTGTAAGATTCTGTTGGTTATATGACCATTCTAAATTGATTTTTTTTTTTTTTTTTTTTTTTTTTTTTTCTTATAAAGTTGAAATTTGTTCAACAGAAAAGCACGGTTGACACCATATGGACGTCGTCATGACGTCACTTGTTCCCGCCAAAGTGTTAGGTAACGTGTGGTCATACGATTTTTATGACATGACGTTATGCCACTGAATAACAGAATTGTATTCAGTCAAAATCACTGTGAAATTTGCGTTAGAAATGCATAATATTTTCTGCTGATGTTAATGACAGATAACCCAAACACAAAACCCGAGCTTGTTTTGACATCCAAGATTTTATGATCCTAGAGTAATTATTTTAAGCGCTTTTCCCGATATTTCTTTAATTTCCCCGTCACTTTCAACTTTAAACAAATGCCATATGGGATATTAGTTAAGCCCATAGATCATGGGCGGATCCAGGAGGATTTCTGAGGTGTTCGATTTAATCATGTCTACGTACTTACTCTACGTATTTGGACAGAAAGGCCTCAGCAAACAGTGTAGATCCAGATGAGATCAGGATGTACACTGTTTGCCACACACTCAGCAATTTTACACACATTCGCGCAGTAATCAGAATCTCTACTGGGCGCATTTTGGATGGCCAAGAATGAAAAGTTTCTTCATGCGGACAACGAAGACTCTAATCAGACTGCGCAGATGCGCAGTCTGATTTGAGTCTTCGTTGGCCGCACATGTCAGAACGTACATTTTCTCATGTTACGACTCATATAAGGGTCGTTTTCTTGTATTGCGACTTATAAAGTCTCAGATCCTATTTCATTAGTGTTGTGCAGACATGTAATAGGTGCGGTATCCAAGAGCTGGTTTGCCGTATTTACCCTAAAAATTTTACCAGACTAGCATAAGTAAACTCTGCAGCCAGATCAGATGCCGCAATTAGCAGCGTCTGATCAGGGTATACATTGTTATCAACTCATCCAGCAGTTTCTGGACACGATAACAGGTAGTTAGATGGACTTGTTCAAATTTTGTAATAAGTATAGTCATGGAAGGCGCCGGAATATTTAGGGTAAATATGGTATAATTGATACGAGTGGGATGTAATTGCATGCACTCTAAAGCAGTTCAAGCGTATGCAAATCTAAGACAGCAGAGTACTCTGGGTAAAATTTTCAGCAGACGACATTTTGAAATATCTTACTTTTTATTTATTTTTCTCAAAAAGCAGGTTTTGATATTCATGCAAATTGTCTCCAATGGAGATAATTTGCATGAACTATCGAATCCTGTTTTTTTTTTTTTTTTTTTCTGGGAAAAACAAGAAAAAAAATGTAATCAACTTGTTGTCTGCTGAGTTAGCCCAGAGAGTGGTAGGCGATAATCACAAGATTTATCTTGGAGTAAATGGATTACAAATAGAACATAATGCACATGATTAGTTTAACCCTGGTCCTGCTGAATCCGGATATGCCCTGCCTTTGCAAACAGTGCAGATCCAGATCAGTTGACATCTGAAATCTGAAGAAGCCAACTGATTCATATCTGCACTGTTTGTCATTAACCCAAATAAGCCTGGCGTCCCTTTTGTGGGACATAGGCACACAGTGCAGACCCAGATCAGACGCCGCATAATGCGGCGTCTGATCAGGGTCTTCACTGTTTGCTTACAGGATTTTCCATTACAAATAGAACAAAAATGAAAAAAATACACCTACACCTGACACCCCTTAAATGACAAATGGACTCACCCAATGTATTAGGATGGGAAAATCCATTAGGCTTATTTGGGTTAAGTATGCGAATTTGTATTTGTATCAGCAACCTGAATCAAGTTATCTTATTGCCTGAAAATTACAAGAAGATGCGGCATCACAATATATTCAGGGTTAAGAAAAAGTACTATTATTCCTATCACTGGCTGTCGGCTATGTTGAAATATCAAGAGAATACAACGCTTTCAACCAACTCTTTGACCGGCAGCGATGATCCTGGTTGAAAATAGAATTGATTAAAAAAGATAAAATCCTTTGGACCAAAATTTAAAACTGGCAGAAATTAAACAATGTTCAAGAAAAGACAAAGCTTTCTGATAATTATGGAAAAAAAGGCTAAAATAGAGCAAGGTGTTTCGACATAACTGAAACTGATAGTAACACAAGAAAAGCTAAGAGAACATGAAGATGTCAAGGCAGATGAAACTAGCAGCAAACGTCTAAAAAATACAGAAGAAAATGGTTTACGACGTATATGTATTTGGGACCCGTAGCGGCGAACAGAGGCTCTAAGAAACAAGATGTTGACGTTACAGAAACTTCCAGTGATGGAGCAAATACTACAGAAGGAAATGGAGCCTTCGACGTTACTAAATTTGATAGCGATCTAACTAAGTGCCGTGTGGCAGCCGTAAAACGCCTCCCCGTACTTCATCATAGTGCACTTTGTATTTTATTGTCCCTGCAAAGAATGGGCGTCTTGTGTGCGCAACTCCTCCTACAGGTTTTAATCTTTGCAGGCATTCTTACATGGTCCGAAGATGTGCATGTGGTTTGGGTATAATTCTCAATTTTTTTATTTTTTTTTTTTTTTTTACTTTTTTTTCATGTGTCATTTTTAGCCTCGACAGTATACATAGAATTGACGTCATGTTTATTTTGCACTAAATACTATTGAAGTGTAAAGATAATAGGTACCTTCTTCACCTAATCCTTTTTAGAAGATTTTTGAAAGATGGGGGATATAAATTCTCTGAGAATTTGTTTGTTTCCTTTACGATCACTGAGATCATTCTGGTTATTTTGAAAAGCCAATCCTACTTAAGCCCTCGTACATAAAGATAGCAGCCGATTGACGGTTAAGTTGCTGGTTGCCGATTCAGCTGCTAATTAAGTTTCCGATTGCCGATTCAGTTGCCGGTTGCCGATTCATTTGCCGATCAGTTGCTAATTAAGTACCCGGTTGCCAATTCAGTTGCCAACTAAGATGCCGGTTTTCGATTAAGATTCAGTTGTCAGTTGCCGATTTAGTTTCCGATTCAGCTATTTACTATTACAGGTTCATACAAGCTATACTTTATACAACACTTTATCAAGTGAAAAGAGAAATAAACAGGGGTAAAATAATATTACGTATTTTAATGGACTGGATGTACATGTATTAACTCGTTTCAACTTTGACTGCAACTGAAATCTTCGTATAGAAATTCCTAGTTATATAATTCTGTGGACTTAAATTCAAAGGTGTCCTCATTACTTGTAGTAAAAATGACAAAATAATCAGACAATGTAAAGAGCATTAAAGACTCAAAGAGGAGAATAATTCAAAGAGCCGGAATTTGTCTTTACTCTAAATAAACCACATGTTATGGGTACTTTTTTAAATGTAAACACACCATGTATTCTTTGGAGAAATTATAACAGTAATTTATTTAGCAACAGACATTTTGGGAACAAATGTTGCCATTATAGACAGAGTTTATTGTAATTTAGATGGCCTGGGACTATTCATTCACCAGTTGTCGATTCAGCTGTCGGTTGTCGATGCAGTTACTAGTTGTCGATTCCGTAGCCGGTTGCCAGTTCTGGTGCCGATTCAGCTCATCTCTATACCAGATACATACAATTTACATACAATTTATACCTCTATACGACATTTTTATATAAATGAAAGGCATGTGCGGGAGTAAAGAATATTACGTATTTTAATGTGTTTGATGTTTTTATTTCATTTGAACTTTCGAATTGAATAACTTAGTTTAAATACATCTCTTGACTAGAATTCCAAGGTGTCCTCATTACTCATTACTTGCAGTAAAATGCCAAAAGAATCAGACAAAGTAAAGAGTATCAAAGGTGCAAAGAGGAGGATAATTGAAAGAACCGGAATTAGCCGTGTCTTCCATGTATATCACATGCTATGGGTACTCTTTTGAAATGTCTCATAGATGCGATTCCAATGAATAAAAACAACATGACGTTCTATGGAGAAATGTAGAAAAACAGGCCTAAATTATCCTCATATTTTACTGTTATTCATTATAACAGCAAATTATTGTTAATAGCAAACGTTTTGGGAACAGATGCTGTCCTTGCATATAGAGTTCACTGTAATTTTGGTAGCCTGGGACCATTCATTCACCAGTTGCAGATTCAGCTGCCGGTTGCCGATTCAGTTGCCGGTTGCTGATTAGGCTGTCGATTCAGCTCATTACTACAACAGGTCCATACAATCTATACCCTGTATACAACACTTTGTATAGTGAAAAGAGGAATATAAAGGTGTAAAGACTATTACGAATTTAATTGATTGGCTGTTATAACTCATTTTAACTTGGACTGCTCTGAAATCTTCGTATTGATCGTATTGATATACTAAGTTATATAATCTGTGGAATACATTCCAAGGTTTCCTCATTACTTGTAGTAAAATACCAAAAGAATCAGAGACTGTAGAGAGTAACACATGTAAAGGGGAGGATAACTGAATAAATTGGGGATGGTCGGGTGGTGCGAAGGTGTCGTGTATCTTACGTTACTGGGGCGTCCAACTGATATTGGATTACAGTTGGGCAAGGCCTGTTATCCTTGTAGCTGGTAAGGGTACGGGAATGCTTTTATTTCTTCTGTTTCTTCACTTTCATTCCTGATCCTCTTTTTTCCCTGTCTTTCATCACTTCTACTATCTCTTCTATCTCTTTTCTCGCTTTCTCTGGGAGACGACACAAAATGACCCAAAAGGGTTGACCTGTCGTTAAACCCCAACACAAACAAAAAAGATAACTGAATAAGCCGGAATTTCCCTTTATTCTCAATAAACCACATGATGTGGGAACTCTTTTGAAATGCTTCATTGAGGCGATTCTTATAAGTAAACAATTTATGTAGTTCTTTGAAGAAATATAAAAAAAAAATAGGCCGTAACTATACTGCAATTGAATTGGCAGCTATATCGGCAAACAGGCAACTGAATCGGCAACTAAATCGACAGCTGGTGAATGAATGGTCCCAGGCTATCTAAATTACAGTGAACTCTATGCATAACGACAGAATTTGTTCCCACAATGTTTTCTGTTTAAAAGAATTTGCTGTTATAAAGAATGAGAGTAAAATTATGAGGATAATTAAGGCCTATCTGTTTCTACATTTCTCAAAAAAAACTACTGTACATGTTTTGTTTATCCGTCAGAATCGCCCTTGTGAAGCATTAAAAGAGTACTCACAACATTTCATTACGAGAACATTCCTATTCAAATATACTGAAAATTTTACCACCAAAAACTGAAAATTTTCAGATAAAATTTTCTGATATTCTTCATATTTCTGCTCAAACCATAGATTGCGGGTACTCGTTAGAACAGCCTCGGCGAGGCGGTTCTAATGAGTACCCGCCGAGGTGGTTCTAACGAGTACCCACAATCTATGTTTTTGTGCAGAAATAAGAAAAATAATGTATACCCGTCAACCCCAGTTTTACTATATAAAATAGGGGTTTAAGGCGGTCAAAATTATATAGGCATGTTTTCGTGATGTGGTTTATTTAGAATAAAGACAAATTCAGACTCTTTCCATTACCCTCCTCTTTGCACCTTTGATGTTCTTTACTTTGTTTGATTCTTTTGGCATTTTACAGCAAGTAGTGGAACACCTTAGAATTTAATCACAGATTTATTACTAAGTATTTCAATACGAAGATTTCAGTAGCAGTCAAAGTTGACATGAGTTAAAAACATCCAATCCATTGAAAACGTAATATTCTTTATCCCTGTATCTTCCTCTTTTCACTATATAAAGTGTTGTATACAGGGTATATATTGTATGGATCTGTTATAATAATGAACTAAATCGGCAAATGAATCTGCAACCGGCAACTAAATCGGCACCTGACAATTGAATCGCCAACTGAATCAGCAACCGGTAACTGAATCAGCAACTGAATCGGCAACTGTCAACTTAATCGGTAATTAAATCGGCAACTGGCAACTTAATCGGTAACTAAATCGATAACTGGTAACTGACTCATAGAGGCAACTGAATCGACAACCGGCAACTGAATCAGCAACTCTTTAATAAGCAACCGGCAACTGAACTGAATCGTCAACCGGCAACTGAATCGGCAACCGGCAACTGAATCAGCAACCGGCAACAGGCTGCTAACTTCACGCTCCTCTTAAGCCGGTGTTATTGACATATGTAGCTTCGCAAACTAAATTGTTGTCTGTGAGGGTGACTTAATTGAACGGAGTCTCAGATTTTTATTTCTTTTTCTTGTGTGTTTCCAAAGGCACTTTTAGATTAATTCAATCCGTTTATGCCTAGCATCCATTAAAAGGATATGTGCAAGGAGCGTGGCCCCAGATGCATCTGATCAGGATCTGATTCTTTTACATGTATCTCTATAATATTATAGGGATCAAACATGGTTTTTCATGCATTAACGTTCGCCAGGTCCCGTGGGAGGTGTTGAAAACCGAGGCCGAAGGCCGCGGTTTTCAACACCTCCCAAGGGACCTAGCGAATGTTAATGCTTTGAAAAAAACATGTTCGATCGCTATTATTGCATAAAAACTGAAAACATTTGCTACATTTCGCGTTATGTCTTGCACTGTTTTGTTTCGCCTTTTCACAGACGTCTCGCGAACGTAATTTCCACGGACTATGCTTATTCTATGGCCGGGCAGTACACATCTCGTAACGGCAGCAAAATCTGTGGCCCCGGTACGATCATATTGAAAGTCGCGTAGCCGTGCATTAACAGCGCGTGAATTGCCTTGTAAATACACGGTTTTTTGCCGGTTAATGCACGGCTGTTAATAACGTGCGACACTGCTTTTTATGCAATAATATAATACAAAAATATTCAGACACCCTTAAATTGAAATTGAACTTGTCCAAAGAGAGATGTAGACATAACCGGGTTCAGGAAACATGGGCCCATGTTTACTATAATGTGAATGGATGCACACAATCATTTTTGGAAATAATAATTATTCGATTTATTTTTTCCTCAATTCTGCAATTTTGATATTTCGAGGTACGGATATCTGGAAGTATTTCAGAAAGTCCCTTGGAATTCGAGATAACGAGAGTCGACGGTACATGTATACAGATACCTAGAAAAGGTCACAATCACGGAACATTTCTCCCAAGACATCGGATAAGATGAGAATGTCATGAAACGACATCACAGGACAACAATCTAACAAACACAGAACTAACAGAATCAGGAGGAAGTGCAACAGAAATACCGCCTGGAACCAGTCAACTGTAAAGTGGTTGGGAAGAAGCCTGTATTTCACGAGCGCTCAACCCTCGCCCTTAAGCGGATAGATTTCCAGCTACACAGAATTGTCCAGTCCGCGCAATGGCTCCCTACCTCATCAATGGAACAACACAGAACACATATGAACCTCAAGGTGAGAAAATGTCCCTTCTGACATGTGCGCCCAACGAAGACTTCAATCAGCCTGTGCATCTGTGCAGTCTGATCAGAGTCATCCTTGTCCGCTAGAAGAAACTTTGCTACCTTGGCTAGCCAAAATGCGCCCAGTGAGATTCTGATCAGAATGCGCGGGCTGATTAGAATCTTCGCTGGGCGCACATTCCGAAAGGACGTTTTCCGACGTTTCGGCTTATATTAATTAACTTCTCAAGCACAGATTAAGGCTCGACTAAAAACTGCACATCAGAGCAAAAGAAAATAACTAGCAGAACCACGGTTAATCTGATCACAGACAAATACGGTCAGGCCCAAGACATCCTACACACATAAAAGTACAAAACAAAACAAACGACAGAAATAGCAGACAGGATTTGACTGAGCGATTTTTTTTATGACAGATAATGAAAAAAATGCAATGTCTGGATAATTTTTCAAAGAAGAATTTTTCATATATCGTATGGGCCTTGCCATACCAAAACGTGACTTCGGGCATATGGAGAGAGCAAAGGCCCAGATCAGCTTGCGCATTCGCGCAGTCTGATCAGGGCCTTCGCTGTCCGCTTACAGAATCATTGGATACTACAAAAAATGTATGAATGTAGATTAAAAGCCCGGACGATACTTTGCGCATGCGCAGGATGAAATAAATATGTGCGTTTTGCGCATGTTCGAAGGCACTGTTGCATGTCGCGACGCACATAAGAGCTTAATAGTCTCAAAGGACAAGCAAATATTAGCATATCAGAACTATGTTGAAGTATGAAGCGACGTTTAACGGCCTCCAAAAAAGTATGAAGACAGCCCCTGTGATCATCAAATTGTCCGATAAGGAGCTCTTTATGAAATACAGAACACGACTAGAGCCATCATTTAACGTGGTAAAGGCCCCGCCGGCGACCCTACATATCAAAGTACAGTCGAAATTTAATAACTCGAACATCTTTGGGACCATAGAAAATTGTTCGAGATATTAATAGTTCGAGCCACTAAGGGTTAATCATGGTACCAGGTCAGGGAGTAAATAACGATAATTTCGTGATTGTTTTCGATTTTCTACTCAATACTTGTATGTTGAGTGTACTCATTAGAATCGCCTCGGTGAGGCGATTCTAATGAGGACACACAACATACAATTTAACGATAAAATAAGAAAATTTCCATAAAAATTACTTTTCTTGATCTATTAGAAGAATTTCGTAGGGACTAAAAACGAGTTCGAATTAACCATGGTAAATGAGTCATCAGTGTACGAGTTACTGAGGCCCCACGCAATACTTAGAAGCAGATAAATATAATTCTAAAAAGTTGCCTTTGAAAACACACACACACACACACACACACACACACACACACACACACACACACACACACAAAAGAACGAAAATTAGAGACTCGGGTCCATTAAGTTTCAGTAGTTCAGATATGTAATAGATTGCATTCACTTAGTGCCAACACACTGGATTTGATCAGATTGACAATAAAGTACAGAAGATATACCCGGGATAAGTATTTACTGTAATATAAGTCAAAATTCAACATACACAACAGTTGTATTAAATGTAGACCCCATACAAACATTTTGGTGGACCTAGGCCAAAGAGTATAGGATATCTGCACTGAAGAAGGATTTATCTATAATGTAAGCCAAATGAAAAATATAGTTCACAGAGCTACTACTGGTATTAAGCACATTAACTTCAGTAAATATATTCGTACAAAACGTGGTAAACCTAAACCAAACCTGATAGGATATTTGCACTGAAAAGGTTTATCTTAAATGTAGGTCAAATGTCAAAATATATGTCAAAATGACCTGATTATGGTATGCAACATATTAACTTCAGAAAATGTACCCATACACAAAATTTAGAGAACCTAAGAGAAATAATATAGGATATTTTCTGTAATGTCAGAAAAGTCGGTGAAATCGTTAACATCCTTAAATGTACCAATACAGAAAATGGGGTGAACCTATGTCAAAAAGTATCAGAGATTTTCACTGGCTGGAGATCCTTCCTATAATGTAGGTCAAATATCAAAATCTAGGTCACAGTGACCTACTGATGATATGCAGCATAACTTTACCAAATGCACTATACATAAAATTTGGTAAAAACATGCAAAAAAGGTAAGAGAAAAGTCCAGAGAGTGCCACAATCACAAACCGCAGCCCTTCCCAGACCCCAAGAGGAAGAGGAAACCGACAAATCCAAACAAGCACAAATCGAACAAACGTACGAAAAGCAGTAAGATACGGAAGATTTTCAGGGGAGTCCTTTTTCAATAATGTATGCCAAATGTCAGAATATTTATCACCGCGACCTAGTCATGATCTGAATCACATTAACTTCATTAAATGTACTCGTACACCAAACACGAGGCACAACCTTCCTAAGGCACCATAATCACGAAGCACAGCTTTCCCAAGGCTTCGAAAAATAAGTGCTGAGGAACAAACAATGATAGGACACGACGACACCGTTGCAGTAACCGACATGCAGCGAACTCTCGTTACAACGACAGCATATGTTTTCAAAGACGCTGCCATTAAAATGAATTTGCTGTTGTACAATATACTTAATGAGCAGATTGACATCTAAGAAAGGTCTTTTTCTTCTTTTTTTCCTCATAGAACATATGTTTTGGATATTTGTTAGAATCGCCTCACTGAGGCGATTCTAACAAATATCCAAAACATATGTTTCTTTAAAGTATTAAAAAAATTATTGCATAATTTGTGACTAATTATTACCTCTTAAGCGAAGGTTTCGTGACAGTCAAATTGTTATTATAACGAATTTTGTCGTTTTATCGAGTATCGGTATAAAGTAGGTTGTCTGTACAATGCAAAACTGCAACACAGAAAGCGTCTTGGAAAAGTCAGCAGAAAAATACTTGAGGACTTAACAAATATGAAATATATTTTATGCGATTGATGATGACTGCGTGCAAAATGTTGCAGTTGATATTACAACATTCACGCTAAGTATCGACATATTCATGCGTATAATCCCGTTGTTGTTGATGTTGTTGTTGTTGTGTTAAAATTACATGAAGAGTACTTATTGCTAACTGATAAAGATGAAAAGTATTTGCATCTTTAATAGGTTATTCAGTGAACATGTCTAAAACATTTGGACGGCGAGGTGGGCGAGGGATTACCTTAATCATCCTCTGGACATGTTCAGCAGATGACACACTGAAGATATTTTGCTTCGTAGTCCCAGAAAATAGAGTCTGACAGTTTCTCGGAAACAGATAAGGAAATCATTTCCAAATGTCGTCCGCTAAACTTTTACCAAGCATGCTAAGCGCATTCATTTGTCTTTTGCCAACCCTGCTCCAGCATGTTGAACAGAACATCTAAAAGGTTCCGCAACATCAGCTGCATGTCCAACAGAAACATGGACTTATTAACCCATTTATTCCGAATGAACTCTTCTACTTTCACTCTTCGGGCCCGTCCATTTCCAATCTAAGGATGTTTAGCTAGTTTTTATTATTACTATTTTATAGAAATTTCTGTACTTATTGCAAACAATGTAGACCCTGATCAGACACCGTGTTCTGCGGCGTCTAATCTTGGTCTACACTGTTTGCCAATGTCTCTTTTATGGGACGCCAGGCGTAGATGGGTTAAAAAATGCTGCCAGATTTCCAACATAATAGACTTTCCAAACAGTTCAATAAAATGTCCACAATTGATCTTTGCAAACATTTCTGCCGAATCTTCCACAAGATGGACCTTTGCACAAAATGGACTTTTGTCGACAGTCCAGCCAAATGTCCCAAAATTAGACCTAAGCAAGCAATTCCACAAAAGGTTGAAAACAATTGACCTTTGCAAGAAGTTACGCAAACTGTTTCACAAAATAGACCTTTTCAAACATTTCTTCCAAATGCCCCACCAAATCGACCTCTGTTCGTGGTTTTATGTTGCGTTTGTTTTATCATTATATCTTCCTCAAATCATCTTTCGGTGCCGCCTTAGGAAGGCTGTGCTTCGGGGTTGCAGCATTTTCTGGGCACCTCAACTTATACTTTTAGCAAAAAAATTTGTCAAATTGTCCCACAAAATGGGCCGTTGCAAACAGTTCAGACCCAGGTCAGATCATCACGAAAACACGCCTATATAATTTTAAGCCCCTTAAACCCCACTTTTATATAGAAAAACTGGGGTTTTTTCTTATTTCTGCTCAAAACATAGATTGTTGGTACTCGTTTGAACCGCCTTTCCTAGGCGGTTCTAACGAGTACCACAATCTATGTTTTGAGCAGATAGGAGAGGCAGTTCGAACGAGTACCCACAATCTATGTTTTGAGCAGAAATTTGAAAAATATCTGAGTTTTTTATGTGAAAATTTTCAGTTTTTGGCGGTGAAATTTTCTATATATTTGTATAGGCGTGTTTTCGTAATGTGTAGTGTATTGTCATTGTTTGAACTGTATGCCACTAAATAGAAAGGAAGGTAATGATCAGGGCCCAGTTGTTCAAAGCTAACGACATCGTTAGTTAACGATTCGTTAAAAGGGGCTCTTACACGGTATAGGAAATTTACATTGGTTTCTGCCCACGCTTGGAATTGGATGAAATTCTGCACAATGGTTGCCTAGGGTATAACAGTGATGATTATGAGACATTGGCTTTTAAATGTAGTTCCATTATAAATTTATGGTGTTTTGTACGCGGCCACTACCAAATCAGGGGGTGCCCTAATATTAACCTTCGTACAGTAAACAGGATTTCATTTTTTAGATGCTGGAATGTTTTATTAATTAAGACCATCATTAGTACATGTTTTGATACTATGGATGGCTTCATGTACTTAGCAATAGTGTTGGAGCAATAAGGTAAGTTGAACGGTAGCCCCATATTTCAGCTGCAGGTTATGTATTCATCCAGATATTATCTGCAATTTTACCATGTCCCGATTCTTGTCAAGACACCATTTCAGCATAAAAAATTTCCATATGTATTAGGAATAAACACATGAAATTTCATAAAAATTGAAGACCGGTAACATGTTGTTTGAACAGCCTGAATACATATAGTCCTGAGTCGGCAAATTATGAAATTACCCAATACTCATGTATAAGTAGTATCGTGTAAAGTCAACTTATCAATAGCTTTCAGTTTGGATTACCATGATATAGTATGATTTGTATAAGAAGTTGATACCATAATTGTACATATTCATTTATAACCAGTTGACTGAATTGCATCTTGTTGAACACCATGTCCAAAAAAAAAATCTTTTCATTTACATGATCTGGACCATGCAGACACTTAAGTCCAAGTTCTCTGTATCTGTATATATAGGATTCCACTTCAAATACTTGACTGTGGAAGTATTTATCAGATAATAAAAAGCAGATAACAGTCTTGTAACTGATGATGATGATTATGAAACCTGGGTCTAGCTTTTAAGTTACTCGTTCAGGCAGATAGGCATGGTGGGCACAATTTGCTTACCAAGTAATGATTACTATCCTAGGACACCTGATTAAAATCATCAGGGTCCATGTCTGATGATTTCAACATTCAGAACTGTCAATCTTCAATGGATTTATGAGTAAATACAACAATGTGGACTTCTTGTCCAAAAATCAACTATAAACTTTGGTGTAAACTGGATAAATGCCTAAAAAATAACAGAGTAACAAAAAGAATTGATATAAACAGGCAATACTCTGACTACTTGTTCACGCTTAGTAAATACAAAATTGCACAATATTGTCAAAACCACAGCAGAGGATTTCACAGCTGGTACAAAACACACACAAAGACACTCAATATTGGAGAAAAAAAACACTACAGCTTAAATACAATCAGTAATGAATAACTAAAGTCTGTGTCACATGGACACATGCAAGCTTAGAACTGTTTCTTTAGGTAAGATCTATGCACTTGCTGACCAAATGCTTTAGTACTCTTTCTAAAATGAAAGAATAACTTTTCAGAAATATGATCAGCGAAGAACAACAAAGAAAGTAAAAGCAGTTGGTATTAAGAAGAATGAAATTATATTTAGCTGAAATATTCAATGGAAGAAAGAATTTAAGTATAAGAACTAAAACAAAACTTGAATACTAAAAGCCTCCTTTCAAAATGTATTACAACACAAAAAACAGAGACAAGGTGAAAATAGAATTAATTAAATACCATAGAACTGCCTGCAACCATGAATGAAAACTGTTCAAAAACTCTTCAATACATCCTTTAGATTCACATTAAGACCACACAAGTTAGCTGTTTTAAACTCCTGTGTTAATTTACATATGGCGGAGTTTCAAACTAGTTTGGAAGTCCTTATGCAAATGACTAAAATATGAATGTCATACAACCTTTGGAAAAATCTTCAAGCTTTAACATGAAGAACTACAGAACACCAATTTGTTGTTTAAGTCAAACTATGTGCACATGAATAGAACTTATACAGAACAGAAACAATTTCATATATGCTTACTGTAAGGAAGAAAGGACAGACCTGCTTTTCTGATAGCAAACGTTAAGACCACATAAACAGTATTCTGTGCTGCTGTCGTCAAACAATTCGATCGTAGGAAATACCGATTGAAGTGACACATTTGAACATGTTACAGGACAAGAAAGCAAGTGTTCATAATTTCAAAAGACAATATAGGCTTGCAAGCAAGCTATAGATATATCAGAAGTTAAGTCTATAAGTATTATTTTCTTTTAAAGCGTTCATAGTTTGGTTAGAGTTCACCAGTCCAGAAGCAAATCTCCAAAAATCCTAAAATCTGTTGATGGGGATGCAAATCCTTCTTCAAAACAAACAAACAAACAAACAAGCAACAACTACTTGCAATAGTACGTTTACACATCTTCTTAAAATGACAATGGAGATTATCGATCTCCCTGTTTTATGCCTATTTTTGTAATGGTGAGAATGGATACCCCTGTTTTACACCTATTTTAGTTTTATGCCTTTTGGGAAGTAATTATACAAAATGCTCAATGATTTGCTGACATAAATTAAAGCGTAAGATTTTGTTAAGCCTAATTTGTTAATTAGAATTTCTTTAGATTTAATTTGTTATGCTGTCTCAGTCTGTCTACATTTGTAATAGTTGGTTAGTCAGAGTCCATATAAATAGAAGACAAGTAATAGAAAGTCATGAAAATTTAATGGGTAGCTCAAGATATATTCATTCCGAGTTGTCTAAACTCTTTTTGGTTTGTTAAGTGTTAGAAGTGTTTGATAACACTGCCTTTCTCTAATGTTTTTTATCACTGTAACAAAATAGTCAATTTTGTAAAAATCGACCTATATCCATTCAAGGCCTAAAATGACAATGTTACCGGTTTTGATTTTTTATGAAATTTGGCACAGCTATAGAGGATATATGTAGCAAATTTTCCTGGTAGTATGAAATCTTGACAAAGACTATAACATATTAATTTTGAAAGTTTAATTTTGATATTTTTTTCATTTTTTGGTAAAAAATTCAGATTTTTTATAATCAATTTATCAGAAAATGTTAACTTTAATTAAATATAAATGTTTTGTGGTACCAAGAGAATAACTATGGTGTTCACCATTCAGCACAGCACAAAAATCTTAAAACTAAATTAAACTTAAGATGTATGACATACTTATTTGGAGACAGGTATCAGCTCATGGGGGGAGTGAGTCAAGGTTGCGTCCTGAGTCCAACTTTTTATTATATAATTTAATAAGCACATTTTCATAGGTTGCATATGCCTAGTTATTATTATACAAAGTTTCAGAAAAATCCATGCGTGGGCAGAAATGAAAGATGCCCTTTACATCGAGTGATACGCAAATATGCTGAAATTTTTTGCTGAAAAAATGTGAGTAGCTTTTGCAGTGCAAAAGCTACTCACATTTTTTCAGCAAAAAATATCAGAATATTGTATATTGAATCTGCTAAAACAGTTAACGAAATGACCCGAGCTCGTTAAGCTAACGACGCTTTGAACAACTGGGCCCAGGAATCGATACTATTACCTAACACGTTCCATCCAAGACAAAAAAGGGAAATAAGAACGCACTTAAAGCAACACAATCAAAATACTACAAGCAGAAGGCCAAAAGGGCAGTTTCTTTTCTAAAAATTAAACCTACTTTTTGTAAACCATAGATCCATTGCCTATTTAATAATTCGTTTACATTTCGAATGGACTACAGAAATATTTTAGTTTAAGAGTGTAAATAAACACTTCTTAAAAACTAAGTATACACCGCTTCCTTTAAAAATTATTACATTTTTCTCTTTGGTTCTGCCAATATCTCAAATGACAGCAAATTCTGTTGGTAACATGTACTAGAAGGTAAAGTATGCCGTCCAAATTGGGTTAAATTTAATCTTTGGAGGATTTATGACAGTACAGTAGTATTTCCTGTGTCTAATTAAAATCTTATGATCACTTCTTTAGAAACACGAAGTATTCGGACGGACAGACAAATAATGTACACCGAGAACGCAGTCCTAATGACGTCTTTTCTCCTTTTCACTCTTTTGGTGCCAAATTTCAGACGACATTTGTCGTCTGCTTTTTTTTTTTTTTTTTTTATTTTTAACAAACTATCGTTTGGAAAGACGTTTATATTTAAAGTTGAAAGACTGAATGTCAAACAGCGTAGATCCAGATGAGACGGCTCATTGAGCCGTCTCCTCTGGATCTATGCTGTTTGCAAAAGCCTATTATTATCGCCTGTGACAGTGAAAGAGTTAAGAATAAATGTATAGAGATGTACTGACAAAACATATACATGTATTAAAGGGCCCAGCAACATTTGTAGTAGATGGCATTCTAAATTTCATTTTATTATTTTTTCAGAGGAAATAAGTCTTGACATTTCATGTGAAAAAAAAGTCGAAATTTCATGTGAATTTTCCGTCAAACAGACGATTCACCTGAGACGTCAAAAATTTAGGATATATATATATATATATATATATATATATATATATATATATATATATATATATATATATATATATATATATATATATATATATATATATATATATGTGTGTGTGTGTAAGCGAATAAAGTTAGTTTTGCGCACGTGTATTTATTTTGTGCGAGTACAGCAGATACTCTGATCCGTTTTTGCAAACAAACAAACAAACTTGGTCTGTAAAGATAATGATAACAATGAATTTGTGTACACTATGTAGATAGGTAATGTCCATTTACGACTTAAATCCGGCTATATGAATTTAACTCTTAAAGTGCCAAGCAAAGTTTATAGCGGACGTTTCTTTTTTTTTTTTTTTTTTTTTTTCTTTTTTTTGTGCATGTGTTGTTTTTTGTGTGTGTGTTTTTTTTTTTGTTTTTGTTTTTTGTTGTAGTTGTTGCTGTTTTCAGGGAATGTCTTGACGTTTTATGTGAATCGTCTGCAAAAAACAAGCAGACGATTCACATGAAAATCAAGACTTATTTTCTCTGAAAATAAAAGTTATATATTTCAAAATGTCATCTGCTGCAGTTGTGACTGACACTTTATGGGTTAATATAAATAAAAAAATAATTATATACAAAAATTTCGTGTATATCTAATAAAACGTTGCTTATATTTTACTGCGTAAAAGCGCTGTCCTTTTGCCCCGTCAGTTGACTTCTAATTAATCTCTGTAAGGTAAAACGATTTTAATGATAGCCCGGTAGCGAAAAAAATGTTTTGTCTCGCTATCATTGACGTCATCCCTAGAGAAGAATCAATATGGCGGGCAAATATTTGTATATTAATTGGATTTGTTCTGTCATCGGGGATTTGTTCGTGACACTGGCTTATGTTTCACATTAATAAAACCAAAACTCCT
Source organism: Anodontia alba (assembly GCA_964016985.1). Taxonomy (NCBI): domain Eukaryota; kingdom Metazoa; phylum Mollusca; class Bivalvia; order Lucinida; family Lucinidae; genus Anodontia; species Anodontia alba. The sequence goes on along the minus strand of OZ024824.1, from coordinate 60,960,285 downwards.
GTTTAATTGAACCGGTGTTGGCTCACAATAAACCTACAACTGCCAAATGGGCTGTGCTAAGTGAAAAGGTGTCATGGATGTATATGCGGGCTGCGAAGGACCAGATCAGAGTGCGCAGATATTGATCTTCGCTATCCGCTCACTGGAAACTAAGGGATGCATGTACGAACAGCAAAGAACTGAATGAGACTGTGTGAACGCACAGGATGATCTGAATCTTCACAGTTTGCAGATTCTCGCTACAATTTCCTTGACACGGCGCAAAAACCGAAGGCGAAGCTTGCTAAAGCCCCAGAAAAAAGGAAACCATCATCTCCTTTTTGGCGAATAACATGAGCCGGAATGACGGAAAATGTACATACTATTGTTGGCATTTTCATATTGTTGGCATTTTCATATTTATTAGCAGAGAAAAGTTCATGCTCAGCTGAGTTGAAAAAAATTTTATAACCTCGAGGCCTGATTTAACACAGTCCCACTTTCCCAGTTCAAATACGACGTAAACATGCTATCAGCGACTCTGATCAGACCGCGTGACTGCGCAGGTTGATCTGAAGTTTCGCTGGTCGCACAAGTTTTATTGTATGTTTTGTCGTGTGCTGGCTCAGGAGCCAACGCATGACAAAACCAACAAAATGACATGTGCGTCCAGCGAAGACTCAGATCAGCCTGGGCATCCGCCCAGTCTGATCAGACTCTTCGCTGTCCGCATGAAGAAAGCTTGGGTCCTCAGCGACCCACTGAGCGTACAGTGAAGACTCTGATCAGACTGGGTGGGTGCCCAGGTTGATCTGTCCTCGCTAGGCGCACATGCCATTTGTGGGGTTTTTTCGTGCGCTGACTCAATTATTATTTATCGCAATTCCTATCAATGACCTCGGCATAAATATGGACAGTGGAAACCAACATCGTCCTGGCCATTTGCGCAGTCTGCTCAAGGCTTTCTCTGTACTGTCGACTCTAATGGAGGAAAGCGAAAGTTTTGAACAGATTATGAGGATGTGCAGACTGGTCTTGGCCTCCGTTGTTCGCATATGTGCAAAATACATATCTCTTAATAAGACGCCTTTTCAGCCAAAAATGTACTTATATTTTCTTGTTTTTCCACAAAAACATATAATGTGGTATTAATTAGAAGCGCTACGGCGAGGCGCTTCTATTGCATACCCATGACATATGTTTTCCTTGAGAAATAAGAAAAAAATATTACGTGGATAACCGCTCTTATCTGTAGCTATGTAAATGTGTGTCTTATTTCTTGACTTGGCCCCCGTAATTTCTGCAGGCTGTGTCTGGTTGTTTGTGCAAGCAATCTATACGAATGCTCCCTAGTCTCTATAATTTAGCTACTTGAGTCTCAACGTCAGAAAAAGGACCTTCGGACACATGCGCTCAGCGAAGATTCAGATCACCTGCGCATCCGCGCAGTCTGATCAGAATCTTCAATGGGCGCATTTTGGATAGCCAAGGATTTAAAGTTTCCTCTTGCGGACAATGAAGACTATGATCAGACTGCGCGGATGCGCAGGCTGATTTGAGTCTTTGTTGGCTGCACTTGTCAGAAGGTACGTTTTCTCTCTATGTGGATCATTTCGTTGGTTAGATGGCTTGCTTGTTTGTGCCGTCTTTTGTAATCCGAGTCATTTCCGCATGCGCTATCATTTATCCTGCCGCGGGAGAACATTAAGCGGAAAGGGTATCTGGAATACTTTGAGATATCCGTACTTCGACATAGCAGTTTTGCAGAACTGAGGTCAAAATACATCGAACAACCACATTTCACAAATGAATATGTAATTTGACTCCTGAAGTTAGAGATATATTAAAAATATTGGGGAAAAGAGGAAAAACTGCTCCTTATGAGCAATTTCTCCTCTTTTCCACAATATTTTGTTACCTGTTGCTAGATTTCCATGTTAAAACAGGGACCAGACTTTCACTTCGAGATAAGCTATTATTCGAGATAGGCGAACTGGAGATAACAAGAATCGTCTGTATATCAAAATAGTTTTGTTTTCCACCGATACACGTTCAATGTTTGTAACTCCGTAAAAATGGTTTCGCCTCCCTCCTGAAAAGGGGTCAACTCTAAAAGGAAAGCATTTGCTCCCCAAAGTGTTTCCTTTTAGAGTAAATTCTTTTCCAGAAGGGGGTTGGTGTGCACGAACGCAGACAGGAAGTCACAAAAGTTAGTTTCCATTATCAAAAATAGCGGAGAAGCTAGAAAGTGTATCCGTTCACCTTAAAGCAAAATAAGAAGTCGAGGTTTTAACCCTTGTCCTGCTGAACCCGGATATACCTTACCTTTACAAACAGTGTAGATCCAGAAGATTCTGAAGAAGCCAACTGATCTGGATCTGCACTGTTTGCCATTAAGTATGTGAGTTTATAGCAAAAGTCTGGATCTAGTAATCTGATTGGCTGAAAATTAGAAGTGGGTGTGGCATCTTAATTTATTCAGCAGAACAAGGGTTAAGATTTCAAAATTGCTTTTATGAGTTTCGCAATTTTGAATATTTACTGAGGCTTTATGGTGTCACAAAGCCTTAATAAATTAAGCAACATTTAAATACATAATATTTGACACAAAGTTCTACACTTTTCAGTATATATAGCTTCTTCTATAGACATACACTGATTTTGCTTGAAAACTTTACTGTTTTCTGATAGAAAGATGATTTTATTTAATAATTTCAAAAGTTTAGAAATTCGTTAAATATTCAAAATGGCAGCGCCCTTGACATTTATTTTTAAATATTTAAGCCTCATTAACTTCTTTAATTTTTAATCGATTTTGGTCAAATGTACATCAAAATACATGTTTTTATCAAAAACAATTATCTTAGATTCAATCTTCATCAGCCTTCTTTTTCCATTTAAATGAAAGAATTTGCTCACCTCTGAGGGAGTTTTTTTGTTTGTTTTTTTTTTATTTCTCATCTCATATTTTGAATGGATTCAAGGTCTAAAATTCCTATGCAGAAGTTTTCTGCCTATAAAAGCCGGCGCCATAGTTGTCAGCCTTAAATTATTTGAGCCGGGACAAAGCATTTCCCACAAGATTGCACGTGCGCCCAGTGAAGACTCAGATCAGCCTGTGCATTCATGCAGTTTGATCATAGCCAGGATTTTCTTTGGATAGCCAAGGATTCAAAGCATGTTCAGGCCGACAGCGAAAACTATGATCAGCCTGCACAGATGCCATGCTGATCTGAGTCTTCGCTGGGCCCACATACAGTCTTGTAGAAAATGCTGTGCCCCGGCACATTTGCGTATTTTCCTGGACAGAAAACTTCGGTACTTCACGACATTTTATTCATTTCTGCATGTGTTCATTGTTCTCAAGTGTCATTTTTAGACTCTATTTTAACCACAGCTGGTGTAAGTGTCGTGTTGTGTACTTTTCTTATCACTGAACAAGTCCTGGGATTTTGCAAATTAATGAGAGGTTCATTGATGAGGACTTATTGGCTGAACCTACCTAGTCTGGCCCAGAAAGATTCGACACTTCAGTAATTCTCATTATTAGAATGTGTCCATTGCGCTCAAGGCTCATTCCTTTTAGTATTTATTCATCAAAACCGTCTCAAACAAAGATATATTAATGAAATGAAAAGCCTTTTTTTCTGCCACAAAGAATGAAAATAGCACGCTTTAGCTTTCTGGTATTAACTTAAGATATATTTTATTCATATATTAATATTAATGTTTAATACATACACCAATACAAAAATGCGGTTTTTATCAGTAACATATTTATACAAAAGGGATTATTGCATAAAAAGCAGTATCGCACGTTATTAACAGCCGTGCGTTAACAGGCGAAAAACCGTGTATTAACAAGGCAATTCACGCGCTGTTAATGCACGGCTACGTAATTTTCAATTTGATCTTACTGGGGCCACATAATTGCTGCCGTTACGAGATGTGTACTGCCCGGCCCTAGAACGAGCATAGTCCGCGGACATTGCGTACGCGAGACATCGGTGAAAAGGCGAAACAAAATAGTGCAATAAATAATGCGAAATGTAACAAATGCAATAATAGCGACCGAACATGGTTTTTCAATGCATTAACATTCGCCAGGTCCCTTGAGGTGTTGAAAACCGCGGCCTCCCTCGGGACCTGGTGAATGTTAATGCATGAAAAACCATGTTTGATCCCTATATTGATTTAAAAAAAAAGTCAAGCGACTTAATTGAATAAATACCCCGAATTGCACTTCTATGAAGCAGACCAGAAACAAGTTAATTTCATACTCAAGATCAGCTTAAACATGGAAATAAAAAAGAAAATTCCATCAGTGTGGATCTAGCATATTGACGCAGTATCTCATTCAGAACAAATAACTGATTGTTTATATTATGAATTAATCATGGAGGTTATGTGTGCACTGTATTAATTCTTTTAGAATTCTAGTAAGGTCTAGTAAACACCATTGGGAATGGAGTTCCTTCCTCGGTAAGTATTAACACAGGCCTATAATTCTACTACATTCTAGTAGAATTATAACCCTCGGGCAATATTCTGTCTCAGTTATACCATAGTTTGTGCGCATGTATGATGCGATAATGCACGAGCGTGAGCGAGTGCATTATCGCACGTACATGCGCATAACCATGGTTTATAACTGATTTATCACATTTTCATGCATGCAGACACCCACATCCCGAAATATTTCATGTTGAATGTTGGGTATTTTGGCGACTACGAGCGTATGTGTCCACATTCAAAGTGGTGTAAAAATGGTAATATGAGCCGCGCCAAGTGAAAACATGTCTTCGAGTAAACGCAAAATGTGCTGATTCACATCATCCTGTATCATTCGAGCCTTCGATTCCTGTGACTGCTTTATTGTATTTGTCTGTCTTTCCCTTTGGTGTTGGGGGCTGATTGTATCAGTTCCTAAGTTCTCTTATTTACTTTGATTAAGTTGAGATGGTGCAGCATCGAGCTGCTAGCTGGTCACTACATTATTATTCACCCTATGCATGTGTCACAGACATGCTTAAGTACCTTTTCTGGAGCTCTCTTGTACAGAGAAGATTCGAATTTGGGTGCTTAAATAATGCAGTGCCAGTAATGATGTTTCAACGAGTAAACCAAATTATACTTCCGCCATTTATTTCTGTTAAACATGAATATTCGGAATGAAATCAGTGGCTTTGTAGGTTGTCAAGCATTTGATGTTTAGACGAACTATAATATGAGTAGTTCGTATTACCTCATCCATGAGTTCTTAGCCCACATGATCAGCCCCAAGCACCTACCAAGTTGCAAAAATTACCTACTATTCTTCATCGCCCATCTTCTTTTTTGAAAATGCTGCTTGTTTATCTTTAGTTTTACGGAAGAGTTCTTTAAAAGTTGCTGTCGGGAGAAATAGAAATAAGAAAACGAAAAAGCTTGGTTCGATCAAATAAAATAATTTTTAAAAAATGCATGCACAATGCAATATCTCAATATTTCAACCCCAACTTGAAAAGGTAGGGACATGAAATAAAAATAAAATTTGAAATGCATTTTTTGTATTTTTCAAGAGGGGCTAAAATTATAGGGCAGCCTCTCCAATAATTATAAAAATAAACAAAATTTGGCTTTAGCAGTACCTTAAATTAACGCAATTCTTCTTTTTTTTTCAAATTTTACGAATGAGCTCAATAGTCCCAAAGAACCGAAATATATTATACTACACTGAGGTTGCGGTACAGTGTCAGATAAGATCTTCCAATGATGGGTTCATAGGAATCTGCATGATGTAAACAGGTGGGGTAATTTCATACTTGATATTTCTTACTCGGAAGTGTAATACTTTATTGGTGTCAGAAATGTGTTGTTTATAAGAGGCTGCATGGTTTATAAAACTCCAAAGAGCTTTTAGAAAACCTAACGCCACAATCTCTTCATTCCGTCAACAGTATAAAGTCTTTTGATTCTCTACTCTTTACACAACTATTCCTCATGATAAATTGAAATCTAAATTAAAGGAAATCATCAACATTTGTTTCTTCCACAAGAACGGCGCCCTTCGCTTTCAGTATGTTGTCTTTGGTTACAAAGACACATACTTCGTTCGGGATCACTCTAATGCACCACAAAAAAACTCCGATGCAGATGTCATAAAGATGCTGCAATATCTAATCGACAATATTTTTGTGGAATTCATTCGGTGGACGGATATTTCAGCAAATAGTCGGCATACCGATGGGTACTAACCGTGCACCGTTGCATGCCGACTTGTTTTTATACTCGTACAGTCTCCTCAAAGCAGGCAAGAAATACCTTGCACAACAATTCAATTTCACCTACAGATATATAGATGGTGTATTGTCCCTGAAAAACACAAAATTTGCAGAGTATTTGGAATTTATCTATCCACGTGAATTCGTGATTTTGTGTGTTCTTTGTTTCCAAAGGCAACCCTTTTTTACTTTTATTGAAATAAAGGAAACAACGGAGACTGAAGCCTGCCTCCTCCTTATACTTGGATTGTTATCTCTACATTGACAATGGAAATCTTACTACTAGGCTTTACGACAAACGGGATGACTTCAATTTTTCCATTGTTAACCTTCCATTCCTGAGCAGTAATATCCCTTCTGCACCAGCATACGGCGTTTATGTTTCACAGTTAATCCGTTATGCCAGAGCCTGTTCAAAGTATCAGGACTTCATGAAGCGTGGGAAAGTGCTCACTACAACGTTGTTGAGCTAGGGGTATCAAAACACCAAACTGGTAGCAACACTTAGGAAGTTCTATGGGAGACATGATGATCTGGTCAATCCCTACAGTGTGGCAGTTCCCAGAAATGTTTCTGATGTTTTTGCCAATGACCAGCCATAAGTAGACTTCCCAAATCCTGGACATACGCTTCTACCTACATTTCCTTCGTTCAGGCCAATGGGCATGGTGGGCGAAGCATGCTTACTATCCGCGGACGCCTTATTTCACCCTTTATTCTGGGGTCCATGTCTGTTGGTCTGAACATTCTGATTCATCATTCGTTTACGGATTTATGAGTTTGGATGACAGCTTGGGTACCATGACCACTACTACTTGTGATTGTTTGCGGCCTGATTTTGAAGCTTTCTGTCTATTTTAATTGATATTCGCTTTAAAACAATCAGAAACAATACCAAACTAACACAATGTTCGCAGTGTTTAGGAATAAGCCTCCACGTCATAAACGACGTTTTCATTTAACTGATTTGACAGAAAATATATGTTTTACTGCTTGTATCATAGAAACATCAAACAGCAAATACTTTCTAAACGAACTTGCTACGTTTGTATATCTCAGTGCGAATATAAGTGGAGATACTAGGAAATGCCACGATCACGAAGCTCAGCTTTCCAGAGGCGACCAAAAGAAGGAGAGATGAAGAACAAATAATGACAAAACAAACGCCAAATATGAAACCACATTCGCACACTGAAAAAAGAACTACAACAAAGGAACCACTTTTGAACAGTCAGTAGAATAAAACAATTTTACTCATATTTAAAGCTACATCTTCTTCTTTTGAATAACAGAACTAAATCTCATCGCCTGAGACTTGTGTTGAATACTGCTTAAAAACCAACTAGTTAAAAAATACTGACGTTTAAAGTTTTTGGCTTTTAATCAGTAATTAATAGCTTTTGCTAAAAAGTTTACTGTTCCTCATTAACTTTCATGAGGTTAATGACGTTTTATGACGTCATAATGGATTCAAAATATTAATTTGTTTGTTTGATTTGGGCTTACCGTCGCTTTCAACAATCTTTCAGTCATATCGCGACGGTGTCTAGATGTGGCAGGGAGCTCAATGCTCACTTTTAGAGTGCTGCCTTTTGAAATATCACGCCCCAGACACTTTGACATGATATTCAACCCAGTCACATTATACTGATACTGAGCTGACCAGTTCTAGCTGAACTTTCTTAATGCTGAGCGCCAAGCGAAAAAGCAGCTAGTACCATTTTTAAAGTCTTTAGTATGACCCGGCCGGGGATTGAACCCGCAAACTTCCGGTCACAAAGCGGACGCTCTACCACTGAGGCACTGTGCCGGTATAAAAAAATATTAAAGTAACTTAAAATAATGAAATCTTAACCCTTATCCTCCTGTTCACGACAACCCCTACCTTTGAAAACAGTGTAGATCCAGATCAGATGGCTTCTGAAGAAGCCACCTGATCAGGATCTACTCTGTTTGCCATCAAGGTTGTGAATTTGAACGAAAACATTATATCATGTAATCTGATTGGCTGATAGTCAGAAATGGGTGTGGCTTATTCAAATATTCAGCAGGATAATGGTTAATGGCTGACTTAATAATGTTTCTATATAGGGTGAGAAGCAGTTGCACAAAAGAAGTTTGTTGAAACCATATCTTTAAAATATAAGTGAAAATACCCCGGAAATGCCACAATCACGACGCACTGTCTTCCTGAGGGAACGAAAGTAGAAGAGACGGAAACAAACAAAATAAAACAAACACTAAATGTTAAACCACAGACGCACAAAAGAAAAATGTAACAGATGAAAGTTCTTTTTTAATTTAATTTAAATTTCAAATTGTTCAGCGGTTTGATTTCTTTGATCTCATTTTTATGTCTCATTTTTATCTGACAACTTACACCTTACAGATGACCAATAAACGAAGCAAGAGAAAAACTTTGGTCACCAAATTGATGATTTAGTGGAGTTAGATAACTTTGAAACATTTTACAACATTATAAAAATGGCTAAAATAAAGCTATATAATTAAAGTTTTGAATTTGAATTCTAAGTCCCATGTGGCATCACTGTGTATTGTGGGATAGAAATCTATTTATAATAACACCGAGTTTTCACATTTGACTAATTTCTGAGACACGCTAAAATGCCACTAAAATTGACATAATATTTGACTGTCTTAGTACTTTTCAATGCAGTTCATCAGATGTTCTCTTTCATAAAATAACTTAATAACTATTTTATTTATTATTCCTAGGGCTCTTTAAATAATGTGCATGATATAACATAGCAAATGAACACCTGTTGGCATATCTATTATTAACTGATACATAAACCTTTCTTATAAAATTAATCTTGGAAAAGATCAAAAAGTCATTTCATGTTCACTTAACATTGCATTGAACAAATATCAATGAAGATTATTATTAGCAAAAGCCATAATTTAGGAAATTATTGATTTTAATTTAACAGAACTGACGTCAAGGGTACTATGAATTTATATTTTAGGATATTTTGGGTTTTATTTTAAGTAAATGGTAAACTGTCTATATAATTTTTACATTTTGGAGACAAGATGTCCATCTTTAAAATGAGGCCCATATATCTGTGTTAAATCCGAAATCGTGCTCTATCGAACCTTGTAGTAAAGAGGTTATTGTGTAGGTACAACGGTGACGTCTACTACAATGTGTTTACGCAAAGTACGCTTCATATCCACATTTAAATTTCTAGGTGACTTTGTTAATATTATTGCAGCAACAAATTATCATCTTACCAAGTATGAACGTCTGTAGTGCCTTTATACCCGAAGATGCACTAGCTTAGAAATTTTTACATTAACCTGAGAAATAAACTTGACACAATACAGGAAAACGATTATATGCCTGTTTGTAGTTCCATGCTCAGTCTGTACTTATTGTTGATAGTACAAAAAACGCACTTTCCAGGAAACATTTACTTTATGAAAACGAGTAATCTTTGCATTTGTAAAGTTCCACGCTCAATTTGTACTTGTTGTAGTTAGTGTACACAATTGACACTATCCAGGAATTGTTTACGTTAGGAAAGCGAGTTCTCTGTGCCTTTGTGAAGTTCCACGTTCAATCTGTACTTGTTATAGATAGTACAAATAATTGACACTATCCAGGAATTGTTTTCGTTAGAAAGCGAGTTATATATGCCTTTGTGAAGTTCTACGCTCAACTTGTACTCGCTATTGATAGACGTTAACAACTGACACTATCCAGGAATTGTTTACTTTAGGAAAGCGAGTATTCAATGCTTTTCTGAAGTTCCACTTTTTGTAGATAGTGCAAACAACTGACACTATCCAGGAAGTGTTTACTTTTGGAAAGCGAGTTATCTATGCCTATGTGAAGGTCCATGCTTAATCTGTACTTGTTGTAGATGATGCAAGGACAGAACATTCCAGGAACCTGATACATGCTTTTCAAGTGCGTGTTACCATGTTATAAATCACCTCTCACTTAATCCATCAAGACAAAATGTGCCAGCGCACGACAAACCTACAATAAGACCTGTGTAACCAGCAAAGACTCAGATCAGCCAGTACATCCACCCAGAATGGCAAGGGTTTTTTCGTTCATCCCTCTTTAAATGGCCGGAGGCTGTAAAAGGCACATGCGAACAGCGAAGACTCTGATCAGACTGCGCGGATGCGCAGGCTGATCTGAGTCTTCGCTGATCGCACAAGTCTTATTGTAGGTTTTGCCATGCGCTGGCTCAAATGGCTTGCAATCGGCTTTGATTTTTCTTTTTCGGTTAAATTAGACATGTACTAAATGTCCTCGACACTTTTACTCGGTTGTCTCTTTAATTAAAACTTTAAGTTTACATTTTCCATTAATTCAAACGGGAGATATCCTATACATTTAGCTAAAAACTATTATCGTTTGTCAGGGAATATAAATGACAGAGTGAGAAAAAAGGCCATAATAGAGTATACTGACAGAGAAGGCGTAGATCAGCCAGGGCATGCGAGCAATCCGAGGAGGGCTTTCGTTCTCCGCTTACGGAATCGTTGACGAATTTAGAATACACTGAAGGTATAAAAGGCCTAGATCAAATGCCCGGATAGGCAATCTGATCTAGGTTTCCTTTTTCGCATGTAACAAAAGGGACCTTTTTAATGTTATATATCATATGATATGTCACAGCCGAAGCAATCTTCTGAAAGCATTTTGCATTGCAATGACGTGGTAATGATTTTTGCTATCTACGCAAAGCGTTTGTCGTTTAAGTTTTAACCTTTTCCACTCTTTGTGAAAATTCAGCAGACGACATTCTGAGATATTTTTTCTTGTTTCTTCTATGAAATTGGCTTTGAAATTAGACGACAAACTGGAGACATTTTTTTTCTTATTTTGCCGAGAAAATGAGCTTTGACATTTCAAGCAATTTGTCACCTACGAAGACAGTTTGCATGAAAATGTCAGACCTTATTTTATGGGCAGAAATAGAAAAATATATTTCAAAATGTCGTCTGCCGAAATATTTCCCAGCGTGCTGAGTGTTATCAAATGAGACACGTCGCTGAAATATCACCATTTTCCATAATGCAAATATTGATGCAGACATTGACGATCTAGAGAAGCCTCAAGGTATCTGCGCCATCTAGTTAGGCTCCGAACTGTTCTCCATATGACGAAATATGACCATTTGCCATATGCAAACATCGACTATCCTGAGAAGCGTCCGTATCTGGCCATCTAGTCATGCACATATCAGACGTCGTACAACGCGGCGTCGGATCATGGTCTACGCTGTTTGCTACTCATCAAGAAGTTTTTATATACACACCAATACAAGTTGAATCTTAGGAGCACTTTGCATGGGCGTAGCGCTCATTACGCATATTACGCATGTGCGGAACATTACGCATGTGCGTAACATGCGTACGAAAAATATTTACAATAAAGTGGTGTTAGCATAAATTATTTAGCTTCTTTACCATAGGGGCTGCTTTTAAAGGAAAGAATTTGCTCCCTCTGGGAGCAAATTCTTTCCTTTAAGAGTAGTCCCTATTTTGGAAGCGATTATAGGCATAATTTCTAGATTTTTCCTAGGTGTGCGTAAAAGTAATTCGTTCTCGCTACGCCACTGCTTTGGTAAGGAATTAAGATGCCTAAAAACTTAGGATAAATACGGTAAATACTGTAGAATACGTATATAAAAGCAGGGAGAAGACTGCTCTGTGCAGACTGAGCTGGCCCTCTGTTGTTCTCTTATGGCATGAGAGCCGTTGCCGCATTTTGCACATTATGTATGTTCTTGTGATAAGGCAAATACGAGAAACCAACGTTTCAGAAAGTTCTTTGTTTGCATGGGACATTACTCAGAAGTATATATGCACATTTTAGCCATGAGTCAAAGCAAAACAATTTGTTGTAACTACCTATACACAAAAAGTGTTCTATTCATTAATTTAAAAAAAAATTCTAGCATTTTCATTTTTCCCATGGTAAAAATGGCTACAAATTATGCAAAAAAATCGACAAGCTAGGTGGTTTGGTAGCAAATTTTAAACAAGTTTCACTTGTTCAAATATCTGAAAATTTCACAATATTGTTATGGAATATCAATAAGTCAGGGGGAAAAAGCAAAGAATATCAACTAATAAACATTTTCCAAGTACATATATTAACCCTAGTCCTGCTGAACCCGGATATATCCTGCCTTTGCAAACAGTGTAGATCCAGATCAGTTGGCTTCTGAAGAAGCCAACTGATCTGGACCTGCACTGTTTGCCATTAAGTATGTGAATTTATATCAACAATCAGGAGTAAGTAATTTGATTGGCTGAAAACTAGAAATGGGCGTGGCATCTTAATTTATTCAGCAGGACACGGGTTAAGTTTACTATAGAAATTACAATGGTCAAACCAACGTTTGGCTTTAAAATTATTTTAAGGTAAATGTTTTAGAACAAAGCAAAAAAACAGAAACGACAAATGGTTTCTGATCACACAAATAAAGTGTTGCATTAGATTAAAACAAAGCAAAACATGTCTTTGCAAGTGATGTTGATTTTTTTGTTTGTTTGTGTTGAGGTTTTACGACCCAGTCAACTCAATGGGGTCAGTTCCAGCGCGGTCAATTCACCTAACCACACGTTTACTGGGCAGGCTTAGTCCTCTAAGCGGTTAACCAGTATTGTGCACAGTCTTTCGCCAGAAACTGACAACTGCCATTCTTGAATCATCGGAAGGGAGAGAATAGTGATGTTGAAAGACAGAAAATATTGAGACACATGAACTCCTTATAATGTGAATAAGTCCATTTCACTGTCTTATGATGTTTCTACAAACTGCTGGATGGGTGGCAGTAGTGCATACCCTAATCAGACACCGCGTTCTGTGGCGTCTGACCAGGGTCTACACTGTTTGCTCATGCTGTCTGTCCCAACACTAACAATAAATTGGGTATTCTACAAGAAAATGAAATTTAGATAACTTTTGGAATTTTGGAGATGTAATTTTCCATCACGAGACCCACAAATAGATAGCTATTACCTCGCCAAACGCTTCTGTAAGCATCACGAAAACGCGCCTATATAATTTTGACCCCCTTAAGCCCCACTTTTATATAGTAAAACTGGGGTTTACAGGGGTAAACATTATTTTTCTTATTTCTGCTCAAAAACATAGATTGTAGGTACTCGTTAGAACCGCCTCGTCGAAGCGGTTCTAACGAGTACCTACAATCCATGTTTTGAGCAGAAATGTGAAAAATATCAGAGGTTTTCATCTAAAAATTTTGAGTTTTTGGAGTTGAAATTTTCTATATATTTGAATAGGTGAGTCTTCGTAATGGCAGATAACGAGGGCCTTGGATGGGCAGCGCCAAGATGATGTACAGGCTGCCCAGGCCTTTCTATTCCGTCTTAAAATAATTCGTTTCTGATTTTATAATTGATAGCTTTTACGTGTTTTGTGTCACCTTTGCAGTGTTTGGTTGAAAAATATGTCTACGCCTTTGACATTTATAATAACAGCGGCGAAGGAGAGACAAAATGATAAATGCAACAGTTGTGTGTAACGTGATGCACAGAGATATTATCTGAAATGTCTGTCGATATATGTCCATATATTGTTGTGAGTCACACCTGCAAGAGGAAACTTCAGCTAGTATAGACTGGGAGCGCCTGTCCTTTTCTCTTCTTTTCCCCCATCTTCTTGAAGCTAACCGTGAGGAAGTCTGTGTCCTACAATACACTGGGAGCACCTGCACCATTTCCCTTCTTTAAAGTGCCACTATACTCTTCATTGCCTCTAAAGCTAAACGAGACAAGATGAGTGCCCTGTTAATTTTCAATAAGTCTGAAGATTCTAGAAAGAGGCATGCCAAGTTTGACAGATATCTTGTTTCTGCCAGGAATGACCAGAATATTTGGACTTCTTGATACTCCAACATAAAACAGTTCCGTAACGAACATATGTTAAAATGTTCAGCTGACGTTTTGTAAGGTTTTCGTTCTCAATAAATATACCGTTTTTCATTTAAGAAAAAAACTTTCCATTCTTCGTCTGACTATCAATTCAGTCTAAAAGGAAGCCTAAAAGCGGTTAATTTAGGATACGTGCTTGCTTAATATATGTAAATTTACAAATACAATTCCAACTCAAAAGGCTAACACTTATTTAGCGCAATTTGATTGGTCGAGAGTAATTTGAAAGTGACATTTATACTTCGATAAACCTACTGAGTAAGAATCTCGGAACTATTTTCTTCGACAAATTTCTAAAATGGGCTATTTTACCAATATTTTTTACGTAAATATGACCTAGTTGGAATTACAGTGAACCCTCGTTACAACGACAGCATTTTTTCTCAAAGATGCTGTCATTAAAATGAATTTGCTGTTGTAAAGGATCTATAATGGACAGAATAATGTGTAAGAAAGGTTTTGTTTTGTTTTTATTTCCTCATAATTCATTATGTTTAGGATATTTGTTAGAATCGCCCCACTGAGGCGATTCTAACAAATATCCAAAACATATGTTGTTTGCAGTTTTAATACAATATTCTTGCATTATTTCTCATTAACTGTCACCTCTTGAGCGAAGGTCTCGTGAAATTCAAATTGTCATGATTTCGAATTTTGTCGTTGCATCGTGTGTCCAAATAAAGAGGGTTGTCTGTATAAGAAATTAATTTCTTTTTTGTAGATTTTATCGATGTGAAAACGCCGGTGAATCACTCATGAAAATATCATAAATCCCAAAGGCGTTATTCAGCTTGTGAATAATTCTCCGGCGTTTAAACATCGATAAAATCCATAAAATTTAACCCATTTATGCCGAATGGATTCGTCTACTTCAACTCTTTGGACAGGCTCATTTCCTATATAAGGGTGCCTGATTACTTTGTATTATTGTCATGATTTATAGAAGTGTCTGAACTTAATGCAAACAGTATAGAGCCTGATCAGACGCCGCATTCTGCGCTAGGTTAATATGTGTTAAACTCATTCTAAATTGGCTTTTAAGGGTACCAAACATATAGTCTCTTAACAGGTGATTGTTTAAGGCAGGTGGCCTTTAAGACAGGTATGACTGTATTATTTAGAATAGAAAACATTCAGCAGCTACAGTATTCTACTGAAAGCTATCCACAAAAGAGGCGGAGCTTGCTACGAGGGTCCTGCAAAAAGTTCTGTCACTAACAGGCTTCCTAAGTTTTATCCCAAGTATATTTTAAAATGCTTCACTCCACTTGAATGGTATGTTGAATAACTAATGATACCCGTTTATTTCGTTCAAACTGCTTTCCAACTGATCGAGTTATTTCAAATTGAAATAGATGCAGTCATATACACTGACCAATTGACTTGTTACAATAAGAAACGACCAAGCAAAGGATGGTCAGGAGTCCACCTTTTACATGACAACGCCTCTTCTCATAAGTGTGAGGTTGTTAAGTCTTTTTTGGCTTCTGAAAAGATGAAAGTTTTAAATCATCCACCTTATTCACCTGACCTGAGTCCCTATGGCTTCTTTTTATTTCCAAGGCTTAAGGAAATGCTTTCTGGAAATAAGTATACGTCTAGAAGTTCTCTTAGCTGCGCTATTTATCAGTGTCTCCAATAGATACCAAAAGAAGACTATTTATCTGCTTTTCGCGACTGGGTAAAAAGGTTACAAAAATGTGTTTCAGTAAAGGGGGAATACTTTGAAGGTTTGTAATAAAAATATGTTTGATAAAACGTAGCACTGAATTAATCCGAACCCAGTGACAAAACTTTTTGCAGGACCATCGTAATGTCCACACAATTATTGAACTGCAAAATAAGCTGTAATTAATCCTACTGGGACAACCAGGCAAGATTGGGCAAATATTGTAGACCCATATCAGACGTCGCGGTGTCTGATCAGGATCCACACTGTTTGCAATTCAACCAGCTTTTCAAGACATATCAACAGGTAGTAGAACTGACGTGACACGCATGGTTAGGAATTAAGTTGGTCCAATATCTAGGGTAAATACGTCTCATAGACTTACGGCCTTCCAATATTAATGGTTATTACTGTACTCTTGTTTCAGAGGATTTTACATAGATATGTATATGAGATATACAGATTCCAAATGGAATGACCCTTTGTCAGCAATAACACAACCAGAAAACTGAAAACAGCTTGTGTCAAGATGTCTGGGCCAAACTAGTTAGTTTCGTCTAATTTGCCTCATCAGTGACCCTTATATGAATTAAAAATACCGAAATGGTTCCAGTGATCACAATGGAAGTAGCATCTTCAACGCAGATCTCAAATACTAATTTTTCGTCTACTCTAGGATGTCAGAAAGTTGTTTATTTCACTGCCCTTAGATGAATTGATATAGTAAACAATCTTGCCTAGATTATTAATAACATCGAAGCTGTTAAGATTGTAGAATGTATGTCACTGATATTCCCTTGACATATTTCTAACAATGAATTACCACTGTCCATGTTTTATGTAAAGTAGTTTTAAGAAATGAAACAATGTGTTCCTTAAAGGAACTTGATATACTAACATTGTAGTAGGTTTTCTGCCATTTTGTACAAGGAAGATAACTTTTGTGACTTCCTGTTTGTATTCCCGCACAGCAATACCCTTCTGAAAGGAGTCAAGACGGAAAGAATTTACTCCAATTTAACTTTCTAAAAAGGAGTCAACTCAAGAAGGAAGAAATTTGCCCCCAATGGAGGCAAATTCTTTCCTTCTTGAGAAGACTCCTTTTCAGAAGGAAACCAAAACTATTTTGGAAGGATTTTCTCTTCTGAAAGTGTATCCATTCCTTTAAGATTACTTTGTCTGTTACAGTTACCTTGTCTTTTATGATAGTGTCATAAACATGTTATATTCTGGCTTTACCACGGCTGCTTATCTCCACACGCGCAACACCGTGTTGTGAAAAGAAAATCGTAAGGAGATCTTCCAGAGGTGGTTGTGGAGAGTCAGTTTAAGTAGCATTGAAGGTGGGTGTCAGTTGAAAGAAGGCTGAAATTTTGGTACGATCGCCGATATCCAAACCCGTGCAATGTAATTCAACCTCTTATTGTAGTCCTTTGAGCGTATACGGAACAAAAATCCTTTTTCTCCCGATACTAGGGTGGTCAGATTTTGCTGTTTTGGAGAGGTTACAAATCTCTGGTTAAATACATCACCATTACAGTGAAGGTTTAACATGTAACTGTGTAGTTCAAAAGAAAGAAAATATCTCATTCTTTTGCCATTGTACAGGAACTAGGCATTTTATTGACGGCTGGTGTGTAAGGAGAACGGTGGCGAGTAAAGGGATAGGTGGTGATTAAGAAGACGGTGTTGCGCGTGTGGAGATAAGCAGCCGTGTTTACGTCGCTTTCAGTCATATCGCGGCGGTTTTTGGATGTGGCAGGGAGCTCAATGCTCATTTTTAGAGTGCTGCCTCTCTAAAATATCACGCCTTAGATACATGTAACAGTATTTCACCCAGCCGCATTATACTGACACGGGCTGACCAGTTCTGATTCTTAAGCGCCAAGCTAAAGACAAGCTAGCGCAAGTTTTTTTTTTGTTTTTTTTTTTTTTTTGTTTTTTTGTTTGTTTGTTTTAGTTTGTTTGTTTTTGGGGGTTTTTTTGTTTGTTTGTTAATTTGTTTCTGTTTTTTGTTCTGTTTTTTTTTTTTTTTTTTTTTTTTTTTTTTTTGTGTGTGTGTGTATGTCTTTTTTTTTTTTTGTTTGTTTGTTTGTTGTTGTTTTTTTTGTGTTTTTTTTTTTTTTTGTTTTTTTTTTTTTTTTTTTTTTTTGTTTGTTTGTTTGTTTTTTTTTGGGGGGGGGGGTTTGGGTTTTTTTTTGTTGTTTTTTTTTTGTCTTTTTTT
The DNA here is from genome assembly GCA_964016985.1 of Anodontia alba. NCBI lineage: Eukaryota > Metazoa > Mollusca > Bivalvia > Lucinida > Lucinidae > Anodontia > Anodontia alba. The sequence continues at coordinate 60,942,203 of OZ024824.1, read as the reverse complement.
TTTGCGGGGGGTGGAGATACGATGGCCCAGGTCGAACCCGCAAGCACCACCCGGTCACAAAGTGGACGCTCTCTATCATCTGAGCCACTGTACCGGTGTGCCATAAACTATTAATATTGCATAATTGTCTTGACTCTCTACTGTTAAAATTCTCAACACGCAGTTATCGTAAATATCCAATCAAAGAGGTTGGGCAAACAGTATAGACTAAGAGCATACTGTTTCTAAAGGAGATTTAGATCAAAGTCTGCACTGTTTACCATGTCGTCAGTACATTTTTGACAGATCATCGGGTAGTCAAATGAACGTGCTCAATGTTTCGGGTGATTTCGCTAGCCTAATGGTTTAAGTGCTAGACTGGTACAATCAAAGCACTGATAGAATTGGTGGATCGGTTGTCTCTGAGTGTATGCTGTGCAAATGTTCCTGAACTGGGATCTAAGAATGATTCATTTAACCCTTACCTTCCTGTAGTTTAAGCAAGCAGTGCAGACCCAGATCAGACGTCGTAGGCGTCTGATCTGGGTCTACACTGTTTGTCAAAGTCCCAGTCCAGGTTTTACAGAAAACCTTCCTTATACGGCACTCTAACAGCGCCAAGAATAGCGAGGCTATGAATTACCGTTACCTTGATTTTACTACAAATGCACAGTTTGATTTCCTTGGTCAATGATAATCAAGTGGTCAACAATCTTCAGAAAATTTTGGTATATTTATACTTACACTCGACTGTAAACAATCCACCCAAAATGGCCTAAATAAATGCACCACTTTGAATTTGTTATCAATGTAACATTCTGTAACAGTATGTAAAATTGTGTAGTACAAACATAAACACACAAAATAGACTGTTGCGAGTGTATATTCACGAAATGTTGCTGTAGTATTTGGATCTGAATAGCGGTACATAAATGTTTCGCAGGTAACCGCAGTAACTCATGTAACGTCATCAAAACTTCAACGTAACATACCAAATACCTCCAAATTTATTATATACAAAGTAATGAAATATAGAGAATTATTAATGAAATAAAATGCATATTTCGAAAAAGTTATATTTTCACTAGTGAAAATATAAAACTTATATTTTCACTCCTCTGAGCAGTGAAAATTATATGATCTGGAACTCCTTTTTTTCTTATTTACATTAATGGTTAAAGGGAAGCATGTTCAATACCTACATTCATGTTCAATACCTAAAATGTTTCTTGTTTTATTAAATTGAACTAAATACAGTTGATTTTATTGCTCTTATCCCTTAAAAAGACGCTTTTAGGCTGAAATATTTCGGGGACTATTTTCTTTCGGAAGTAGGTTTCCCGCTGTTATGCGGTTCTTATATGTCACCGCCAAGGGACAAAACTGCGTGTCAGACTTCCCCTTGTAAATGCAAGATTTGCATCTCTTCTATCGAAAGTGATGTATATAATAAAAAGAAATTCAAATATTTGTCGTGAATATGACTTTTATGAGATAACATTCACGAAATGTTACTGAAATATTGTCACGTTTTTTGATCTGACAAACAACATATTATTAGGAGTCACGTAACATAAGTAAAGCCCTTGCAACCTCTTCGTAACTTACAATGCAACAGTTTATATTAAATATTTCGCATGCAACCACAGTAACCCCCATGTAACATCAACGAAACGTCCGAGTAATAAGCAGAAAGACGCAAAATATGAGAGGCGTTCGGAAGATATCCGGACTTTTCATGCTCCTGTCTTTCCACGTGCAGCTACCTACACATATTATACATGAGCAAAACAATATTTTATCGCCTAAAAATTGCTCAGTTTATTTTCAGTGAGAAGTGTGAATACATGAGGTTTTGAGCATTTAAACAATTTAGGTGTTAGGGCTACTATGGACTCTAACCTGGAGGAATAGACATCTGTAATAAAATTCCTGCTCTTAGAGGGTTGAAACCTTGCCACGTTCTTCAAAGGTTGCAGAAAGATTTTTTTTTTTTTTTCTGAAGCCTGCATGTCCCGTTCAACCTTTCATAGCTAGATATCCCAGTTAAGGGCGGGCAGGACAAGTGTAAGGGACAAGCCTAGACCAGGGAGGCCCGCTGAGGCAGTGACCCCTACAATGGTAACGAATGTTGGGGTTTTTGTCAACAAAGATCTCAGAGTGACATTGCAGGAGGTAGCTTATCAGTTTAGCATCGGTAAAGCGTCGGTACATCAGATTTTACCCGAAACAATAAGTATGAACAAGTTAAGTGCTTAATCGATGCCGAAACAGCTGATAGACGACTAAAAGGCATCCAGGGTGACCATAACAAAAGGACATTTGGGGCGTTTTAACCTTGATAAAAATAAGTTTTTGAACTGGTTTGTCACTGGAGATGACATGTGGGTTCTTTATGCTGAACCTGAAACAAAAGCTCAAACACAGTAGAGGACCAGAGCTGGTTCCCCACCAACCAAGACGTTTGAGCTATCTCCATCTGCTGGCAAGATTATGCTGGTTGCTTTTATGAGGGTTTCACGTGGAATAACACTGGCTTATGCCATGCCAAAAGTCAAACTGCGACTGCTAGATTCTATTCAGAAGTAATTTTGAAAAAAAAAAATCTAAGAACATTTGAAAAAGTTGCGCCCCATGCTAGCCCAGAAAATGTCCTTTTGCATGACAATGCCCCCTTTCATACTGCCTCATCTACAGTAGAACTTATCAACTCCTCCTTCAAATGGCAATTGTCCCACCTTCCGTACAGCCCAGACCTTGCCCCTGCGACTTTTATTTGTGAACAGATCTGAAAAACTTGACTCGCTAGAAACAATGATTTCAGTTGTAAATCGGTCCCTCAGCAGTTGGTGTACTTCATGGTTTGCAAAGGGAACACAAAAGCTCCCATGATAATGGCAAAAGTGTATAGACGTAGGTGGGGAATACGTTGAAAAAGAATAAAAAGAATTGTCGATAAGTAATTAATGTTTTTTTTTTTAGAAAGAGCTAAAAGTTCGGCCCCTTGAACAGTGCGCACGAGTGCATATTCACGAAATGTTACTGACAGTAACATTGTAACACTTTGATCTGAATAGTAGAACATAAATATTTCGCATGTAACCTCAGTAAAACCCATGAAACATCGACGAAACTTCAACGTCACATATCCGATACCTCAAAACATAGCGTATATGAGCTCATATTTACGAAATGTTAATGTAGCTATGTGACATTATGCGGCACATAAATATTTTGCATGTACCCGCAGTAACTACTATGTAACATCAACGAAACTTTCAAGTTACAAGCAGAAACAAGCAAAATTCGAATGCATATATATGTAACATTGCGACGTTTTGATTTGACTTTCGGCACAAAAAAAAATATTTCGCATGTAACCGCAGTAACTCTCATGCAACACCATAATTACATTATATTTAGAAGTATCGGATATGTTATGTTGAAGTTTCCATGATATTACATTGACGTTACTTACGTTATATCGGCAACTTATCGAACATTGATATCAAATTTGTTATTGATGACGTTGCCAAAAAATGACGTAAACGAACTTATCTATTTCTTATTAAGTCTGTGAATGAAATTTTACAATAGGTATGCACTTTATTGTTGTTAATTATCAGCCTTCTACTGATTTGATTTTTATCGTTCAGTCAAAACTTCAAAGGAACTGTTCTCCAATAGCTCAAAACACCTGTAAGTCTATGGGAATTTCAGAAATAATGACTAAAGGATTTTGACACTGGAGTGTTAACGCGGGAGTGAAGGCTCTGATCAGACTGCACATGCGCAAGTCTGGTCTGGGCCCTTACTGTCCACACGACCAGAATACTTTTCCTTTCATTACGCTGCTCATAGTTAGAGCGACCGAACTGCTCCTCACTGTTCGCCTATGTAATAATATTGATTTTCTCATAGCCGCGACCCAACAGTCTGGCCGTGTTAGACAAAACGAGGCCTTAGTGAACGCTTACGCGTACGACAAATACTCATTTAAGCCCACGCATCCTCGCCCATTGTTCAGGGCCTTCGGTTTCTTAAGGTGGACAGCAAATTCCATGTCCAGACTGCCCGGGTGAATAACCAGATCTGGGCCGTTTCAGCTCGCTATTGCTCTAATCTTTACCACTCTCCGGACTTAATCGAGCAGGGGAAAATTGGTGACAATTTCTTATTTTTCCCAGAAAACACGATTTGACTTTTCATGCAAATTGTCTCCAACGGAGACAATTTGCATGAAAAGTCAAATCCTGTTTCCTGGGAAAATAAGAAAAATATTTCAAAATGCCGTCGCGAAAATTTTACCCAGAGTGCTAACGTGTTAAGGCTCCCTTTTTGCATGGCGTTTAGAGTATTTTAATCCACACCGTCAGTCAAGTCAAAGTTAACGAAGCACGCTCTCGATCATTCTGTTTTCAACAATATCCCTGCTTTTATCGCATTGAAATAGAAATCATATCAAAATAGCAGATTGCGATATTATCTGCAAATCCATCTTTTGCAAATGGAAACGTGCATCAAAATTCTTGAGCGATATTAACACATAGCACTGTGGGAAAAAAATTCAGCAGGCGGCGTTCTGAAATATTTTTCTTTGTTTTCCCAGAAAACAGGATTTGACATTTCATGCAGTTTGTCAAAGCCTGTTTTCTGAAGAAAACGTCATTAACTTGTCGTCTGCAGAATTAGCCCAGATAGACGTCATGTTTAAAATCGATGCCTGAGGAAACAGCTTTTGGTTGTAAATGCTTCTCGCTCGAGTTGGGCTAAAATATATTAACCTTTAACGCTTAGCACTCTGGGTAAAAATTTCAGCAGACGACATTTTGAAATACTCCTCTTATTTTTTCCAGAAAATAGGCGTTTGCATTTCATGCAAATTGTCTCCTTATTTGCATGAAATATCAAAGCCTGTTTTCAGGGAAAATAAGTAAAAATATTATCAATTTGTCATCTACTGAATATGCTTAGAGTTTCGTTTTTTTTTTTGTTTTGTTTTTTTTTTTTTTTTTTTGTTGTTTTTTTTTTGTCGTTCTTCAGACAATTCACATAAATGTCAAGACTTGTTTTCTCCGAAAAGTTAAAAAAAAAAAAAAACAGTAAATAAAAAAAATCAAAATGTCGTCTGATGCAGTTGTGATTGGCGCTTTAAGACGCAGTCCAGCTCGGTAGGGATGGGGGTACTTTGAGGTAGACGTGTGTTTGTAAAATCAGAAACTCGCCCCATTCATATATCTGTCTAACTCAAATTATAGACCAATTCAAATATTTTTCATATGTCTTTTTTTCATCTGATACTCAATCATATACTATTTCCAATGAGAAAAGTGAAATATCTTTTTACACTGTAAGAAGAATTGAAGAAGCATTTCTTTTCCCTTCATTGTCATTTAGGTATATTTTGTTATTCAAATTTGACTCAACGAAACTGAGATATTCATATATTCTTGCCTAAAAAAATAGGGACGGGGCTGTCGTATACCTAAAACTAAAAGGTGATCCAAAGATACACTTCCGGGACAGAAAGTGGTCTATTCCAAACGCACGTCTGTTCTCTGTCAAAAACAGAAATTTATTTACTACCCGCTCCACTGACACAATGTCCCGCCCCGAGCTAACCAACTAGAGATCTCGGAGATTATATAATGACCACAATAGCCCCAAATGCCGTATGCAATCGGTGACAGTCTATTCTTATTGAAACTGCATCTTGACACTTAGTACGCTGGGTAATAATTTCAGCAGACGACAATTTGAGTTATTTTTCTTATTTTTTTACAGAAAACTGGCTTTAATATTTCATGCAAATTGTCTCCTAAGGAGGCAATTTGCATGAAATATCAAAGCCTGTTTTAAGAGAAAATGTCTTCAATTTTTAATCTGCTGAATTTGTCCAGAAAGTGGTAAATATTAGCTGCAGCTGTTCTTTAGCCTTCTTTGTCACCTCCTCCACCCCAACTATGGGTTTTAAAATTAATGATTTCGTTGAGTACGTGACCTTATGGTGACGGTTTAACTTAGCATGCTGTGAAAGAATCTTTTTCAGTTTTCCCAGAAAATAGGCTTTGGCGTTTCATGCAAATTGTCCCCTTAAGAGAGAAAGAAATTGAGAAGCACGAAGGAAAAAGTGACCTACAATGCAGAAAGAAAAGAAATACAAATCCATCTTCCATCTCCTGTTTTTTCACCACCGTATCGCCCACATACAAAATAACAAGTTTCCATATTTCTACTCGTATACATCTTTTCAGACGGGCTTTTTTGTGCGCAAGAAAACAAACAGGTAATCCCTTGTAAAAATGGCAGAAAATCTAATAAGTGCAGTCAATTTCTCAGTTGTTCGTAACAAGCCGTAACATCAGGCTCTACTTTGCTTGGCCATTTTATTTGATTTTGTTGTTGTTGTTGTTGTTGTTGTTGTTGTTGTTTTTATTAATTTATTTATTTATTTTGTTGTTGTTGTTGTTGTTTTATATATTTATTTATTTGTTGTTGTTGTTGTTGTTTTATATATTTATTTGTTGTTGTTGTTGTTGTTGTTGTTGTTGTTGTTGTTGTTGTTTTATATATTTATTTATTTTGTTGTTGCTGTTGTTGTTTTATATATTTATTTATTTATTTTGTTGTTGTTGTTGACTTTTTCAGTTCTGGGCTGATAGCACTTGAACACCGTTGGTCTAAGTACATCACACTGGAGGGCAATTAAATCGAAAAAGAAGAGGGGGATCTCAACCGGAAATAAGTTAGCCTGGTTACTTATTGACTCACCCTCGTATTAACTCACGAAGAGAGCAGCTTCAATATTGAATGGACTACAAATCCGAACCATTGACGATAAACACAATATATGAAATAGTTACAAATTAACAGATGCAAATGTATGGACAGAAATATTAAAGTTTAGACAAACTACCATTACTTAGCTAAACAACTTGGTAATCGCTGGACTTTTTGTAATATAGGGATTAATTATGGTTTTTCATGCATTAACATTCGCCAGGTCCCGTGGGAGGTGTTGAAAACCGAGGCCGTGTTCGATCGCTATTATTACATAAAAACTGAAAATATTTGCTACATTTCGCGTTATTTCTTGTACTATTGTGTTTCGCCTTTTCACCGATGTCTTGCGAACGCTATTTCCACGGACTATGCTCGTTCTGGGGCAGGGCAGTACACATCTCGTGAAGGCAGCAATTCTGTGGCCCCGGTACGAGATATTGAAAGTTCCGTAGCCGTGCATTAACAGCGCGATCCGTGTGTTAACAGCGCGTGAATTGCTTTGTTAATATACGGCTTTTCACCAGTTAATGCACGGTGACGATGGACTAGACGCAATCGCAAGCAATCAGAGGATAAACACAACACTTTATAAATAAAAACAAGTATGTATTTAGAAAGTTCAGAAAAATTAAAAACAATAAGAAACTTGCAAAATTGCATAATTTCTAAAGATAGAGGAGTCCATAATCTAAAAGTCTGAATTACTGAAATACTGGCATCTTCTAATTAAATATTCTATAAAATTTATATAGAATACCGCGTATCTTTTAAGAAAACACTAATGAAGTCCTCGGATGTATCCTTCTAATGTTTCCGGTATCACTGGTTCTTGATTACATTGAATTCTCCGGAAAACTGGTTATGGTCAATCATGGCAACGATGTCAACAGGACATATAGTGATGAAACAAGATACATATACGGAAACGGAACCTGAAAATAAGTATCATGTCCTAGAACTCTCGATATCAAACATGACAAGATATTGCCTTATTAATTTCCACTAGATAAATTTCCACTAGATATACAGAGTGTGTACGCCAAGTGTTATAAACGCGACAAGTCCGTTGCAATTGATTATTATATAGCAAAATCAGATCC